>CAWUFW010015072.1:0-379780 GCA_963921515.1 Calotriton arnoldi
ACACAGTCAAAAGCAATGCAGTACAGGACAGAACAGCAAAACTCATGCACAATACATGTTACAAGATACCCACCCAGAACCAAGTTAGCATGTCAACACTGTTGGGGAGTACAGCCCACCTGTCACCACACATCGCAACACACATCCTGTCAAGTAGCCCATGGACACACTCCAACAGCACCAGAGCACCACCCACACATCATGCCAACTCACATCATTCACATGACACCTCAGGATACTCACATTCAGCTAAAGAAGTTGGTGATGAGCTGTGTGCGGACATCACCATCACCATCATCATCATCATCGTCACTGGCATCGTGGTCCAGGCCAGGATCCTCCACAGGTGGCGGATGTTGGTCATCGTCATCCTGGATGAGAGGCAACTCCTTCCGCACTGCCAGGTTGTGAAGCATGCAGCAGACGATGATAATCTTGCACACTTTCGCAGGGGCATATGGGAGGGACCCTCCGGTCTTGTCCAGGCAGCGGAAGCGGCTCTTCAGGAGACCAAAGGTCCGCTCAATCACTCTCCTGGTCCGACCATGTGCCTCATTGTAGAGCATCTGGGCAGGTGTCACAGGGTTCCTGAGGGGTGTCAGCAACCACGGCATGTTGGGGTATCCCGAGTCACCTACGGACAGACAAGTGCACATCAGCTGACTTGGAAAAGTGGGCGGAATACTACAGATCAGATCACACACAATGGCACAAAGTCAGTACACACCGACAAGCCAGGCACGCTGGTTCTGCATCTGTGCCATCAACCTGGGGATGCGACTACTCCTCATCACAAAGGCATCGTGTGCTGAACCAGGGAAACGGGCACACACGTGTGTGATGGTCATGTCTGCAAGACACACCACCAGTGCATTGACCGAGTGGTAGTGCTTGCGGTTCCTGTAGGCCTGCTCCTGGGCCTGTGGTGGTACCAAAGCCACATGTGTCCCATCAATGGAGCCAATGACATGCGGCATCCTCCCCAGGGCATAAAAGTCACTCTTCACGTCAGTGAGTCGTCGCAGTCTAGGGAAATAGATGTACCGGTTCAGGAAGAGCAACATTGCCGCCAAAACATCGCGGAGCACACGGCTGAACATGGTCTGTGACATCCCACCAGCAGACGCCACAGTATGTTGGAAGGTACCGGTGGCAAAGAAGTGTAGGGCTGCCATCACCTTCACCTTGGGGGTCAGCGCTGTAGGATACGGCCGGCCAGGCTGCAAATGTGGGGACAACTGCACTGCCAAATCCTCAATCAGCTGCCTGGTGAAGCGGTACCGCCGGATGCTGTCCCGTTCCACCATCGTTGCCAGGTCTGGGAATGGCCGATGGACAGCAGGAGCCCTGCAGTGCAGAGGAGAAGTAAGCAAGATCGTCAGTCACCCCACATATGCGGCATTGAACACACTCAAGATCCCAACATACATCATCATGAGGCACAACTACATGAAGTGTGCAGTACCGGAACGACATTTATGGTACATACATGGCCAACATCTGTCAACACGGTCCTACAGGTGGCATCAATTTGTCCCAGGTTGGCCCATTGGATATCATGATGCTGTGTCACAGTCACCCCCCAGTGACATGTGAGGACAGATGTGCCCCAGGCACCACAGCTCAACGACAGGCACATTCCCAGGGACCCTGTAATGCCACATGGACACTGGCATCACCTGGAGTATCATGTGTACACCACAACAAAACAAACATGACCCCCACAGGTAGTGGCTACACTTGCCATGGCAGGAGAGCCATGGACGTCTGTGACACACACGCACAACATCAGAGTCCATGCACACACAACGTGGATGTGGAGACTGTCTCCCATTGTGCACATGAAATCAGAGACATTGTAAACACTACATGCACAAAGACTGTGGAGGGCCATCACTATTGTGCCACTGGGACACCCTGGCTCAAACATACCGTCCCACATGGGACTCACGGGGTATGTGACATGACATACACAAACACCACTGTGAAATGTGACCATGGCACATGCACAGATATGAACAGTTGCACATCACAGTGGTCACGTACACGTAACACCCAGGATCCTGTCCCCATTAACACGTGCACAGCCTGGGGGTGGCTGCCCACAGGTGACACCCACAGGACAACATGTACACCAACATACACACAATAGGAAATGCAGCCTTACATGCCTTATGATAAGGTTTGGACAGGCTGTCGTGATGTAGGTGTGCCCCTCACTCCCTGGGAGCTATCTGTGGCTGGCATATGTCCATCTGAGACAGGCATGCTGACATATGCCAGTCACATGTACAGTGATGCGTTGTACTGCAATGGACCGATCGGTGCCTCCGGCCGGCCCATTGCATTCAATGTGTGCGGGCACGCGTTGTACCCCTGTGCTGTTGGAACAGCAATGGACCGATCGGTGCCTCCGGCCGGCCCATTGCATTCAATGTGTGCGGGCACGCCGTTGTACCCCTGTGCTGCGTTGAACAGCAATGGACCGATCGGTGCCTCCGGCCGGCCCATTGCATTCAATGTGTGCGGGTACGCGTTGTACCCCTGTGCGCGTTGTACTGCAATGGACCGATCGGTGCCTCCGGCCGGCCCATTGCATTCAATGTGTGCGGGCACGCGTTGTACCCTGTGCGCGTTGGAACAGCAATGGACCGATCGGTGCCTCCGGCCGGCCCATTGCATTCAATGTGTGCGGGTACGCGTTGTACCCCTGTGCGCGTTGAACAGCAATGGACCGATCGGTGCCTCCGGCCGGCCCATTGCATTCAATGTGTGCGGGTACGCGTTGTACTCCTGTGCGCAGTGGAACAGCAATGGACCGATCGGTGCCTCCGGCCGGCCCATTGCATTCAATGTGTGCGGTACGCGTTGTACCCCTGTGCGTGCTGTACTGCAATGGACCGATCGGTGCCTCCGGCCGGCCCATTGCATTCAATGTGCGCGGTACGCGTTGTACCCCTGTGCGCTGTTGAACAGCAATGGACCGATCGGTGCCTCCGGCCGGCCCATTGCATTCAATGTGTGCGGGTACGCGTTGTACCCCTGTGCGCGTTGAACAGCAATGGACCGATCGGTGCCTCCGGCCGGCCCATTGCATTCAATGTGCGGGTACGCCGTTGTACCTCTGTGCGTGCTGAACAGCAATGGACCGATCGGTGCCTCCGGCCGGCCCATTGCATTCAATGTGTGCGGGTACGCGTTGTACCCCTGTGCGCGTTGAACAGCAATGGACCGATCGGTGCCTCCGGCCGGCCCATTGCATTCAATGTGTGCGGGTACGCGTTGTACCCCTGTGCGCGTTGAACTGCAATGGACCGATCGGTGCCTCCGGCCGGCCCATTGCATTCAATGTGTGCGGGTACGCGTTGTACCCCTGTGCGCGTTGAACAGCAATGGACCGATCGGTGCCTCCGGCCGGCCCATTGCATTCAATGTGTGCGGGTACGCGTTGTACCCTGTGCGCGTTGAACAGCAATGGACCGATCGGTGCCTCCGGCCGGCCCATTGCATTCAATGTGTGCGGGTACGCGTTGTACCCCTGTGCGCGTTGAACAGCAATGGACCGATCGGTGCCTCCGGCCGGCCCATTGCATTCAATGTGCGGGTACGCGTTGTACCCCTGTGCGCGTTGAACAGCAATGGACCGATCGGTGCCTCCGGCCGGCCCATTGCATTCAATGTGTGCGGGTACGCGTTGTACCCCTGTGCGCGTTGAACAGCAATGGACCGATCGGTGCGCACCCATTGACAATGGGCTTGCCTGGCAACGGACGCGTTTTTGAATATTCGAACGAGTCGGTTGCTGGAAATTCAGTTGGTCACCCACAACAATGTTGCAAAATAATGTATGTCATGAAGTTGAAGATTTGAAGGATGCTGTGGGCGTGTTTTGGTGCTGCTATTCCATGGATTGGCCAGATTCAGAAGATGCAAACGACTTGGACCTATCACTTTGGACACAAGGGACAGTATCTGCCTCTCCAGCACATATATATTGCTGCATGTTCCCCTGAGAGCCCACTTGCCTGCACTACATGCTCCAGGACGACATCTGCCACTGCACTGCTGCTGTCTCTGCCCCTCTGGACCCTGCAATGGCACGTACTGTGGAGAGAGCCCCAGCCTTCAGCCTTGAAGAGAACCAGGCCCTGCTGGACAGCCTACTTCCACAGTACAGCAAGCTGTATGGGACACCAGGGGAGCAGGTGAGTGTTCTGTGCACTGCCTTTCTGAATGTGCATTTTGTCTGACTAGCAAGGCTGAGAGTCAGCACACCACTGGCTAGCAGGCTCACTGAGTAGTTGTCACCCCCATAGTGTGTAGTGACTTGCACTGGACAGGTATGGTGCAGTGACAGTGCTTCTGAACAGGGTTTTACTCCCCATGCTATGATACCATGTAGTGACTTCTGGAAAACTGTCCATGGGCAGCCGTGCACTGCCTGGGTACACCATGTGCCCCTGTGATTGCGACATGTATATGCAACTGTGTCATGCACGGATATGTTGCATGTGTAGTAATGTCCTTATCACTTTGTCATCCTGACAGGCTTCTGCCCATCGGAAGCATGAGATCTGGAAGGACATCGTCCGGGCTGTCCGGTCCGTGGGGGTCTACCAGCGCCGGATCCGCAACTGCCAAAAGAGGTGGCAGGACCTTCGGGGCTGGACCCGGAGGATTGCACGGGTCCAGCTGAAGCTGTCGCCTCCTCGCAGGAGGGGCGGAACACGGACCCTGACCCCCACATGCTCAGGATCCTGGCGGTGGTCTTTCCAGACCTGGATGGGCAGCTGAAGGCCAGAGAGCAGCAAGGAGGGGGTGAGTCAAAGACTGCACTGTGTACTCTGTCTAACATGTTATGTGCCCTCCTCGGGCCAGGTTGAACTGCCACAGTACAGCAGTCATGTTGTCCAGGAGCCATGTCCCTCTATTGTGCACTGCCCACTCCTCATCTGATACCCAGGTGTGGCCCTTACATGCAGGGAATTCTGTCACTTAGGACTGTGTCCTTGCAGTTTGCTTGACTCAAGGTGGGAGACAGCATCTGTTTCCCTGACTCTGTGGTGGGCATCATGGGTGGGTCCATTGCTTACACAATGCCTGTATTCTGACATGTAGGGTAGTGTCACAGGTCTCCCATATGTCCAATAGGTATGACCTGGACAGATGAGGGTTAAGAGGATGTGTTGTGGGGGATGTACATGTGCACTTGTGCAGCTCCAGGACTTGCATTCCCCATGACCTACTATTGTGACACAGTGCAGAGTGTTGTTAGTCTGGTTGCAAAGTCATACATCACTGAGACAGTGATGTATGACTTTGCAGTCATGCCTCCGCCATGGCATGTGTCTACTGATTGGTGATCCTGCAGGGGAGTGACATGTGCTACATGCACACCATAGTGGCGCTGGCTATCAGGACATGGGTGCATCATGGTGTCTGTCGCTGGTATGCATCACATGCATTTCCTATTTGACTCTGGGCATCCCTTACATCCGTAAACCTGTACTGACTCAGTGGCAAGAGCTGTGATGTGTCCACACCGTGTCCTCTGCACTGTCCAACTACTGTGTACTTGGTGCATGTGTCAACACTGGGGTGTTGCAATCCAACAGACACCAGACAGATGGGTGCAAGGCCATGTGGGATGTGAGTGCCATGCTTGGCATCAGACTGACAATTGACTTCTCCTGTTCAATTAGTGCACTTTTAGCAATGTACAACTAATGATGCCAGGGCTTGCTCTGGGATGTGCTGTGCTCACAGTGGTGTGTGCGTTATGTGCAGGTGACTGATGTCTGTCTGTTTCCCCATTGTTTGCAGATACATCCACGGCCACGGAAGGGGACAGCTCCACGGACCAGGAGGAGCCGGAGAGCCAGACTGGGTCAGCAGCCGAGGAGTGGTCGGAGGGACCCAGTGGCACGGAGGGCGAGGGGAGCCACACCGAGGAGTCCTCAGCAGCATCCACCTCAGCTGAGGACCAGAGCAACTCGGAGGATGACTCCCTTGTGGAGGCGGGTGTCAGCAGCCACCACACCCCAGCTAGTGTTGCTGTCCCCGCCACCACCAGCACCACCACCGCCCTCCCATCGGCTCCCATTCCCCAGGTCCGTGGAGGCTCCCATGTCCGGGAGCGTGTCTCCTTTGGGCCAGGCACCGCACCCCTGCCCCTGTGTCCCCTGCTGCCCTGAGTGAGGAGTCTGTGTACCTCCTTCGCCAGCTCCATGTAGGGCAGACAGCCATGCTGAGTGTCCTCCATGCGCACACCGCGCTGTTGACTCAGCTGGTGTCGTTCATGGAGGGCATCTCATCGGGCATGTCTGACCTACAGAGGGGCAATAGGTCCATGGACTCCTCCCTGACGGCAGCAGTGTCCCTCCTCAAACGGTCCCTCACCCCTCCTGCCTCTGCTCCATCCACACTCCCCAGCACCTTACCCATCCCAGGCACACACACACTGGCACACACCAGCACACACACATCCAGCACACTGACACACACGCCAATGACAAAACGCACACGCAAGCACATTCAGGGGACTGAAGCCAGACTCACAGGGGATGGGGCCCTGGAACACACACACGCATCCACATGCACTGCGCAGTCCTCAGTTCCCTCTCCCTCCAAAGCACCCTCCCTTGCCTCACCTGCAACCCCAAAGTCACAGCAGCTCTTCCTCTGTGACCTCGGCCTCTTCCCCACCGATGAAGCTGCTCCAGCATCCCGGGGGAAGAGGAAGCCCACCCACACGGAGCAGAGTGCCCCTCGCCCCCGGACACCCTCCCCCAGGCGCAGACGGACTGAGGCCCCCACCCGCAAGTCCCCCCGGAGTGCTAAGAGCAAGACCCCGCCACCGCCCTGCAGCTCAGGCACAAGGTCTCCGTCCTCCATCCCTCAGGCCCCCACTGCACAGGTGCCCCCACCACACCCTGCCCCAGGTTCCCCCACCCACAGATATACCATCCCCAAGATGCTCCGGCCTTCTCCCCCTGCCACTTGCTCTCCCAGCACCACACCCCCGCTGCGCTTGTCTGTGCCACTGATGTGGTGAGGGTGTCCTCCCCTCTGTCCAACCCACCTTGCCTGTTCCCCATTCTCCTCCCCTGGAGGTAGGCACTGCAGTGGAGTCCACTACCGCCCTGTCTGACTTGGGCACTGCAGTGGCGGACCTGTCCACCCCATCTGCAGGGTCCACTGCAGTTGTGCCGGCACCCACGACATCTGTGTCATGCCCCCAGTTGTGCCGGCACACACCATGTCAGACACCTCCACTGCAGTTGTCAGTGGCTCTCCAGCACCCACCACCCCTTCCCTGACTCCCCTGGTGAGCCCTGATCCTGTCCCTGCGGTGCCTGGCCTGCCCCCCGGTTGCCCCTCCTAGTGGATTGTCCCTGGTATTGTGCAGGCATGCGTAGGGTGACATCTGCCAGTGTCACCCTGTTTGAACTTTGACAATGGACTGGCCATTGGCCTTTGCTCTTTTTTCAGGACTTCGTTTGGCCTCAACACATATGCTGAATAAAGCAACTTTCTTTTCTCTAGTGCTCATGCTTCAGATGTACATGTTGTTGGTGCAGCTAACCATGCCCTTGCTGCAGTGATGGTGATATCTGGTCTCATGATTATGAAGTGTTACTGTGCAGGAACCCATGTGGTCCAGGGGGAATGTGTCCTATCATGTGGTGTATCCATGTCATCAATAGCAGCATCTGAGGGTGTCATGTGTTCAGTATTTGGCAATGGGTTTCCTACTTACATTGGCAATTTCACATCTGTGGCTTCCACCCCTGCACATCTGTTGTGCCTGCCATCGTTGCTTTTGTCTACTTCCCTGACCGTGTTGCCATCTCCAGTGGACATGCAGGTTTGGGCATCAATGGGGAGGGACTCATCCGTGTAGTCAGTGCAACATTGCTATACAAGTGTGTTGGATCTGTGCTGATGATTCCGTTGGCACATCCATGACCAGGCTGATGTGATGGGAGCCCTCATTTGGTGCTAATTGTTGATTGTGTGACCAAGTGCTCAGCTGACATGATGGGGCCCTACTGAGGCAACATATGGCACAGCTTTCCTCACACAGGAGTGGAGTCCCCTCATGGCAGTGTGTACACGTGTGACATTGCCTGCGCCCAAGGTGTGTGTTGTATGTGCATGTCTGTGTGTTCACTTCCATTCATCTGCGCATGCTGTGATCCCTAGTGTTGTACCTGTTTGTGATGCTTGCTGACTTGAGCTATGTTCCCCCAAAGTCTTCTCCCTGTGTTCTCTGTGATGTGGGTGCATGGCACATTACTGGTCATCAGGGTGTCACCCATAGGTGTGTTTGCTGTCAGGGCAGAGTTTGTGTGCTGACGCAGATGGGTCACAGTCAGGTTTCCCTTTGGCACTTGTTGTTTGCCCCTGTCATGTGATTTCCAGTTTGTGTTATCTTTCAGTGATTGTGACACGTTGTGTGTGTGACTGCTGGCACTCCTTAGGGTCCGGGCTGCAATGTTGGTTGTTGTCTATGTGTGTTCTTTGTGGGTGACCTTGGCTTCTTCATTGGTGTGTGACTGTGGCTGGGATCCCATTGGTCGGTGTGGTATTGCCGTCATGTCCATGTACAGCGTAGTGTGCAGTGTGTCAGACATTCAGGAGTCTTGTTGAGTGTCCATGTGTGATGTGTTTCTACACCTTGGTTCCCACCCACCACCCTGGAATAGTAATGGGTGCATGTGCAATGTCACCAGTGCATGTGTACTTCACTGCTGCACATTGTTGGAGGTCGAGGGGTGTGGTCTTGAGTGTGTGCAGATGAGAGTTGTTGCCCGGCTAGTCCCCTGCCTCCATGTTGGCCTTGGCTTACTGGCCATGCTGATTGATTTGTGCTTGTGTAGGTGTGATGGTAGTTAGTTGCTCAGGACACCTGACTGTGGTTCACAGTGTGAACGACATTTAGCTTTGTCATCACAGTGGTATTTTTTCTTCAGCCCAGGGTCACCACATTGTGGGGGCCCTGGGGGTGGTGCTGTGGTGTGTCTGTGACTTGCTGTGTCAGTTGTTGTTCCTACGTGCCTGTGTGACATGTGTGTTTTGTGCTCCCTCTCACCTGTCAATGCCTGCTTGCCCACATAGGGGATTTGGATCCATGAGTTACCTTAGTGTGGCAGTGTATGCACATCTGTATGATTGGTATTCAGCTCTCCTCATGTGTTGTGTTGTTGCCTGGGGACACTGGCACCCCCACCCCTCACCTGCTGTGTATGATGACAGTGTTGGTCTGCCTGTTTGTGTTTGTGCATCTGCACCACTGCATTGGCATATCTTGGGTGTGCCATTGGCTGTATGTTGTTTGGTGTGTTTCCCCTGCTGTCCCTGGGACTCCTAGGTCATCGGTCAGCACAGTGATCATGGTTTGTGTGTCCCATTGCTGCCATGGTATGGTATCTGTTCACCTCACATCTGCTGTCTCCACAGGGTATCTGCATTTGTGTGCCCATTGGTGCAAATATGTGGTTCTGCATTCTGATGGTCACTTCTGTCATTGTGTCATTGATGACTGTTGACGGTCTCAGCCACCATGGGTGTTGTTTGTCTGCACATGGCCAAAGGAATGTTTCATTTGCACTGCAGTATTTGGCTCCCCCAATTTATGTTGCAATGGGACACATACACTACTTTGCCACAGATGAGTTTTTGGTTCTGTGACCAGGAATGATCCATGCAGTTTGGCAGTTGCAGCTCTTTCTTTGTCAACAATTACCTTTTGGTCACTGTGATGATGAGGGTGTAGACCCCATTGCCACAATGGTCAAAATGTGCTTCAGCTATGGACCCCACACTTGCCTTTTGGTCACTGTGATGATGGGGGTTTAGACCCCATTGCCACAATGGTCAAACTGTGCTTCAGCTATGGACCCCACACTTACCTTTTGGTCACTGTGATGATGGGGGTTTAGACCCCATTGCCACAATGGTCAAAATGTGCTTCAGCTATGGACCCCACACTTACCTTTTGGTCACTGTGATGATGGGGGTTTAGGCCCCATTGCCACAATGGTCAAAATGTGCTTCAGCTATGGACCCCACACTTGCCTTTTGGTTACTGTGATGATGGGGGTTTAGGCCCCATTGCCACAATGGTCATGGGCTGCTTGCATTGTGGGTGCCACACACATATATGTGTGGCACATGTGCTAGGGGGTCACATTGTATGTTCAATGTCATGTTCGGTGTTGTAGGCATTTGACACAGCCTGCTCACACGCTTGTCATGGTGGTGGGGGGATGTCTTAATCTTGCATTCCCTAGGTTGTGGTGTGCTTGTTGTGTCATGCATTGTCCATCCTATGAGTGGGGGTGGTAGTAGTGGTAGGCATCCAGCCCCCCTGGCTAAGGGTGGTAGTAGTGGTGGGCATCCTGCCCCCTGGCTAAGGGTGGTGGTAGGCATCCAGCCCCCTGGCTAAGGGTGGTGGTAGGCATCCAGCCCACCCTGGCTAAGGGTGGTAGTAGTGGTGGGCATCCTGCCCCCTGGCTAAGGGTGGTAGTGGTGGGCATCTGGCACCCCCTGGCTAAGGGTGGTAGTAGTGGTGGGCATCCAGCCCCCCTGGCTAAGGGTGGTGGTAGGCATCCAGCCCCCCTGGCTAAGGGTGGTGGTAGGCATCCAGCCCCCCTGGCTAAGGGTGGTAGTAGTGGTGGGCATCCTGCCCCCTGGGTGAGGGTGGTAGTAGTGGTAGGCATCCTGCCCCCCTGGTTGAGGGTGGTAGTAGTGGTAGGCATCCTGCCTCCCTGGGTGAGGGTGGTAGTAGTGGTAGGCATCCTGCCCCCTGGGTGAGGGTGGTAGTAGTGGTAGGCATCCAGCCCCCCTGGCTAAGGGTGGTGGTAGGCATCCAGCCCCCTGGCTAAGGGTGGTAGTAGTGGTGGGCATCCTGCCCCCTGGCTAAGGGTGGTAGTAGTGGTAGGCATCCTGCCCCCCTGGTTGAGGGTGGTAGTAGTGGTAGGCATCCAGCCCCCTGGCTAAGGGTGGTAGTAGTGGTGGGCATCCTGCCCCCCTGGTTGAGGGTGGTAGTAGTGGTAGGCATCCAGCCCCCTGGCTAAGGTGGTGGTAGTGGTGGGCATCCAGCCCCCTGGCTAAGGGTGGTGGTAGGCATCCAGCCCCCCTGGCTAAGGGTGGTAGTAGTGGTGGGCATCCTGCCCCCCTGGGTGAGGGTGGTAGTAGTGGTAGGCATCCTGCCCCCCTGGTTGAGGGTGGTAGTAGTGGTAGGCATCCAGCCCCCTGGCTAAGGGTGGTGGTAGGCATCCAGCCCCCCTGGCTAAGGGTGGTAGTAGTGGTGGGCATCCTGCCCCCCTGGGTGAGGGTGGTAGTAGTGGTAGGCATCCTGCCCCCCTGGTTGAGGGTGGTAGTAGTGGTAGGCATCCTGCCCCCTGGGTGAGGGTGGTAGTAGTGGTAGGCATCCTGCCCCCTGGGTGAGGGTGGTAGTAGTGGTAGGCATCCAGCCCCCCTGGCTAAGGGTGGTAGTAGTGGTGGGCATCCAGCCCCCCTGGCTAAGGGTGGTGGTAGGCATCCAGCCCCCCTGGCTAAGGGTGGTAGTAGTGGTGGGCATCCTGCCCCCTGGGTGAGGGTGGTAGTAGTGGTAGGCATCCTGCCCCCTGGTTGAGGGTGGTAGTAGTGGTAGGCATCCAGCCCCCCTGGCTAAGGGTGGTGGTAGGCATCCAGCCCCCCTGGCTAAGGGTGGTGGTAGGCATCCAGCCCCCTGGCTAAGGGTGGTAGTAGTGGTGGGCATCCTGCCCCCTGGCTAAGGGTGGTAGTAGTGGTAGGCATCCTGCCACCCCTGGTTGAGGGTGGTAGTAGTGGTAGGCATCCAGCCCCGTGGCTAAGGGTGGTAGTAGTGGTAGGCATCCTGCCCCCCTGGTTGAGGGTGGTAGTAGTGGTAGGCATCCAGCCCCCTGGCTAAGGGTGGTAGTAGTGGTGGGCATCCTGCCCCCCTGGTTGAGGGTGGTAGTAGTGGTAGGCATCCAGCCCCTGGCTAAGGGTGGTAGTAGTGGTGGGCATCCAGCCCCCTGGCTAAGGGTGGTGGTAGGCATCCAGCCCCCTGGCTAAGGGTGGTAGTAGTGGTGGGCATCCTGCCCCCCTGGGTGAGGGTGGTAGTAGTGGTAGGCATCCTGCCCCCCTGGTTGAGGGTGGTAGTAGTGGTAGGCATCCAGCCCCCCTGGCTAAGGGTGGTGGTAGGCATCCAGCCCCCGTGGCTAAGGGTGGTAGTAGTGGTGGGCATCCTGCCCCCTGGGTGAGGGTGGTAGTAGTGGTAGGCATCCTTCCCCCTGGTTGAGGGTGGTAGTAGTGGTAGGCATCCTGCCCCCCTGGGTGAGGGTGGTAGTAGTGGTAGGCATCCTGCCCCCTGGGTGGGGGTGGTAGTAGTGGTAGGCATCCAGCCCCCTGGCTAAGGGTGGTAGTAGTGGTGGGCATCCAGCCCCCTGGCTAAGGGTGGTGGTAGGCATCCAGCCCCCTGGCTAAGGGTGGTAGTAGTGGTGGGCATCCTGCCCCCTGGGTGAGGGTGGTAGTAGTGGTAGGCATCCTGCCCCCTGGTTGAGGGTGGTAGTAGTGGTAGGCATCCAGCCCCCTGGCTAAGGGTGGTGGTAGGCATCCAGCCCCCTGGCTAAGGGTGGTGGTAGGCATCCAGCCCCCCTGGCTAAGGGTGGTAGTAGTGGTGGGCATCCTGCCCCCTGGCTAAGGGTGGTAGTAGTGGTAGGCATCCTGCCCCCTGGTTGAGGGTGGTAGTAGTGGTAGGCATCCAGCCCCCGTGGCTAAGGGTGGTAGTAGTGGTGGGCATCCAGCCCCCTGGCTAAGGGGGTGGTGGTAGGCATCCAGCCCCCTGGCTAAGGGTGGTAGTAGTGGTGGGCATCCTGCCCCCTGGGTGAGGGTGGTGGTAGGCATCCAGCCCCCTGGCTAAGGGTGGTGGTAGGCATCCAGCCCACCCTGGCTAAGGGTGGTAGTAGTGGTGGGCATCCTGCCCCCTGGCTAAGGGTGGTAGTGGTGGGCATCTGGCACCCCCTGGCTAAGGGTGGTAGTAGTGGTGGGCATCCTGCCCCCCTGGTTGAGGGTGGTAGTAGTGGTAGGCATCCTGCCCCCTGGCTAAGGGTGGTAGTAGTGGTGGGCATCCAGCCCCCTGGCTAAGGGTGGTGGTAGGCATCCAGCCCCCCTGGCTAAGGGTGGTAGTAGTGGTGGGCATCCTGCCCCCCTGGGTGAGGGTGGTAGTAGTGGTAGGCATCCTGCCCCCCTGGTTGAGGGTGGTAGTAGTGGTAGGCATCCTGCCCCCTGGTTGAGGGTGGTAGTAGTGGTAGGCATCCTGCCCCCTGGTTGAGGGTGGTTGTGGTGGTTGGCATCCAGCCCCCCTGGGTTGGGGTGGTGGCGCGCATTCAGGCCCCTGTGTGCATATGTGGCATTGGTGATGGGCATCCCGCCCCTATGGTGCTGCTGTTGCTGGTGTAAGTATATTCAGATTCCCAGTGTATGTGTGTGATGTGTCGTGTACGTGTTGTATGTGTTTTGTGGTTGGTGTCTGACTTACCTTCTGCGCCGTACGCGTCCGTGCCTGTTCCGGTAGTAGATGTAGAATATTGGTATGATCGGGACGAAGGGATTCATGGTTGGTTCGTGTCGTTCGTCCTTCTCGTTGCTTCGCGTCGTCCTCGTCGCTTGGCTTCGTCCTCGCCGCTTCGCGTCGTCCTCGTCGGTGCTGTGTTCGTCTCGTAGCCGTGGATCGTGTTGTGGCGCGATTCGGAGCTTATGTGCGCCTCTCCCGGATGCTTTGACGTGCCGTGCGTAGCGACGGGTTCGGCGCGTACGGAAAGCGCATCGTACTTGTTCGGCCGGACGGGGCTGCATTTTCCCTTCCGTGCGACTCGATTCGGCGTTTCCGGATTCGCCTCGGTCGGAGAACAGGACCTGGTTTGGGTGAGTACGGCTCGGCCGGGATTTTTGCTGTTGTGCGCATCGTACTCGCTCGGTCGGACTACAGCGTACGGTTCGGTCGGGAAACTGGCTTTCGCATGGCTTTTTTCCCGACCGAATAGTGTTGGGTGCGCCTCCGACCGAGATCGGAATCGGCCCCTTTGTGGTGGGATTTACAATCCTAAACAAATTGCAATGTGCGTCAGATTATAATACAAAGTTGTGCAATGCTCTGCCTTGTGTTACTTTGTGTCAGGAGGGCATTCCATGGGTGGTGCCTGGGCATCCCCACGTGACTAATCATGGGTTTTAACGCAAAAACTGTGGACAGGGTTGTGCTCCAAAATCATGCGCCTCCTCAAGGGAGGTGTAACTATGAGAAATGTTTTCATTTCCCCTTTTTTTCCTCCTTTGCATGTGTCCTGAATTGTAGGACACATGCAAAGTGGTAAACGCTTTAAAGCACAGTTTTTGTAGTGAAAGGGACCCTTTTAGCACAAAATCTATGCTTCCCACAACGCAGACACGCTTGCACTATAGCTCCAAGGTGTCTGCATTGGCGAATGGCAGCCAAAAGAGTGACAGCACAGGGAGAGAGCAGAACAGCGCCACATCTGAGCAGATATGGTGCTGTTCTGCTCTCTCCCTTCCATGCAATGCAGCACAACAACTGTATTTGCCCTGCTGCGTTGCATGACTTCTACGTAAAACTGGGCCCTAATGTAGTTCATTTACATCTAGACCATGGGTACTCACAAACTTTCTCTCGGGTGCCAAATTTACAGTGTGGTTTGTGGCCGAGGGCCGCACCGGTGGGGGCGGGGTCAGTGGGGGAGGGAGGCGGGGCTAGAGCAAAAAAAAAAACTATGACCATGAGGTTGAACACAGGCCCCTGCAGCGGACGCCTTCGTCCACTGAGCCACCAGACCCGGCATACACATCTCTGTCTCTCGCATCTCTCTCTCTCTCTATCTCTCTCTCTCTCTCTTGCTCTGTCTCCCTCCCTCTCTCTATCTCTCCCTCCCTCTCTCTCTCTCCGTCTCTCTCTCTCTCTCTCTCTCTCTCCATCTCTCTCCCTCTCTCTCCCTCTCTCTCTCCCTTCCTCCCTCTCTCCCTCTGTCTCACTCACTCTGTTTGTCTCTGTCTCTCCCTCCCTCTCTCTCTCTGTCTCCCTCCCTCTCTCTCTCTGTCTCCCTCTCTCTCTCTGTCTCTGTCTCCCTCCCTTTCCCTCCCCTTGTCTCCCTCCATCTATCTCCCTCCCTCTGTCTCCCTCCCTCTGTCTCCCTCCCTCTGTCTGTCTCCCTCCCTCTGTCTGTCTCCCTCCCTCCCTCTGTCTGTCTCCCTCCCTCTGTCTGCCTCTGTCTCCCTCTGTCTGCCTCTGTCTGTCTCTGTCTGTCTCTGTCTCTCTCTGTCTCTCTCCGTCTGTCTCCCTCTGTCTCCGTCTGTCTCCCTCTGTCTCCCTCTGTCTGTCTCCCTCTCCTCTCCCTCTGTCTCCCCCCGACTCCCTCCCTCTGTCTCCCTCTGCCTCCCTCTGTCTCCCTCTATCTGTCTCCCTCCCTCTGTCTCCCTCCCTCCCTCTATCTGTCTCCCTCTATCTGTCTCCCTCTCTCTGTCTCCCTCTCTCTGTCTCCCTCTCTCTGTCTCCCTCTGTCTGTCTCCCTCTGTCTCTCTCCCTCTCCCTCTGTCTCCCTCTGTCTCTCTCCCTCTCCCTCTGTCTTTCTCCCTCTCTGTCTCCCTCCCTCTACCTCTGTCTGTCTCCCTCTGTCTCCCTCCCTCTCCCTGTCTGTCTCCCTCTCTGTCTCCCTCCCTCTCCCTCCCTCTGTCTCCCTCCTTCTCTGTCTCCCTCTCTGTCTCCCTCCCTCTCTGTCTCCCTCCCTCCCTCTCTGTCTCCCTCCCTGTCTCCCTCTCTCTCTGTCTCCCTCTCTGTCTCCCTCTCTCTCTGTCTCCCTCTCTCTCTGTCTGTCTCCGTCTGTCTCCATCTGTCTGTCTCCGTCTGTCTGTCTCCCTCTGTCTCCCTCCCTCTCCCTCTGTCTCCCTCCCTCTCTGTCTCCCTCTCTCCCTCCCTCTCTGTCTCCCTCCCTCCCTCTCCCTCTGTCTGTCTCCCTCTCTCTCTGTCTCCCTCTCTCTCTGTCTCCCTCTCTCTGTCTCCCTCTGTCTGTCTCCCTCTGTCTCCCTCCCTCTCCCTCTGTCTGTCTCCCTCTGTCTCCCTCTCTGTCTCCCTCTCTGTCTCCCTCCCTCTCCCTCCCTCTCTGTCTCCCTCTCTCTCTGTCTCCCTCTCTCTCCGCCTGTCTCCCTCTCTCTCTGTCTCCCTCTCTCTCCGTCTGTCTCCCTCTCTCTCAGTCTGTCTCCCTCTGTCTCTCTCTCCATCTGTCTCTCTCTCACTCTCTCTCGGTCTGTCTCCCTCTGTCTCTCTCTCCCTCTCTCTCTCTCTCTCTGTCTCCCTCTCTCTCCCTCTGTCTCCCTCTCTCTCCCTCTGTCTCTGTCTCCCTCTGTCTCCCTCCCTCTGTCACCCTCTCTCTGTCACCCTCTCTCACCTCACGCGTGTGTCAGCCGGGGCTGAGACAGCTTCCCGGGAACATACACAGCCGCACCCGAGTACTTCACAGGTCTTTAAAAGACCATTCACTTGTTAATGAGGCTTTGTTGTATTTTACCTCTTCTTAGCGCCCCTGCATCTCGTGGAGATGCAGGGGCGCTAAGAAGAGGTAAAATACAACAAAGCCTCATTAACAAGTGAATGGTCTTTTAAAGAATCGCCCGGCCCCCATAGAGCAGAGTCTCTCAGAGTCCGCGCTGCGGTGTTTGCTGACACTTTAAAAAAAAACAAAAAAAAAACAGGTATGATGTCTGCAAGGTCCGCGGGCCGCCAAGGAAGGCTTGCCGGGCCGCTGGCGGCCCGCGGGCCGTACTATGAGTACCCGTGATCTAGACCCTCGTTATAAACAGCCTGTAAATTCCGATGGCCATGATGAAGAGAGTGGGTGAAAACATTCAGGATTCTGTGCAGAAACACTGAATCCTCCATACTATTCCCCAAAAATATGTAATTCCCATAAATCCCCTGCCCTGAAATTACCTCTATAGCTCCAGGGTGGGGAAATAGGGATATTAACGGACTACATCTAATGTGGACCCCGATGTAATATATTGAACAAATCCTTTGCATCGCATTTAATGAGGTGTGTGTTTTTGTAATTAAGTTGCCTAACATATGCGGGGACATAACAATGCAGGAGGCTTTGCACAGATGCAATCTATCGCTGTAATGAAAGAAAATGAGTCTAGCTGGAAAGCCCTGCCGCAGATCTTATCTACCATCATGCACATTACAACCGCACGCAAAGCCTGGGAGAGATAAAGGAAATTGAGTTAGGAGTTAGGAGAAAGGAAAGCATTTTCCTTCAGGAGTTACCTAAGCCGAGCACTGCTTTAATGTCGCAGATTCAGTGGACTGACTACCCTGCAGCTTATAAACGTTTAAGGAGTGTAGAAAGACCTTCGATTTTAACAAACCACAGGTTTTTCCCTAAATAAAAGGTTCGATATCAAAAATATCACTTTATAGAGAAAATAGTAACAAACTTCTGCCCAGATTTACTAACGCTTTGAGTTCAAGCATGATTGGGGTGAACCAGCAAGTGAATTTCACAAAACAGGAAGCCAGTTGAAAAACCACTGCTGGATATAAATCTCAAGGAAGGGTACGTGAGGAAGGAAAGCATTTTGAGATGAATCCAATCTCCGTCGGTCACTTTTGTGGCAGTTTCGCCTAAAATATAATGAGGTTATCCATTAGGATAGGTTTACGAGCAGTTGTAATGCACAGCATTGTGGTCAATGGTAATCAAAGCCCAATTGTGAATATTCAGGCTGGAAAAGTTATTTATTTTTCTCACATCCACAATAAGGCTTGATAGTAAATTCAGTAAAAGTAAGAATACTTTCAAAAGTGAATAATCAAGAGAACAGTTAAATGTGAGTAATGCTACCTTACAGCCCTTAGTACATCTAGGGCCAGATGTACGACCCTATTTTCCATGCACAAACGGGTTTGCGATCCGTTTGTGCATGCAAAATGTCACAGGGCCATGTACAATTCCTAAATAGCGAGCCACAATTTATTTGCGACTCGCTATTTAGGAATTGCGGGTCGCTATTAGGAAGGGGCGTTCCCTTCCTAATAGTGACCCCAAAGCCATGTATGAATGTTTTGCGCCCGCAAAACACTCACAAATTACCACCCTCTTCAAGAGAGTGGTAATGCACTCGCAAAAGGGAAGGGGTCCCCTGGGGACTCCTTCCCCTTTGCAAATGCAGGGGAAAATATTTTTTAGGGGCCTGCCCTTAAAAAATGAAACGAAAACGTTTCATTTTTTTTTCTTCCAATGCAGCCCGTTTTCCTTTAAGGAAAACGGGCTGCATTTAAAAAAAAACCTGCTTTATTGAAAAGCTGTCCCAGACATGATGGTCTGCTGAGCCCAGCAGGCCACCATCCCTGGAAGGGCCAGCCATTCCCAATGGGGTTGCAAATTGCGAGTGGCTCATCAATATTCATGAGCCTTGCATTTTGCGACCCCATTGGGAATCGCAATCAGTGTCTCTGACTCTGTAGTACATTGTAAATTGCGCCTCGCAATTTGCGCCTCGCAATTGAGTGCAAATTGCGAGGCGCAATTTACAAGGGTCGTACATCTGGCCCTTGGATCTGTGCAGTATGCCAATGATGAAGCGAGCAGATCAAGCCTCCTTTCAGTACCTCTTAAATATAAAGCATGCTTAGTTTTCAACTTTGGTATCACCCTCTGGTCATATTTTGTCCTAGAGAGGACAGCCCCGGACTCACAGGCCCAGTTTTATCATTATTTGATGCAATGCAACGCAGCAAGACATCTTGTTGGGCTGCACTGAATCAAATGGAGAGGGCAGGAATGTGCCATATTTACCAAGATATGGTTCATTCCTGTCCTCTTCTTGCGCTGGTGCACTATGTGCTGCCTAGCGCCAATGCAGGCAACCTTGCACCATGGGCACACGTAGAAAGAGGAATTAATGACAAGATATAAAAATATTTCTCCTTGTTGGCCTCTATCTGGAAGGAGTAAAATTTTGATGCATTCCCAGATTCACTACTCTTGGTAAATCTGGGAATACGGCAAAAAGCATGGGTGGATGGGAAAACCCACACTCCAACCATGAATCGCCTCCCCAGGGCAGAGTAATGCAAGGCAGCGACTTGCGCTGCCTTGTGTTACTTCAGGTTTACCATGCTATGCAGGGACATCCAAGTTAGCTTTGCAGGCTTCATAAATGTGACTTAAGGATTGCGTTGCCCTTTCGTGACCTTGCATGATGAATATATGACGTTACAACACATACCATTACAACGCATGCTTTTACATCGCAGTTTTTACAACGCAAATACTATTACATCGCATGTTTTTACAACACATACCATTACAACGCATGTACATTGAGATACATTAAAACTACCATTACAACGCATTCCATTACAATGCATACTATTACTACGTATACCATTACAATGCATACTATTGTTAAACTTTTTTTATATAAATTAGTATTTTTTTTCTAACCATCCCCTGGGACAGGATGCAGGGGAAATAGGGGGCTGGGTGGGGTAGAGTATTAATACCCAGGTATTAATTGTAATACTCGTGTACTTTTTAAAGTACCTTTCCATTCAATTACCGGAGTATTAATAAAAATATCTAAAAAACATGTTCAAAAAGACAGGGAAAAAGAAGCATACATTTTAAAAATTTTACAAAAAAAAAAAAATACTACCGTCAGAGTCAAAAAGAGATTACACATACAATCTTCTTCGAAGAACATAAAACGTAAGTCCTTCAACTATTTTTATTACACTCCTGTGCCAGCAACTACACAAAATGGCTGACATTCCGAGAAGGAACGTATAAACGAACATTTTTACACATGACTAAATAAATATACATTCTATCAGGTTGTGAATCGCACAAAAATACTGTTTCCAAAACATATTTTCTTTTAAATTGTTGTTTATCCTCAAAAAACGTATAAAAGAAGCTGACCACCATTTAGTGCTCTGTGGTAAACTGACTTCCGAGGTGACCACACACAGCAGGAGTAGCAGGAGAATATTGCCGCTTGTCAAATTGAACACTGCCATCTACAGACCGAAGTAAGTGTACGTTTACAATAAAACAGCATCAAAATATTAACACATAAATCACAAATACTCACAATATAATTTTACATTAATTTACAGGATTTACACATTTTGAAAAGCAGCCAGCAATCTAAAGCAGATATTCGACAAATTATCTTAATATTTAAAAATGTAAGTGATTAAATGAAAAAAATGTACGTAATTTTAAAAGCCCATAAGGTAGATAAAAAATTAAATTACATTTTACTTTTGAAATTAACAGGTTTTGGACATAAATCAACACCAAATACCAAGCAGGATAAAACAAATCTTTCCAGAATCAAATGTAAGTAAACTGTTAACAACAATCTGAACGAAATTTTGTAAATTTTTTTTATAGATCCCAGAAATAAAACATTAGCAGACAAAGATCTGATATATATTTAAAATATTACTAATTTAACTACTTCATGTTTTTAACTCAGGAAACAGGCTGAGGGAAAGAGTTGGATAATGGTGGGGTCAAATGTACTATTCCTACTCCGACCTGTGCTTGCCTCAGGCAAAGTGCTGGATGGTGGTGGGGGCAAATTTACTATACCTACTCCAACCTGTGCTTGCCTCAGGGAAAGTGTTGGATGGTGGTGGGGCAAATTTACTATTCCTACTCCGACCTGTGCTGGCCTCAGGGAAAGTGTTGGATGGTGGTGGGGGCTAATTTACTATTCCTACTCCGACCTGTGCTGGCCTCGGGGAAAGTGTTGGATGGTGGTGGGGTCAAATTTACAATTACTACTCCGACCTGTGCTTGCCTCGGGGAAAGTGTTGGATGGTGGTGGGGGCTAATTTACTATTCCTACTCTGACCTGTGCTTGCCTCGGGGAAACTGTTGGATGGTGGTGGGGGCAAATTTACTATTCCTACTCCGACCTGTGCTTGCCTCGGGGAAAGTGCTGGATGGTGGTGGGGCAAATTTACTATTCCTACTCCGACCTGTGCTTGCCTCGGGGAAAGTGCTGGATGGTGGTGGGGCAAATTTACTATTCCTACTCGTGCTTGTCTCGGGGAAAGTGCTGTATGGTGGTGGGGGCAAATTTACTATTCCTACTCCGACCTGTGCTGGCCTCAGGGAAAGAGTTCGATGGTGGTGGGGGTAAATTTACTATTCCTACTCCATACTGTGCTGGCCTCAGGGAAAGTGTTGGATGGTGGTGGGGGCAAATTTACTATTCCTACTCCGACCTGTGCTGGCCTCAGGGAAAGTGTTGGATGGTAGTGGGGGCAAATTTACTATTCCTACTCCGACCTGTACTTGCCTCAGGGAAAGTGCTGGATGGTGGTGGGGGCTAATTCACTATTCCTACTCCGACATGTGCTTGCCTCAGGGAAAGTGTTGGATGGTGGTGGGGCAAATTTACTATTACTACTCCGACCTGTGCTGGCCTCAGGGAAAGTGTTGGATGGTGGTGGGGGCAAATGTACTATTCCTACTCCGACCTTTGCTTGCCTCGGGGAAAGTGTTGGATGGTGGTGGGGGCTAATTTACTATTCCTACTCTGACCTATGCTTGCCTCGGGGAAACTGTTGGATGGTGGTGGGAGCAAATTTACTATTCCTACTCCGACCTGTGCTTGCCTTGGGGAAAGTGCTGGATGGTGGTGGGGCAAATTTACTATTCCTACTCCGACCTGTGCTTGCCTCGGGGAAAGTGCTGGATGGTGGTGGGGGCAAATTTACTATTCCTACTCCGACATGTGCTTGCCTCGGGGAAAGTGCTGTATGGTGGTGGGGGCAAATTTACTATTCCTACTCCGACCTGTGCTGGCCTCAGGGAAAGTGTTTGATGGTGGTGGGGGTAAATTTACTATTCCTACTCCGAACTGTGCTGGCCTCAGGGAAAGTGTTGGATGGTGGTGGGGCAAATTTACTATTCCTACTCTTACCTGTGCTGGCCTCAGGGAAAGTGTTGGATGGTAGTGGGGGCAAATTTACTATTCCTATTCCGACCTGTACTTGCCTCAGGGAAAGTGCTGGATGGTGGTGGGGGCTAATTTACTATTCCTACTCCGACATGTGCTTGCCTCAGGGAAAGTGTTGGATGGTGGTGGGGCAAATTTACTATTCCTACTCTGACCTGTGCTGGCCTCAGGGAAAGTGTTGGATGGAGGTGGGGGCAAATTTACTATTCCTACTCCGACCTGTGCTTGCCTGAGGGAAAGTGCTGGATGGTGATGGGAAGTAAATTTACTATTCCTACTCCGACCTGTGCTTGCCTCAGGGAAAGTGTTGGATGGTGGTGGGGGCAAATTTACTATTCCTACTCTGACCTGTGCTGGCCTCAGGGAAAGTGCTGGATGGTGGTGGGGGTGAATATACTATTCCTACTCCGACCTGTGCTTGCCTCAGGAAAAGTACTAGACGGTGGTGGGGGAAAATTTACTATTCCTACTCGACCTGTGCTGGCCTCAGGGAAAGTGCTGGATGGTGGTGGGGGCAAATTTATTATTCCTACTCCGACCTGTGCTTGCCACGGGGAAAGTTCTTGATGGTGTTGGGAGAAAATTGATTCGACTTAAAGTAAAAAAATTAAATTTTTAACAGTAACTTTCCTTTTTTCGTTTCAGTTATTTGTCAAGCATACAGTCAAACATTTTTATTTTCTTTTAATTTCTCCACAGATTAAACCATTAAAACCAGCAAGAATAGAGGAACACACTTCTCAATCAAAGTAAAATCAAAAGCCCATCACCACTGGAGAAGCCAAAGTATACAAGGTAAATATATTCAAAAACAACTTTATGTTTTTTTTTGTTGCAGGTTTCAAGTACCGAATCAATTTATTTTAGAAAGTATCTTTGCAGTAAAAATGTCAGCCTCATAAACAACAGCAAAATGATTTTTTTTCAACGTCAAAAGCACTAATCAATTTCTTTGTAGGCTCATTGCAAAACAAAAAAAATCTAAATAACAAACTATAAACATTTCTCCACTTTTTACAGAACCAAAGAATACAAACCACCAACCAAAACAAAGTGAAGAACTGCAACAAAAATCCCAAGTAAACCAGCAAATACACCAGACATTTTCAGCAACACAACATAAAAACCTTAAAAAGGTAACCTTTACCATTCTGTAAATCTAACAAAAATTGACCTTTTTTTCCATCCAAGGAACAAAAGCAGGAAACAATTCCAACAAAACATTATCACAGCAATGCAATTAAAACCTGGTACAATTTTGCAAAAAGTTAAAGCTGTAAAATAAACAATATGTACTAGCTTTTCACTTACAGGCAAATTAGTTTTTAAAACAACCACACTTCAAATCACTAAAACAATCCTTTTCTCTTTTTCTTGTTTCTACAGAGAATGGCAGCAAGAAAAGAAGCCAAATATATACATTCAAGCCGTGGGAATAGACTGTTAAGTCACAGTGGCTACCAGGGGCAGCTGGTGGAATTTGAAACTGGTGGGGCGTATGGAGAACGAATCAACGTATGCGAGCGAGCGTAGCAAGCGAGCCCGACGGTAATAAGGGGGGTTCGGGGGGGTTCTCCCCCCGTGAAGATTTTTTTTCCAAATTGGCCTTTTTTTGGTGCGATTTTCAGCACTATTTCTGTGATAAATGGACTAAAAATTCAGTTCTTCTAGGCATTCATAAAAGAAAACTCATACATTATTTCAGAGAATTTCTGGGTTGCCAAGCAAGTCTGACTTCTGAAGAGGGCTAGGTACTAAGCAAGACTGCTTTGGCTCTACCCTTTCCAATAGAAAACACTAGTTAGTGATGTGAACAAGTTCAATGGACAAACCTGGGGTCTAGAGAGAGTTCCTCTCCTGAGAAAGAAATTTAAAAAGATTGGCAAATGGTGCATTTTAAAGCAAATGAATGCAGCGATAAAGCAAGGCTTATTAAGCAGTGGGAACGTATAATCTTGAAATATTAAACACATTAAAAACTACCCCGTATCTTCTTGCATTAATTTGTTCAACAGTTACTGTAATATGTAAATTATTCTGTAGGACAACTTTAGCCCTTTAAAATGTATGCTTGCCCAGTGTCTTGCACTGCATGCAGCATTAACTTTGGAAAAATATGCTCTAACCAGACTTCGGGAAGCACCCACAGCTGCTGGCTGTAACCAGTCACATAGAAATATGTTCAGACAGGTCTTTAAGTGAGATGAAAAAAGTGGGTGCTCCCTATAAAGGAACATGCCAAATACATTTCTGTGATTCCTATAGTGTGCCATCAGACCGGTATTTTGGTTTCTCTCCAGATAAATGGCACAGCAACTGACATACGCCTAAAGCCTGTCAGTATGATTGGCTTTGTCACTGGGTGGTAGCTGTTTAAGATAAATGAGTAACAACAATGATTTCTTATAAATAATTAATATTGAAAATGTTTAAATTCTGAACTTTTGAAATAGTGAGTCTGTGAATTAAATAGCATTGAGGCCTGTGGAAGGAGTTTTGGCCTTCAATTATGCGTGCTTTATGTTAGATATGTATCTTCTTTTTCTCTGCATATCTTGTCCATCTACACATCTTCAACCCCCTCTCTTTCCTCTTCAGCATCCTCTTTTCACTCTTCCCCGAATGCCCTTCCTCACATCTGTCACTTCACCGCCCCCAACATGCACTGCACTCCCTCAAATATAAGCACCTTAATTTCTCTTACTTTTGCCTTGCAAATATCTTGACATCAGTGTACCCCCTTCACACACATTTCCACAGAATTTCAGTTGCAAATGGAATACACAAACATTGTTCTGTGTGCTCTGCAGAGAGGCCAACCCACTGACAGGCACTTTGTTTGGCTTTAGCCTTAGCGCCTGCGTGCTCAATCAAAGCCCCTCATAAACACCTGGCATGGCTCAAGCCTCAAAGTATGCACAGAAAAAAATACAGATAAATAACAACATTATAAAATAGCTCACTCGTGGGGAATGCAAGATTAAGTAAACATGTAAAATAAGAGAGGAACTAAACCGGCTCTTTTTTCATCAGGTTGTTATCAGCACTCTGTTATCAATGAGGTTCCTCCTATAAGCATTCTGCTATTGGCCAGTTTCATATCAACATTCTTTTTAATACTCAGGTTGATGTAAGCACTCCCTAATACTCGGGTTCCTATCAGCAGTGTCTTATTACCCAGGATCCGGTCAGCACTCTGACTGCTCCAATCACCTATCAACACTCTCTTATATGCCAGCCACCTAACAGCACTCTCTTCAGACGCAGATTGCACATCAGCAGTCTTAAGACTCAGATTGCATATCAGCACTCCCTTAAGACTCAGATTACACATGAGCACTCTCTTAAGACTCAGATTGTACATCAGCACTCTCTTAAGACTCGGATTGCACAGACACTCTCTTAAGACCTCGGATTGCACATCAGCACTCTCTTAAGACTTGGATTGCACATCGGCACTCTCTTAAGACTCAGATTGCACATCAGCACTCTCTTAAGACTCAGATTGCACATCAGCACTCTCTTAAGACTCAAGCCCGTCAGCATCATCCAATTCCCCGGGTTCCTATCAGCACTCTCCTCTCACCCAGGTCCCTATGAGCAGCCTGTTATCACACGGGTCTCTAGCGGCACTCCCATATTAATGAGGCTCTTATCAGCGCTCTGTTATCAATGTGATTCATTGTTGTTACTCAGGCTCTTATCGGCACTCGTACTAAATACCCAGGTTCCAATCAGCGCTCTGTTAATAGCCAGATTGGCATCAGCGCCGCGTTGATGCACTCTGTCATCACACAGGGTGTTAGAAGCATCCTCGATAGACTACACAGGCTATCATGTCAAGACGAAGCTCGGGCATCTGAAAAGAGGTGCAACTCTGCCGGCATCAGTACTGCGAGTCAAAGGCCCCCAGCAGCTCTCTGGCAGAGCAGCCAATAGCAACGTCAGGAGGAGACAGATGCTCGGGGTACCCCAAGTGACCTGCCTCAGCTCAGTCTAATGCAGCTGCTTGACACTTGACGCGACCCGTCTGAGGTCACACACTGAGTCAGGGTTGGACAGGTGCTTTGCTTTGAATGCAAATGGTCCACCCGAGGTCACACAGTCAGTCAGTGGTAGTGCCAGGATTTCACTGATACTGATGCATGCACCCCAATGGGCACACTGACCACATGTCATCTTTGTTTGTGATTTGGCCTCTCTCTGGTGAATAAAAAGTGTTAAGACCAATCTCGGAACCATGCCGCTTTCGCAGGGGCATTCAAACACCTATATCTTCCCTGATCCTGGAAGGAAAAGCGGGACGGCTCCTCAACAGGGCGATATTTTCACGTCCATCTCGGATATCTGTGCACTCAAGATGTTCCGGGGCCATTCACCTGTATTTAACCATTGGTTCCGCGCGGTAACACGACCTGGACCAGGCTATGGCCGCTATGAAGCTTCCTGCTCGCTGGGGTGCTCTGCAGTCGCGGTTCGCAGTACTCGCGGGGGGGCGACCGAGGAAAATAACATTTTGAAAACTTACCTGACCGCCTCTGCTCCTGGTCCACGTTGGCGCCTCTCTTCAGGAACAGCACTGGAGTGGCAACCCCTCAGCCAATCCTGGCGCTGCTGCAGCGCCAGGATTGGCTTAGGGCACGGTTATTCTTCGCCCGCCGCCTGCCCATTAGGAGACCGAGGGGCTCCTAATGGGCATGCGCAAGCCAGTGCAAACACAAGTGCGCATGACTGGGCACGGGCGAAAAATTCCGCTCACCTTCCCCACTCATGCGCACTTGTGCTGCTGACTGTCCCTGGTTGGTCTGACATGCATGTCAGTCAACATGACGCGGACCGCCCACCCCTTCAGACTCTGAAGGGGGTGGGCGGTCCGGCGTCATGTTGACTGACATGCATTGTCAGTTCTCCCTCGGCATCTCTGAACTTAAGTAAACTGAGTCAGAGACGCAGAGGGAGCTGCGGGCGTGGGCGGGAGGTGGGGCAACGCCCCAACGCCCCAATGGACGCACCGCTCCTGGTGGCTACGTTTATTGTAAAGAGAGATTAACTGAGCCCAGGTGTCATTGGAGGTGTGTGCATTATTACTCAGCTCATTGCATAGGCAGAGCGGTTACTCTTGGTGACACTGTTGAAAGGACCACCGAGCATAACCACTCTGCCTCTGCAATGGAGATCGAAGTAAGAGAGAATATAAATTAATTTAAAGCCCTGGCATCCACCTCCAATGAACCCTGTGGCTCAGTTTTGAGGGAGGTGTCTCAAAACATTCCAACACATGTAGCAAGTTGTATGCCCACAATCCCCAACCTACGCAGAATTATTCAGCGTAAAAAAACAGGCAAGTAACCCCCTATGTGTAACACCCCAAACCTTTTCTGATATTATCATTCCACTTGAACTTTCTGTAACCGTTACTAATGAACCCTTTCTTTTGCATGACAACAAAAACCCTCTTAAAAGAATACTAATCTTTAGCACACCCCATAATCTTGTTAAGTTGGAGAGTAGTGATATTTGGATGATGGATGGGACGTTTAAATCCACACACCATCCATTCACCCAAATATACACTATTCATGCCTACATTAATCAAACAGCAGTGCCCTTAGTGTACAGTTTACTCCCTGATAAACAATCCTCAACATACACTGAATTTTTATCAGTGATAAAAGCTAAAACCATGAACAAAAGTCCTAGAAAAGTGTTAATTGACATCGAATTACCTATGATTAACACAATTACCAAAATGTACACGGATACCTAAATTCAAGGATGTTTTTTTCACTTTTCACAGGCATATTGGCGAAAAATTCAAAAAACATCCTTAGTTGAGGATTATATATCAGACAGCAAACTTAAATTTGAAATAAAGAAACTAACTGCACTTTGCTTTGTTCCTCCTGACAGTGAAGATGAATACTACATATCTATTACTGAATCTGACTACTTTACTGCAAACGAGGACAAATTGGCACCCCTTCTGAATTACTTTGAAGACACCTGGATTGGCCATCTAAGCAGGTCAGGCCGCAGGAGGAAACCACGTTTCCATGTGAAGTGGTGGAACTGCTACTCGACCTGCTTAGAGGGAGGAGCAAAAACAAATAATGCCATAGAGGGATGGCGCAACTCCTTCAACAAATCTATCGGTAAACCACATCCTAACTTCTATCATTTCTTGGAAATTTTGAAGAAGGAGCAAAGGGCTCTATTACGATGGCGGGCGGACAAAGTCCACCTGCCACCGCAACGGCTAAAGGGACCGCCGCAATGTCAGAAATGCATGTCAAGCATTTGCATGCACAACGTGACAGGCACCGCGCGGTGCCTGCCACCTTGTGCATGCAATGCAGGGGGTACCATAGGTACCCCCCATGTGCACCCCCAACACCCTGGGGCCCGCAACGGGCCCCCAGAAGCAAGACTGCATGCCTTTCCATGGCGGCAACGCCGCCATGGGAAGGCTGATCTCCGCCACCATCCTAATATGGATGGCGGTGTCTTGCAGACACCGCCACCATATTGGAGCCCTTTTCCGCCCGGTCGCCTGTCAGACCTGCGGAAAACCGGCGGACGGTCTTTCCGTCCGCCGGGGTCGCCCCCGCCATCGTAATATGGCGGGGGGAATGGTAGGCAGGTGGTGGGAAATGGCGGGCAGATCGCCACCGCCATACAGGCGGTGGCGATCCGCCCGCTATACTAATAGACCCCAAAGTTTCCAAGAAACGAGAATTGCGCAATCATTAACTGGCAGTCTGAATCCATGAATCTCTGAAAGAACAAAAGAAATGTCTGAGTGACTATTGGGTGCAATTCCACAATTTACGTTGATGGTGGCTTCAGAGTACCTAGATAATATTGCACACATCCTACATTTCCAATCTACACTAATTCCTAAACCACTTTACTTGCCTGTTTTGACAAAGAATCCCCCTAATTAAATTGGCATTTTTCAATATTTTTTTTAATTATTTAAAAAAAGTCAGGTTTCTTACCTTCAGTTGTCTTCTTTTTTCAACTCATGGACTTACGTACAATCAGCCTTTCACCAAGAGTCTTGAGCAGTCCTTTATTCCATTGCAAATAATCCATAATCTGTGAAATAATCCATGACCCGAGTTAAACTAACCGAAAAGGGCACAGATCGGCAAAGCCATATTTTAGCAGCAAAAAAATGAGCTGTAAACTATACTGTGCACACCTACAAAAAAAGCACCCCCAAAAAATCCCCAAAAATAATTCGTGTTTGGCAAAAAACGCAACAAGATTCCATTGATGCAATCCTTTCTCACTCAAATTCAAGTTAAAAAAAAAACATGAAAAAGTAATAACGTTTCGAAAAAAATCACAACGCAAAAATCCATCGTTGAAATCCTCTCACAACCAAAGTCCAGCAAAAGTCCCACAATCCATATAGCCATGGCTTAAAAATGGCCCAAAACGTTTTTTTCCAATCCACACAGTCTTTCTCCATGTTTCTTTGTCCTATCCGGAATACGCGACGACGCAATTACAAAATCACTAAAAACCTGTCGCAATTTTTTTTTTATCAAATAAGATTCATTTCATAACACAATTGTTTAATATAAAGAATAATCAATCTTTTTAAAGTAATCCTATTAAACAAAAAGTGTTCCGAAAGCAATCAACCCGACGTGGGCCTACAACTGCTACCTGTTTTGGAAAAGATTTTTAAGTTAAAACACACAATAACATCAAAATACAACTTTGCTAGTTCTTACTACCTCCCTCCTCTCTCCTTACAATAAACTTTACTACTCTTAATCTATCTTTAATAATTTAAATTTGCCTTACCTGGACACAGCTCTCCCTTGCTTCTGATACGGGCCGCAACGAACCTTGCAATGACTAAACTTACGTACACGCGGCAACGTCATCTCTTTCCGTAAAAAGGAAAAAAGGACAATTTCACCCATTGACTTCAATGGGAAACCGTGGGAAAACCTACAAAGAAATTAAAAAATATGTGTTACAATACATACAAAAATCAGTGCTTATTTAAAAAAATATTACTACTAATTAAATAGTTTTACACCATTTTTGCTTATTTATTTATTCTGTTTTATATTTCTAATAAATACAATAAAAATATTTACAATACTATTAATGTGTCTATTTTTTACTTTACATCAAATCACCCCTACCCAAAATATCCCTGAATTGATCTGCACATTACTTTTATTTTATTTTTTAAATTAATGTAAAAGTTTAACAATTAAAAAACTTATAAATTAAATAATAAATAATACTCAAGAATTAAAATTAACACCTGAGTATTAATACACTCCCCCACCCAATACCCCTGTTTAAATTGCAGCCCATCCCAGAGGATAGGTGCAAATGCCTTTTAAAATATTATTACTTAAAATGATTTTTTATAATTAACTATCAGTAATTTAAATATCAGTTAATAGTCTAGAATTTTTAAAAATTACCTGAGTATCAATACACTCCCCCACCCAAAACACCAATTTCCCAGATTTTTGATGCAAAAGACTTTTTCATTAAATTACTTTTAAATTAATTTTAAAATTACTAGCAGTAAAACTAAATTCCTATTAATTCTCAAGTATTAACATTAATACCTGAGTATTAATACATTCTCTTACCCAAACCCCATTTTTCACATACATCTATCCCCAAATTATAGAAGCCTAACCAGTTTACAATTTTATAAATTAAAAAAATATAAAATATTTCTATCAATCTAAATTAGAATAATATTTCATATAAATTAAAAAAAATATTACCTGAGTATTAAAACACTCCCCTACCCAAAACACCTACTTCCCATACATCCCATCCCAGAGTATATGTGCCAAAGAATTGTATAATAAATGAAAAAATTATTTTTAACAAATTTATATGACTAAAACTAAATATCATTAAATTCTCAAGTATTAAAATTAATACCTGAGTATTAATACACTCCCCCACCCAAAAACCCTATTTCCTATATATCCCGTCCCAGGGAAAAAATCCAAAGCACATTTAATATATTTTAATTTATTAAATTAAATTATAGATTTGTATTATTTTTTTTAAATAAATTAACTCCTAATATAATTCTTTAATAAAACTCAAATGTTTTTTAAAAAAAACCTGAGTATTAATACACTACCCAACCCAAACCTATACAATTTAAATACATTATATGATATATATATTTTTTTAAATATTTAAAAATATTTTTTTAACTATTATTTTTTTTTAAAATAATACTATTACTATTAACTAATACTTTCCTAAAAAAATATAAAGAATAATCAAAAATAACAACTTACCTCAATTACAACCACTACTTACCTTACAATGCGTTGTAATGGCATGCGTTTTAATGGCATGCGTTGTAATGGCACAAGCGTTGTAATGGCATGCGATGTAATGTCACCTGTGTTGTAAAAGTTGCGTTGTAAAGGAATTATGATGTAATGCCTGCATTGTAATGGACGTCTCCCTGCGTGACACAATGAAAACGCAATCCTCTGATAAATCTGGGTTCCAGTTTATTTCTCAATAATCTCTTTGGAAAGTACAGGGTCAGGCTGGCCTATAGGGCAATCTGGCTGTGCCAGAAAGGCTGGTCTGACAGATCAGTGTGTGGGACGATTGATTTCCCTGTAATTACCACCAACATTCCCTGCTGCAAGGCCAAATTCATGCAGTCTCCAATAACTTGCAAAACACACATACTGCACGTATGTACAAATTTAAAACTGCCCCAATTGGCAAATGTGGACTTTTTTAGCTATCTGATTCGCTAATGGTGGCCACTTTTATTTTGGAACCCAAGCCTATTTTCTCTCCCAGGCCAACCCTGGGATAGTATAATCTCTGCACATGTTGGACTAGTTTTAGGTATTCAAAACCGGACAAGAACCAACATATTAAAGTGGTAAGTCTAACTGCAAGTCTTGATGCTTACTTAGGGGCCTATTCGGATGGCGGGCGGACTTCCGTCCGCCCGCCACCCTAGCGGTGCTGGGACCGGCCGCCAGTGGTGCGGCGGTCCCGCACCAGCGATTAGGATGCCACCGCCACCGTGGCGGTGGCATCCTCCATTCCCAGCATTGTGGCGGGCGGTGCACACAGCACAGCCCGCCACAATGCTGGGAATGCACTGTGTGCATTGGCATGCACAAGGTGGCAGGCACCACGCGGTGCCTGCCACCTTGTGCATGCCAATGTTGGGGGGTACCATGGGTACCCCCCAAGTGCAGCCCACCACCCCCCAGGGGGCCCGCAACGGGCCCCCAAAGGCATTCTCTGCATGCCTTTCCATGGCGGAGTCTCCGCCATGGAAAGGCATGTGACCGCCATCATCCTAATATGGATGGTGGTGCCTGCAAGGCACCACCTCCATATTGCAGGCCTTTTCCGCCCGGTAGGCAATCGGGCGGATTGCCTACCGGCGGACGGGCTTTCCGTCCGCTTGGGTCCCCACCGCCATACTAATATGGCGGTGGGGAAATGTGAGGCGGGCGGTGGGAAATGGCGGGCGGATCGCCACCGCCATACGGGCGGTGGCGATCCGCCCGTTATCATAATGGGCCCCTTAGAAACTTAGAAGAGACATAGAAGTGTGGTAGAGATGGCAGACCAATATTAGGAACTGAGCATTCAGCTGTGGCTCTGTCACCTAAGAGAAGTTAACTCATTTAGCAGTCACAAGAATGAACTGACACAGCAGTAAAAATATTGGTGCACAGACTATATGAAAGGTTATTTGTTATTGGTTATTGATTACAGGTTCACTCCTCTCTTATCTTATACTTCTTTCGGTTGAAGTAATGATAAGAACAACCCTCTCTGGTAGCTACACTACAGCCCTCCATATTATCTGAATGGACAATGGGAGATGCTAGATAAGACACCAAAAATAGCTAGCTTTTGGATTGAAATTAGGCAAGGACCTGGGTGACCTAGAGAGATGTGAAAAAGTTGCATAACATAATATACCTGTCAACGAAAGATGAAAAAATGACTATTAGCAGGTTAAAACCAATAAATACAAGGAGAAAATGATAACATCCCAGACCCCCAGAAAAACTGAAAGAAGAAACAAGGAAATGATTTGTAATGGATGATGAACATGATGAAGATAAGTTCCTTTAGTATTGCAATGCATTAAGGATTAGTTCAATGCCCCTTCAATTGTTCCCTGTGCTGCATGATACCAAAAATACCCATAAATAGATTTCCTCCATTTTGCTTTGACATTAACCTTTGAAGCAGAAGAAACTTGGGTCCCTGGAAAAAATGTTCCTCCCTCCACTAGATGTCGCTCTAGATAGAACTGGAGCTTCCTTGTTTGTATACCCACCTCCATCTCCCAAATACTCTATGCCTGAGGAAATATAAGCAACTCCTTCTTGTGTGCCTCGGAGCAGGAAAATAACAACCTGGATTGGTGCCATGCATTCTCTAATGTCAGTTTATTTAGTTGACAACTGTCTGAGAGAGTACTGTGTGTGGATGATTCTAGAGTCAAGCAGTGTGAAGTCCAGAGACGTCAAAGAAATGTTGGCATGGCAGATAAGAGGTGCTATTTTAGTCAAAATGAAAGAAAGTTGATCGCGACGGAAAAAAGAGCTAAAGTGTGTAGCTTCGGGGTGAAAGGAATTACAGTTTGATTCAGGTAATTTGGTTTGAGACCATTTCACAGACAGTCCCTCAGAGATAACATATTTTTCACTTGCCTGGGGCAGTTCTTGGGCAGGCTCTGTGAGAGGACCATGTTTGTGAAAGCATTCAGGTGTGTTTCAGCGAGCCAATCTCCTTCACTCACCAAAGAGAGGTGCGGTGAGGAGACGAACTAGAAATGTATAGGTTTCCGGAGAACTGTCAAGCATTTAGAACAGTGTGTTGAATTTTGGTATCAGCGTTATTTCCCATGAATGCCTGACATAAACTAGACGAAGATATCAGGTGCTGACTGAAAGAATGGTATGCAGGAGTGTAACTGTAGGAAAGCAGGGTAATGGCATGGGCCCTGTCAGAAATGTGGTTAGTGGTTGAGAGGGGTGGAAGTGCCTCTCAGTCAACAGCCACAGTCCTTGCCAGGTTGAACCACAAAATTCAATAAATTAACTTATGCCTAACTCTCTGGTAGCTTGGTACAAAAGCAGACAGGCTTAACTTAGAGGCAATGTATAAAGTATTATGCACCAAACAAATAGCAATAAAGTGAAAACACAACACAAGAAAAATCCCAAATCAATTTATGGAAAATAAAGTACATTTTAATAAATAAAATGATATCAGAACAACAAAATGTCAATCAGCATAACCGGAGATATTCAATTTCCAAGTATTAAGTGACAAATGCGCCTAAAAGTACAAAGCGCCATTCACTGTTATTTGGTCGCAATAGACTGGGCAAAAGTCACATGTTCTAGCTGACCGCAATAGATTGCAGGTCCAATAGAGGGTTCCAAGTTAGTCCCACTTAAGAGGAGCATGTTAGGCGTCGTGGACGGTAAGCAGTCAAAATATCGATTTTTATATATCGATATACAAAAACATCGAGTTTTATATATCGATGGTAATAAATATCGATGTTTTGTATATCGATGTTTAAAATATCGAATTTTAAGTGTGTACAAAAATATCGAAGTGAATAATATCGAATGTCAAAATATCGTTAGGTAAAAATATCGTTATAGTATTGTATTTTTAATATTGTTTTTGTTATGAATAAATGTATTGTATTTTGTAATATTTATTAGTGTTTAGTATTTTTTATAGGATATAAGGGTCCATTACGATAACCGGCGGTAAAAAATCCGCCATCTACTATAGCCTGAAAAAACCGCCCGCATGCACCATGGGAATACCGACCGAGCAATTATGATGTCGCGAAGCAACCTCCGCCCGCGGCGGTAAAAACCCACAAAATTCCACCCGTCCATGTCAGAGTAGAAGATTATCCGTCCGCCACGGACGCAATCCCGCCCGACAACCCAAATCCGCCCGCTCTGACGACCGAGACACCGGTCGTGAAATTATGATCTCCCCAACATGAGCGCGGAAAATCTACATATTTCCCGCCCGCCACCGTCAACAACAGAGATGAATAACTGACACGGCGGAAGGCCTGGCGGCCACGTCCGTGCACGGAAATCATTGGCGGACCAAAGAAATACACACAACATGGCCAACAAGTCCACACAGCAAACTACGCCAAAATACCCAAACACAGAACACATCCCAAAGACACATCCCCCCTGGCAAAACAAAAAAACTACAAATCCCAGGACACCAGGCACAACACACCTGAAAACGACAGCCCATCATGACACACCCACATTGGTGAGTACATAAGCAGCCCCTTCACAGACCACAATCCCTTGCACTACTACAAAGCGAACAGCAGAGAACCCAGAGAGCCACAAAGGAAAGCAGCATACCACATGCACGCACACATCACACTCATCACCAACAACACCACCACCATCACCACTGAAACACCGGCACCACTAACCCCTGCACATCACACACCACACACCCACCACACCAGCACCACAAATACCAAACCACACACCATGGCAACACAAAGAATGCCTAAGTACACTGCCACTGAGTTGACGGTCATGGTCGACGAGATCATCAAGGTGCACCCACAAATCTATGGGAACCAGGTCCAACAGACACCAGTAGCCACCAGAAACAGAATGTGGAGCAGGATCGTAGACCAGGTGAATGCAGTTGGGAACGTGCCACGCAACCAGGGTGAAATTACAAAGAGGTGGCATGACCTGAAAAGCATGGTCAGGAAGAAGGAGGCCAAGAATCGTGAGCTGGCTGACAAGACTGGCGGCGGAAATCCCGCGCCATTCAAGACCTTCAAGGCGTGGGAGGAGAAGGTGTGAGGCATTCTACATCCGGAGAGTCTCACCGGAATACCAGGGGGAGTGGAGGCTGGTAAGTACAAACAAATGTATACCAGCACACCGCTATGTACTGTCATGCACTACCAGAATGCCATAGCTCCGAGGGCCAAACACCCCCATGTCCAGTACACAATCCACAAGACATCTCTCACACATGCAACAGACACTCCCACACACTCAGCCCAAAGGTACCAACAAACAAAACCATGGGGGCATGTGTACAGTCAGCCAGCACCACAACTCCCACCAGGTCCCCTTGTACCCCAGATGCGCCGGAAGGAGCACTCCCCACACCCACACTCATGTGTCAGCCATAGCTGCACTAACCAGCAAGTAACAGGTAAGTAGCCTTACCACAAAGTCCGTGTATCGGAGGGGGACTGCAGAAGTACAACCCCCACCAGGCCCCTAGTCCTACAGCGCAGCAAGATGGAGCACTCCCCACACCCATGTGTCAACCATTGCAGTGCACACCTTCACCCGACAGGTAGATATGTTTCCCTACATGGAGGGGTGTCTGTGGGTGGTAAGCCATCACCACAACTCACAACACGGCCCCCACTCCCTCAGACCAGCAAGATGGAGCACCCCTCCCTCTCATAACCATGTGGTAGCCATTGCATTGCTCCCTCCAAACCAACAAGTAGGTAGACTATTGTACAGGGCGGGGTGTCTGTAGGCATGAGGACTGTACTACGACTAACATTTGGGACATGTCACGTAGCAGAGGAACAGGTAGCACTGCTCCCTGTCATAATCATGTGACTAATGTGCACACGGACATGAATTACAGAGTCATAGGGCACATGAGCCATCTCAAATACAGTAACACGTAAGGAGTCACGTCTGCATGCACAGGTCTCACTGGAGTACTGACCCACATGACATGCACTGTGCCAGTCATCACACACATCAGCAACACCATCGAAGTCTTGTCCATGTAGTCGTGTCTGCTTGTTCCGCTGACATTGTACAACATCACCCATGTAAGTCTATCTTGTCTCAATGTAACAGAGTGGAACCCCAGTAATGTCATATACACCACTGGACCCATGAACCACACAGCTACACAATGCACATTCAAAATCTCATCCATCTCATCTTTCAGCCCCAGTGTCATGAAAGGTATATCATCTAAACAGTTGTCCCATATACAGTAGTTCAGCAAAGATTCCTGCCGATGACCAAAAATGTGTCTGCAGTGTCTGAAGCTCACGTCACACTGTGATTTACAACATACCTAATATAGTCAACACCCCAAGAGCACTGCATTGCTGCACATGGCTGAGGGTAGCACGCACACCAAGGAATTGTCCCATCTGCAATACGTTGTGTGGCACACAACCATTACTCACTCACTACAATGCTTGCAGTGTAATGTCCCTAAATGACAACAGTGAGCAGATATGCTGGGTATGTCAGACATACACACACCTTTGTCTCTGTAGTGTCATGTGGCCAAAACACATGTCCCCTTCTGTACCCATATGTCACAGTATGTACCACAAACCATATTTCATATCAAAAGCGTTGATGGAGCTGTACTCCTTTTCCCATCTGCGTTTCTAAGCGGTTCATTTGAACCCCAAAACCATATTTCACCTCAAAAGCGTTGATGGGCTGAACCCCTTTTGCAATCTGCGTTTCTAAGCATTTCATTTGAACCCCAAAACCATATTTCATCTCAAAAGCGTTCAAGGGGCTGTACCCCTTTTGCCATCTGCGTTTCTAAGCATTTCATTTGAACCTCAAAAACATATTTCATCTCAAAAGCGTTCATGGGGCTGTACCCCGTTTCCACCAAAGCCACAAAATGTAGGGGTACTGCAACACACACCGATTGGCATTCCAAATCCGTCCCATGCCATATGCACCCATCACACTATTCCATTGCCTTGATCACGCACACACATTGTAGAGCCATACACACGCATCTGGGAAATCAGTGCACAACTGTGCACAAACTGTGGATGTCAGACATCTAACACAAACCTTGCAAGGTGCAACACAATAACCTTTCGTCTCCGCCCCACAGGTGACGAACTGCATGATGCTGGAGAGGGAGACAGCAGCCATCACAGCCAGTCCACAAGCCCTCCACCCGGACTCACGGATGTGGAAGACCTGGACATCTCTTCGGACGAGGACTCCCGACCAGGCACATCTGGTGTGGCAGGGCGCAACCGCTCCCCAGGACCCCTCCTACCCACCAACCCATCTCCCAGGGCTGGTGACCAGTCCCAGGCCCCTGCTGCCATGGTCATTGCGGCCACCACCACCGCCGCAACCACCACCACCACCACCAGGGCCTCCCTGACCACTCACCCTGCGCAAGGGGTGGTACGCACGTCGACATCGACCCTGGGAGCCAGAACGAGGCACCGGGTGACCAATGTGGCGAGTGGGCAGGTCGGTGGCAGCAGTTCAGGTGGGAGGAGCAGGGTCAGGCCAACGCCATCAGAGCCTGGGAGCCAAGCCCTGCCGCAAATCGCCAGAGAACTTGGGGCCTATGAAGAGGCCCAGGGACAATGGGCCCGGTCAGCTGCCGATATGCGGGAAGTCCTTGGGGTGTTGAGGTCCATGGACGCCCATATGGGCAAATTCGTGACCCGTATGGGCCAACTTGTCGACCTCATGGGCCAGCTAGTGGTGGTGGTGAGGGCCCAATCAAGGCCAACCACACCACCTCCGCCACCACCTGCTGGGGCGCAGGGTCGTGCAACATCCAGTTCCCCTGCGTCCACAGCGAGTGGGCAATCCTCAGCCACCACCAGCAGCCCACAAACACAACCCCCCTCTCAAACGTGGAAGGGGTCGTCCGAAGAGGAAACAGGTGTCCAGAGATGACTTTGCACGCTCCAAACGCCAGTGAGTCAGCCAGCCACGGTGGCCATCTACTGCATTCACTTGGACTACTATCCTACCCCTCACTGCCATGTGAATGGCATGTGTCTGTCGGACTGTGGACCCAGAACAACATGGGTACACCTTGACCATCACGCGGACATGTCCGTCAACTCATTGTTTCAGCATGCACCACTTTTGTGATCACCTTGCCCACAATCACGTCACCGCTTAAAATAAATACACCTGGATCACATTCTGCTTTATCTGCTCTGTGTTTAATCAAGGATGTGCAACCGTCACCATGATCAGAAATGCATCTGGAGTGTGGTATGTCGATAGGCCAGGAGAGGCTGTAGGGACCTAGGGGTGAAAATCAGAACATGAGTCCATTGAATGTGTGTGTCACACACTCATCACACAGTATTTGTCATCAAGTTTAAGCAATGTACACACATCTCACAGAGCAACAGGGCACAATGCTACAGCCACTGTCAGTGGCATACTACCCTGGACATGGACCATTGCCACACAGCACTCAGTGAACAATAGGCCGCCGTGACAATGCACACATACACCTACACAACTACAGCAACATCAGCCGTCGTACATGGTCACTCACCGTCAAGTGAAGTAGCGGGCGATGAGCTGCTGACGCTCATTCACTGCTTCCTCCTCTCCACTGTCCTCGTCACTGGACACGGCTTGGTCTGCAGGCGGGGGCCCTGGCTGATCACCGTCATCCACTATCAGCGAGATCTGCCTGCAATCGCGAGATTGTGCAGCATGCAGCATGCCACAACTATCTGGCACACCTTCTGTGGGGAGTATGCCAGTGCACCCCCGGTGCGGTCCAGGCATCTGAATCTGGACTTCTGGAGTCCAAAAGTCCACTCCACCACACGTCTGGTCCTCCCATGTGCCTCATTGTATCTGACATCAGCTGGTGTCCTAGGATTACGTAGTGGGCTCAGCAGCCAAGGCCCGTTAGGATATGCAGAGTCACCTGGGTGTGAGAAACACAGAGAATCGTTGCAATTCCAACAGGAGACAAGACAGCATGTCACACCCAGCACGCTACACGAGTATGCATACTCACCAACAATCCATGCACGGTCCGGTTGAAGATTGGTCATCATTCGTGGGAGGATGCTGTGGCGCATGATGTGCGAGTCATGGGCGGATCCGGGAAACTTCGCACACACGTGTGTGATAATCATGTCCGCCAGGCACACCACTTGCACATTCAGGAAGTGGAAATGTTTCCGGTTCCTATAGATGTGCTCCATGGCCTGTGGTGCAACAAGGCCAACATGGGTGCAATCAATTGCACCAACAACGTTGGGGATGCGTCCAACGGCATAGAAAGCACCCTTCACTGCCACCAAATCACGAGCCCTGGGGAATCGGATGTACCGGTTCCTGTAGAGCATCATAGCTGACAGGACATCCCGTAGCACCATGCTGAACATGGGCTGGGACATCCCACCTCCACTGCCCACCGTGTGTTGGAAAGATCCGGTTGCGAAAAAATGCAGTGCAGCCATCACCTTAGCCGTGGGGGTGAATGCTGTAGGATACACCCTGCGAGGACGAAGGTGGGGTTCCAACATTGCACATAGGTGATGCAGGGTGGGTCGGTCCAGACGGAATTTCCGTATAACCTCCACATCCTCCATGTCTGCCAGCAATTGGTAGGGGCGATGTATGTTTGGTCTCCTCCTAGGACAGATGGAAGTGGACACATGTCAATGCAACACACCACATGGCATTTTCACATACACAAAACTAAAATTACTGACAAAGCAATAGAATCACAGAACAGCTGACAAGTAGGGACAGCACAGCTACAATACTCTTACACAGGTCCCCTTACCAATAGCAATGACCACTGACACAAACCATTGCTATGAGCATGCACATGGGGATTTAGGCCATAATAGCTTGAAAGGCATGATGATGATTTCAGACTGCATATGTGGGAAGCGGCAACACCACGGCAATATACCTAGCTGCTGTGCCTGACACAGCTTCCGAGGCTGGGTGAGTATGGCACACACCAACAACACAATGTACACAGGCTGAGCGGCCCAAACAAGTGGGTCCTGTTGCACAACGGGATATGAGACAGTCAATGATGTCCCTAGTTCACCCAATGTACAGCACTGTACGTATCACACCTCCAACACACATTGACAGGTGTACACATTGACAACTCCATGACAACACAGCTGTGTGAATGCAAATACACATCACAAGTGACAGGTAACGTTGCACGTGCCAAGTGGGAGATGTACATTGAGAAATATGGCATGTGTGTGCATATGCACATCTCATGCTCCCATGCTAATGTGTACATGATGATGTGCCAACAGATATGTGGAGGCTGAGCACTGTCCGTCAATGCCTATGCACACAGCATGAAGTGGACCTGTCTAGTGTGGACATGCTCCCACACACAAATCATGGCCACACCTGCAAATGCATGGCGCACATTAAACTGTGGATTCCACATGGCACCAGCGGACTGTACCCACCATGGACCAGGCCCTTGAGGCCAACTCTAATGGCCCTCGCAGTTGCATCCTGCGTGTTCGACTATAGAGGTAAGCGTACCGGGACAGCTCGGAGCAGGCCATTGTGTGCATTTGTAGTAGGCAGACATGGTACACCAATTGCAGCAGCTTGGACCCACTGAAACAGCCCCAGGGGGCTATATGAGTGTGGGAGGGAGACCGGCATTACCACAGCTTCCAGGGACTGCTGCCTGGCATCCCTCAACAACACCTGCTGCTGCTGCCACCTGTCCACCTTCATGTCGACGACTCTGAAGATATGTCCAGGTCCACTCACCAGCGAGGAGCTGGAGATCCTGGATTCCGAGCTCCACGCACAAAGCCCAAGGCTATTTCTTGCAAAAATTGTGTGTGTAAGACAACTACAGTGTGTGTGGGAGTGCATGTGGGGGACACACATGTCGTTGATCCGCAGCACTATGAGTCAGAGCCTGTGGGGTTCCAACATGCACTGCTTACCATGCTTACTACAGGTGGAAGGGGTATGTAGGCTCTCTGGCGCTTTCCCATGCATGTCCCTCCCGAGTGGTGGTACATGGCATTTTCATGTCAGACATCCAGTGACGCAGCCACTTGGCAATGCAGGACTCAGGGCAGTTATTGCTTGTGTGAATGGCTGGCTGGGTCCCTGCTGGCCTTCTCAGTCTCAGCAGACCTGGGCTGCACATTGACCGCCCAATCCTAGAAGGAAACAACACTGACTGTACAGTGGGTTACATGTGTCTTTTGTTCACAACTCTCCGGAAATGCGCAAACTCAGCCCTGTCGATTGAACACTCCAGGCCTTGTGATAGGGATGTGTGTGAGAGATAGTGGCACTGAATGTGACCTCCATTGCGGGGTGAGCCATTCACAGGGCGAGTACGTTGAGGGCTGCGCAGTGTTGGACACAGTGAGTCCACCCACAAAGATGTGTTGCCTTGTGATCTATGTGTTGGTCTACCTGACAATGGACAGTAGATGTGGGCAGACTACACATTGCTCAATGTGCTGGCATCCTGCATGTGAATGGGATGGACAGGTACTGTGTACACACTCCCACCAGCATGCATTCACGTGTGGTGTACACATGCTGTTATGCCATGCCCGATTACTTCTTGGCTCTGTTACACATCTCGGAGTATTTTGGATGGGTCAGCATCATGCCACTGTGATTGGTGGATGTGGATGATGATGAGAAGTATATGAGTGAAATTTCAACCCTCTTGTGTACCATCCCTGCAGTTGGAAGTCCTCCAGCCCAAGGCCTTGTGATGAGCCATTGCATCCAAGTTGATGCCTCTGTGTATGTGTAACCGACAGTGCAGCCAATTCCACAAAGTGTGTGACGTCATCTGCCGGATGAGCGACTACGTGGCGGAGACGAATCGGGGGATGCACCCTCGTATTGTCAGGTTAGCACGGCGCTGCATTTCACCACTAATGGTCTGCATCTTGACAGTCACACAGCCTGTGCCGGATGCACGTTTGTAGGGGCATCAGCAGCAAGCAAGTGTACAGTATTGTGGGATGGTGTCTTTTGCTGTGAGAGGCAGCATGTGTCCACAGCCTACCCATAATCTGGGTAATGTGATGTTTGTTGTGTGATGCAGTGGGTTGTAAGTGTACTCTGTGCTGGGTGCATCTGACATGCATATGCGATTCCTGAGGGTAAAGATGTAATTTGAGCACTCTGCATTGTCAATGCATTCAGAGTCGTAGCCCTCAGGAACAACCTGTAGTAGGCTGGAGTGGCAATTCACATGTATGTTTGAGGCACTGTGCCTACTCTGATTTCGTTCGGACATATGTGTGCGATGCCTCACCTCATATTCCTGGTACTTACACATCCGGCACACTGTGCAACAGTAGTTGTGCTCGTGCGAACGACAGGTGGATGGCATGGGCTCATGACCATTGTGGACTGTCATGTTGCAGTCTGTGTGAGTGGTGTCCCATTCTGCTCCATGCAGGTATGTCCTTGGCCTAATTACGTAGTGGTCATCCTTGCCACCATCAGGACAGTGGGTGTGCACACAGCGATTTGTGGCTATGGTCGCAGGGTGACACAGGCCGGGTGTTGTGCTATGTGCACAACACATGTGCCACTTATTAGCGGCTTCATTTTCTGTACGCCAGCCATTACGTGTTGATTGTGGTGGCTGTATACAATTGCACAGGTATCGTGCAACATGTGGATTTGGGAATGTTCTGTGCTGCTTCCCTTGCACATGTCTGTTTAATTGATGCCAAATGTGTGAGGCCACCTCGCTCTCTCTCATGTAGCATCTCCCGTGGGTGCTGAGGGACAGGGGACGGTCAACAGTGGTGAGGCATCGGATGAAGCAGCTGCACAGGAGCTGAGTGAGACAGATGTGACCAGCGCCTCGGAGGGGCCAGACGTGTGCTGGATGAATCACAGGCCCAGACGGCAATTTCTGCGTCATCTGAGGACAGAGGTGATGCATCCATGTTTGCTAGCACAGGGGACGTGGACTCTGGCTCCTCTTCAGCCACGCGGAGGCCAATGCCCGCCCTCCCATCTACTTCCACTGGTGCAACACGTGTCGGCACAAGGATGAAGGATAGAGTGTCCTTCACACCAGGCACAGCTGCCCCTGCACATGTGACCCCTGCTGCCCTCAGTGCTGGGTCTGTTGAGCTTGTGCGGCATCTCTGCGTGGGGCAGACAGCTCTCCTCAATTACTTCATTGCCCATGACATCACCTTGCCGCAGGTGACATAGTTCATGGAGGGCCTACATGTACGCGTGGGTGGGCTACACCAGACTGTCCAATGGTTGTTCTCCCCAGTCAAGGTGGGTCTTCAACTGGGCCAATCTCAGGCTGACATTCCTGACCCTTTCTCCACCCCCCTGGAAAGTGGCACATCTGACAACAGCAGGGCACGAGTCCTAAAAAAAGAAGTGGGGGACGCTGACGTCACGACAGGAAGTGACATCACGAAAGGTGGCTTGCACCGTCAGACTCATTGCCTCCCCTCACTCACCCCTTATATGCGATTGCATCAGAGAAGCCAGCACGTGCACCAGCAGCTCCGATCTCGCCCCAGAGAGGCCAAAGAGTGAATGTGTGGCTCCATTTGCTCCAGTTATCGAGCTCGCGGTAAAATAAGTGGGGGGACGCCTTCCCCCCGCGTGGAACCCCGACTCGAGCCCTGGACAACAGTGACAATGCATGACAGTCTCCGGAGTCCGGATACACCACATGCAACACACAGAAGCTGTAGCTGCCCTAGCGGGCCAGGCCGCAAACACCATCCCAGACGAAAGGTAGACCCACCCCAGCGCGCATAGTCATTACATCTGCTGCCATTGACAAGGGACCCATAGAGTGAGATATGGGCCTCAGGGTGACGGGCCTCCGAGCCATCCCCCGCCAACGAGTGTCATGCAACTCACACATATCGCAAAGCCAATAGGACACTTTGCCTGCACACCAGGGCTCGAGTCGGGGTACCAAGCGGGTGGACTGCGTCCCCCCACTTATTTCACCGCGAGCTCGATAACTGGAGCAAATGGAGCCACACATTCACTCTTTGGCCTCTCTGTGGCGAGATTGGAGCTGCTGCTCACGCGCTGGCTTCTCTGATGCAATCGCATCTAAGGGGTGAGCGAGGGCGGCAATGAGTCTGATGGTGCAAGCCACCTTTCGTGACGTCACTTCCTGTCGTGACGTCAGCGTCCCCCACTTCTTATTTAGGACTTGTGCCCTGCTGCACACTGAGAATGTGTTGCCTGCGAGATGTGACCAGGAGAAGGGTGCCATGACCTCCCACCCACCAAGCTCCACTGCCATCCCGTGCCCTGGGTAGTCTGTGCAGGTGGACAATGTAGGGGGTACACCTGGAGGACAGGGGATGTAAGTGCCTTGGCAAGGGCCTGGCAGACGCACAGCAGTATCTAGCATGTCCCCAGAGGAAGGGCTAACGTCTACACCTGATGCAGCATTGATCGTGTGCCCGCCTGTTGTGCCCACACGAGTTCACATTCATCCCCAGACAGGTAGGCTTTCCAAATACCCAACACAGTGGAAATCTACCCCTCCGGAATCCTCCCCACACAGTCTGTTTCAACACTGCATGAGCGCACCTACCTGTGCCACCCACCCACCTGGGCCAAGCAGCCCTCCCGCTTCACATGCCACATGTGTGTCTTCCACAGTTGTGCTTCTCTCTCAGGGGCGGACCTCCAACTGTCCCGTAGCACACAGACAGCACCAAGTCGGACTGGCATCCTGTTTGAATGGTAGGCACCCTCACACAACTACCTGTGACACAGTGGTGGCTGTAATGGCTATTGTGACTGCCATGGCAGTGTTGCTGGCCATGGCAGGGTACACTCACACACATTGCATATGCAGCTTTTCGTATCACTACTCTGCACATCGGACTGGCCACTGTCCCTGGTGTTGAACAATATTGCCGCCTGTCTATGTAATCTGTGACTGGATGCTGTTGTTCCTGTAGTCGGTTGTGTCTGTGTAGTTGCTGATTGCAGTTGTTACTGTGTGTGCATAGTTAAGTGAGGCACATGCCGTGTATGGTACCTCAACAATTGCAATGTCTGGTCTCACATTCCAATGTGTTTTACACGTGGCAGGGACTTCACTTCTTTCAGACTCTGCTACTTGTGTGTGTGATGAAGAAGTATTTTTGTGACACGGATTGTCTGCATGTATTTAGTGGTATTTCTGGGAAAATGTATACGTGTCATGTTTGCGTGCAAGCAAAGCACAGGGTGTGAGTCTAGCCACAGGATGACAGGTAGCATGTGCAGAGTGTGCGGGTATGTGTGAGCTTACTTTCTGTGTGGTCAGCAGTGTAGGTGTATGTTAATCTTGTGATGAACATTGAGCCTGGGCACATGGCTTACTTTCAATGTGTGCATTTGGGAGGTGTAGGTGTGTGTGGTGTGAAGGGTGTGACTTTGGGGTAGTGTTGGTGTGTGTGTGTGCGCTCTGGCAATGTCGACTACACACATGTGTTACCCAGGGGCATGGTGGGTGTTTGTATCCGTGTTCAGGTCTGTGAATGTGAGCACATGTGTGTATTGCATGTTGCACAGTGTGCAGTGTGTGGGTGTGTCCTTGCAGTTCAGGATGACTCCTACTTGATATGTTTTGGCCATTGTGGGTCTGCAGGGTGTGTGACTGTCAAGATTGTGCCTTGTTTAATTAAGCATGTATGTGAATTTCTGCAGTTCGTACTCACTGTGCAGACCTGCCCACCCACACTGATATCGTGTGTGTGTTTTGTCATGCATTGCTGTAGCATGCTTCTTGCGTGGCTCCTAATTTTGCTTGATGAGTGTGATGTCAGACTGTGAAGGTAATTGTACACATATGTAGGACTGTGCTTTGTAGTGACCAGGCCGTCAGTGTTAATGTGATGATCTGTTGGGCCACGTCAGAGTCTGACAAGCCAAGGCCCACGACCTCTGGTATTTCACTAGGTCCACTGTGGCGGCAACTCATATGCATTGACATCCAATGACACTAGACTACATGGTCATCTCACGACTCTCGTGTACTTCACACACTCTCATCCTCTCTCATTCGTACTTGTCTTCGATAAATAATTCTACAGAGTCACATATTTGCTTCAAGGCATGTATTTGAACTTACTTCCTCTGTGATGCAGTATAGTGGACACTACTGGCAGCAAAATGCATGTGGAGGATATACTTAGCATGATTACACATACAAAAGGGGTACAGGTAGATGTGATTAGTTGTTGATTGTGGAATAAAGGCTTCAGAGTTACAACTGCCTTGCCCTTGCTATGCTAAAGTACATTTGCTCATTACTGAAGAGCTCTAGACTTTGACACAGACAGTATTCATTTTGCCTACCAGACAGCTTGACATCATAGGCACAGTACATCTCAGTTCCATGGTACAGGATTACTACAATAGTGACTCCGACACACCTGCGTCAGAGGTGACATCAGAGCATGAGCCTACATGCATGCAGCAGCGTCTCACAAGTTGTTGCAATGTGGTGGCTACTGAACATGACACAATAACTAGGGCCATGTTGTAGGGGGTTGCATTTGTTGTCCATGCAAAAGTCCTGGCACGGAAGTACAGACAAAGGTGAGGTGACAGTTCTCACGTAATACAGCAGACAGATAAGTGTGCACTGACAGGTGCATGTGTTCAGGTGCGCAGAATACATATTATAGCATAGTTGTTCGTGCAGTATTGGCCATGTGGTTACTGTACACAAGTCCCATACCTCTGCCTCCCCCTGTTCATGCAGAGACACAGGATATGGTGAGGAACAGAGTGCATGTCCCGAAAATGTCAAATGTCATGGCAGTGGAGTTGATGGTAAGGTGTTTGTTGCAGATTGTATGGTATAGTTGTTGTACAGCTAACTGCCCACTCCGTGCGAAAGTCAAGCATAGGTACGGTGTTGAACATCAATGTTCAATTGGGGGTATTGAGTCGGGGACCCATGAATTGACAAGTTGTCAGGTATGCGATACCTTCCAGCAGAGCATCCCTCGCATTGGTGGTAAACATGGATGACATCCAATGAAGCGGATGGTGGGTAGCAACGTGTTCATCGTAAGTTGTCCCTTGTAGAAGCCTGATGGGACATGTTGGATGACATTCGATGAAACTGTGATCCAGAATCCGTTGTGTGGAGGCACACTGGTCCCATTGCAGTGTGTGTCCGATTGCAGCCACAAACGCCATGCCCACATTCACTGAACAGATCCTGTCGTGGGCGTCCAGGGGTGCAAACAAGTGTACCAAGTCCGCCTTTGGACATGCCGGGTTGGAGAGACATAAATCCACAGGCCAGTGGAACGGACACCTCCGACAGTAGAAAACGGGGATGACGCAGCTGAACATTGCAATGCGGTAGGTTACTCGGTAACTTACATTCAGCATAGCCAGATTTGCACAGCCCACTATCTGTAGCAAGCTGTCACTGTACAGCTGCATCTGTCCAGCGTAGTTGAGAAGCACTGGTGCAACAGCCATTTTGCTACAGGGTGATGTGATGGCGTGCTCCGGCTGCCTGAGCAGTCAGCAGAGTGCAACCTCCGACGATGCTGGGAATTCTGGAATGGATGTACGGCGGCAGGACTTGGGGTATAGCTTGGGCGGAGGACACAGGCCCTCATCCCACATGCTTCAATGAATGATCAAGGCCAGTGGTGTCCGACTCTTTCCAGATTACTTGCATTTGACCCACAAGGAGGAGTGGTATAATTGTATTTTGTAGTATTATCTTTCTTTCATGTTAGGCGCTATCTGCCAGTGGAAGGTTTACTCTGCATGGCTATGTTTGGCTTCTTGTTGGTACAATGGCTCCATTCTCCTGCAGAATTTGTTGCAATGTGATTTCAGAGTAGGAATGGAAGGCCATTCAGTGCTATCTGCTCTCCCGTGTGTGGGCGGGACACTCCGTTGCCGCTGTACATTGAGGCTTCTGTGTGGGTGTAGTAATTGGGAACACCTGTTCTCAGGCAGCAGGGTTTTTCTATTTTGTACATTGCATGGCTTGATATTGCGAGCAGGATGGAATAGGTATTTTTGGATGAGACTGGCGTGCCTTTTGCGGACAATGTCCATATTCTGCGCTGTTATGTAGCAGCCGCCGTGTGCTTCTCCATGTTTTGCACACAAGGGTGTGTCCTATTTTGCCATCACATTACTCCCCTGTTCGGGACACTTGTGTGACATCCAGTTGACAACTGTGAGTTGTCGGTTGGGGACATGATTGATGCAGGAAGGCCACGTGACATGTGCCTTCAGGGTGGGGCTGGTGTGTGGGGTGTGTAGTTGTGACCCTGTGGTGTTTGTGTGCAGCCCATGCGTGGCGCTGTCGTTGTCCTCTGCGTTGTGCGCATGTGTACCTGCGTCATCAACGCTGCGCTGCGGTGCCGTGACAGGGACGTCATTTCCTGGACCTGGGTAGTGGGTAGTGGGTGCCCAGGATGTTGCGAGTTGTTTTATTTTAACAGGTGGGACATGTGTGGGTACAGTGGTGGATGTGTCCTGTCCACACAGGGGTGTCTGGGGGGGCCATGTACAGTTTTTCCGCCCTTGCATTGTGTGCAGTGTTTGCGTGCCCTTGTTGTGTGTCTGCCTACCTGCGTCGTCGTGGCGCGTTCACTCCTAGGTGGTGCATCAGGTACAGCATGGGGATGGCCTGGAGAGCAGGATTCATTTCGGGGTGGGCCGCCTTTTTGGTCTCCGTACTCAACAGTCGGGTTTCCGCCTTGGTATCTCGTGCGGTGTCTCTTTGCCGGTGAGGCTGTTTGGTTGTGGCATCGTAATTTGGACGCCGGGCGGTACGTCATTTCGTCGGACGGTGTGTCTCCATTGGCTCGCGCCGCTACGTAGAGGGGCGCACTTTGATGGCGAACGGCGTCGCAGGCTTGCTGGCGGTGTTTGGCTGACTTTTCACATCCTAATTTGGCGGGCGTGTGGGCCGTTGCTGGCGGACGGTAACTAGCGGTTTTTGCCTCCGACAGCACGGCAGTAGTGCTTCCGCCCGACATCGTAATGAGCCCCTAAGTGTTTAAAAATGTGTTGTGGAATTTTTTTAATTTGTATTATTTATATATTTAATTATGAATAAATATTTTCTATTTTGATATTTAATTTTAGGAGAGGGATGTTGGGTTTATAGGGGATAAGGGTGGGGAGTGTTTTAAAAATATAGGTTTTAAATTTTAAAAAATTGTAAAATTTATTTTAAATTTAGAATTTGAATTTCGAATTTTCATTTAGAATTTTTGATGTGGGATGTTGGTATTATATGGGATAAGGGATAGGAGATTTTTAAAAATATTAAAAAAATTATAATTTAATTGAAATTGTAAATTGAAAATTATTTCGGGAAATTTTGTTTTAGAAATTTATTTTTAGGAGCGGGATGTTGGGTTTATAAGGGATAAGGGTGGGGAGTGTTTTAAAAATATAAGTTTTAAATGTAGAAAAATTTTAACATTTATTTTAAATTTTGAATTTCAAATTTTGAATTTCCCTTTAGAATTTTTAATGTGGCAAGTTGGTATAATATGGGATAATGGTGGGGAGTGTTTTAGAAATATTTTAAAAATTATAATGTATTCGAAATTGTAAATTGAAAAATATTTCAGGAATTTTTTTTTTAGATATTTATTTTTAGGAGTGGGATGTTGAGTTTATAGGGGATAAGGGTGGGGAGTGTTTAAATAAATACTGTACAAAATGTTAATTTAGTCAACATTTCACATATTTAAATTTGAAATTTATATTTGAATTTAGAAATGTATTTTTATGAGTGTGATGTTGAGTTTATAGGGGATAAGGGTGGGTAGTGTTTTAAAAAAATCTATAATTTTTTTAAATTTTTAATTTTACATATTTAATCTTGAGATTTAAATTTGAAAATGAAAATTTATTTTTATGAGTGTAATGTTGGGTTTATAGTGGATAAGGGTGGGTAGTGTTTTAAAAAATAATCTAGAAATTTTTAATTTATTTTAAATATTAATTATTTAATTTTGAAATTAAAATTTGAAATTAGAAGTTTGGAGTTGGAGTAGTAAATTGATTAGGTTTAGTGTCCAGCACCTACCTCAAATTATTTTAGACTGGAGTGGGAATAGTAAATTAATTAGGTTTAGTGTCCAGCACCTACTTCTAATTATTTTAGACTGGAGTGGGAATAGTAATTTAGAGGGTCATTACGATGGCGGACGGAAAAAAATCCAACCGCCATGGTAGCGGAAAATTACCGTCCGCAGGTACCGCGGAAACACCGCCGACCCTATTAGGATCAACCGCCAAAATATTCCAACCGCGGCGGTAGGAGGCATCTAAAAACGGCCCGTAGACGGCGGAGAAAGGTGAAAATCCAACTGCGACGGTTGGTAACATAGCAGAAACACATAAACCCGCCGCAAGACACGCGGAGTGACCGCCAATGATATTATGATATCCCCGATGTCACAGCGGTACGTTCCACTGTTTCCGTCCGCCGCGGTCGTTAACAGTAATGAATGTGAGATACGCCGGAAGGCCTGCAGCATAGCCATCGCTGTGGATGCTCCGCCAACAAAATGGCGGCCAAGGAAAAAAACACACAATAAGGCCAGCAAATGCACACAGGCAACTAGCCCTGCCCCCAAAATAACCTGAAACATCCCAATGACACACCCCCATGGCAAATTCAAATATACAAATCACAGGACAACCCACACAGCACACCTGACAGCATTACACCATCTTGACAAACCCACATAGCTGAGCATAAAACCAGCCCCTTCCCTGACCACAATCCTTTGCACTACTCCAGCCCTGAAGGAACCAAACCCTGCAGCACATAGGATAGGCAAAACACCACACATCTCACCAGCACAACAACACACACACACACCACCACCTACACCACCCTCACAACTGCACCCCAAAACATCAGCACAGCACACACCATGGCACCACAGAAAATGCCAAAATTCACTGACACTGAGTTGACAGTAATGGTAGATGAGATAGTCAGAGTAGAACCACAACTCTTTGGTAGCATGGTCCAACAGACACCATTAGCCACAAGAACAAACATGTGGGTAAGGATAGTGGACATGGTCAATGCAGTAGGGAATGTGCCCCGCAACAAGCATGAAATCATGAGGCGGTGGCATGACCTGAAGAGTGCTGTCAAGAGGAAGAGGGCCAAGAACCGTGAGCTGGCTGATGCGACTGGTGGAGGCACTCCCATTCCACCAAAATCATTTTCTGCGTGGGAGGAGAAGGTGCTTGCCATACTGCATCCAGAGAGTCTGGAAGGAATACCCGGGGGAGTGGAGGCTAGTAAGTACCCACTAATGTATACCATGAAACTACCATGTACTGTCTTGCACAACTACAAAGCTATATCCCTAAGGCACAAGTACACTCATCTGCACCCCAAAAACACACACAGGTCACACTGATTTAACATCCACCCCACCTCAAACATAACAAAGGTAGACAACATCAACTGTGTTGTATGTGTCTAGGCAAACAGCACTCCAACTCCCACCAGGCATACCCTGCCCCATCCCTCAGCAGGATGGAGCACTCCCTCCCACCCAGAAGCATGTCCCAGCCATTGTGTTCTTCACCCTCACCTAACAGGTAGGTAGCCATCTTTCCAGGGAGGTGTGTTTGGAATAGGGAGGCCTGCACTACAACTCCCACCAGAACCCCTTGTCCCACAGCTGAGCAGGATGGACTACTCCCCCCACCCAGAACCATGTGGCAGTCATTGTGTGCTACACCCTCACCTAACAGGTAGGTAGCCATCTTTCCAGGGAGGTGTGTTTGGAATAGGGAGGCCTGCACTACAACTCCCACCAGGCACACCCTGCCCCATCCCTCAGCAGGATGGAGCACTCCCTCCCACCCAGAAGCATGTTCCAGCCATTGTGTTCTTCACCCTCACCTAACAGGTAGGTAGCCATCTTTCCAGGGAGGTGTGTTTGGAATAGGGAGGCCTGCACTACAACTCCCACCAGGCCCCCTTGTCCCACAGCTGAGCAGGATGGACTACTCCCCCCACCCAGAACCATGTGGCAGTCATTGTGTGCTACACCCTCACCTAACAGGTAGGTAGCCATCTTTCCAGGGAGGTGTGTTTGGAATAGGGAGGCCTGCACTACAACTCCCACCAGGCACACCCTGCCCCATCCCTCAGCAGGATGGAGCACTCCCTCCCACCCAGAAGCATGTCACAGCCATTGTGTTCTTCACCCTCACCTAACAGGTAGGTAGCCATCTTTCAGGGAGGTGTGTTTGGAATAGGGAGGCCTGCACTACAACTCCCAGCAGGCCCCCTTGTCCCACAGCTGAGCAGGATGGACTACTCCCCCACCCAGAACCATGTGGCAGTCATTGTGTGCTACACCCTCACCTAACAGGTAGGTAGCCATCTTTCCAGGGAGGTGTGTTTGGAATAGGGAGGCCTGCACTACAACTCCCACCAGGCCCCCTTGTCCCACAGCTGAGCAGGATGGACTACTCTCCCCACCCAGAACCATGTGGCAGTCATTGTGTGCTACACCCTCACCTAACAGGTAGGTAGCCATCTTTCCAGGGAGGTGTGTTTGGAATAGGGAGGCCTGCACTACAACTCCCACCAGGCCCCCTTGTCCCACAGCTGAGCAGGATGGACTACTCCCCCCACCCAGAACCATGTGGTAGAAAGTCCACCGAAAAGATGACAACTGGACAGGTAAGCAGACAGTGCATGCACCCCACCATTCCTCAATGAAAGCATTGAGATAATGCCAACACAAGGCCACACATCCCAACAAAATACACCCCAATTACATTCCATTTGATAGAATGCAGACAGCGATGCGTATGTAACTGTGACAGAAACAGAACTGTGACTCAACTAAACCCATGTGTAAGCAAATCAGGGACCATATATGCACTGCACCGAATGCTATCTGTAAATTCCATGGGTGCTGAGCATGAAGGACCATAGTAACAATAAAAAAGGCATGGTCTGTTGAGCAATGAAATACAAGCACGGAACATTACAAAGGTATGCATGAGATAACAATGGTACAATGTCTAGTACATGTGCATATGTAACATTTGTCAGGAAGAGTAATCAGCAAAGATGCATTACATCAAGTCGCATAGCAGCCAGTTGTCAGATGACAACCTATCAGTTCAATACAAATAGCTTCACGTGGGGCATGGTATCCAATGACTTGTCACACCATGGAAAAAGATGTATGTACCTCCCCATCATGTCATGACGAACATCAGTGTGCAGACATTCAACTTATGAAATACGTAACTGTGTGTTGCATAACATGTAAATAAGAGACATCAAACACAGCAAGCAAGATGGGTGTAAGTCAATGACTATGTACCCTCTGTTCCACAGGTGACCAACAACTGACTGCAGAGGACAACAACCTCAACCTGCAGAGCCAGTCTCATCCCCCGGAACATGGACACTCTGATGCGGAATCCCTGGATTCTTTGGATGAGGAGCTCTTAGCCGGCCCTTCTGGTGTGCCAGAGCACAACCGGTCACATGACCCCACTGCCCCCCCATCAGCAACAACATCAACGCTGACCCCTGCTGGAACGACCTGTGCCACCACCACTACCACCGTTGCCTGCAACACTCGCCCTGCCCCAGAGGATGCCCATCCCACACCATCAACTGTGGAGGGCAGGCGTGTGGCTAGAGTGGTGAGGCAACAGGTCAGTGATAGCTGGGCAGGTGGGAGGACAAGTGGGACTCCAACACCACAGGACACTGTGACCGAAGCCCTGGCTAACATCACCAGAGTTGTGGGTGCCTATGAACGCACACAGGCACATATGGGTCAGGCCCACGAAGATGCCCTGGAGCTCCAACGTCTGCTGAGGTCCATGGACAACCGTATGGGACAAATCGTGGACCTCATGGGCCAGTTAGTGGCGGTACAGAGGGACAGGCCAGTGCCATAGACCATACCTCCACCTCCCCCCGTTGCCACGCAGGATGACATTTCATCATCCACCCCTGCGGGCACGGAGAGGGGTGACTCCTCAGACAACACTGGCCCAGCAGGCGATGCCCCCCCTGCCAAAAGAAGAAGGGGCCATCCAAAAAAAAACTTGGGACTCACCCGTGGCAAAGCACCTGGCAAACGCCAGTGAAAGAGCCAGCCATGATGGCAACACTCTTCACCCAACCATTGACTCAGTACACTGTCCTTACCCACACTGCCATGGTAATGGCATCCATCTGTTGGACTATGTCACCACATCAATGTGGTGCCTACCCGATTGTCTCATCTACCATGACTGCCAACTCATTGATTCCCCATTCTCACTCATGTAAATATCCACTTCCCTCTCACATATACCCATTGGAAATAAACAACAATAACGCACAAATGTATTTGAGTCTGCTCCATGTTTATCACAGTATGTGCAATGTTTACCATGGTTACAATGTCACAGGAGCATGGTTCCTCTGTAGGCAAGGAGGGGCAGAAGGGACCTAGCAAAAGACAACAGAACAAAAGTCACTAGTCAGGTGGTAGCATCACAGCCATCACACAACACATGTCCTCACTGTACAACAATATGCACACATTACAATGTGCAACAGTACCAACATAGACATCCTGTAGCTGTTCCAAACTACCCTGTATCCAACACATAGGCAGCCAGCACTGAGTCAACAACAGGATGCACTCACAAAGATCACATAGACCTTCACCCAAACAACTACATCAACAGACAAAGGACCAGTTGCACATTGTCACTCACCTTCAAGTGAAGTAGCGGTTGATGAGCTGCCGACGCTGGTCGACACCTTCCTCCTCTCCACTATCCTCGTCACTGGACATTTGTGGTATCGCAGGTGGTGGCCTCGGCTGGTCATCATCGTCCTGGATCATGGGTATTCCTTTCCGCAAGGCCAGGTTGTGCAGCATGCAGCATGCTACCACTATCTGACACACCTTCTTGGGTGAGTACATGAGTGCCCCTCCGGTCCTGTCCAGGCAGCGAAATCTCGATTTTAGGAGACCAAAGTTCGCTCCACCACCTGACGTGTTCTACCATGGGCATTGTTGTAGCGGACTTCAGACGGTGTCCTAGGATTGCGTAGTGGGCTCAGCAACCACGGTCTGTTGGGATATGCAGAGTCACCTAGGTTTTAAAAAAACATACCGATTAAGTAATACAACTGTGGCAGAGGACAGCATGGCACACACAGCACACAACTTGACTCTGCCCACTCACCCACAATACATGCCCGCTCCGGAAGTAGATTGGCCATCAGCTGGGGCACAATGCTGTTGTGCAGGATGTAGGAATCATGTGCAGAGCCGGGAAACTTGGCACAGACATGCGATATGATCATATCGGCCTGGCACACCACCTGCACATTGATGGAATGTGAATGTTTATGATTCCTATAAATGTGTTCCCGTGCCTGTGGTGGAACCAGGCCAACATGTGTGCAGTCAATAGCACCTACAACATTAGGGATGTGACCAAGGGCATAAAAATCCACCTTCACATCCGCCAAAGCCGCCCTCCTTGGAAAACTAATGTTTTGGTCTTTGTACTGCATCATGGCTGACAGGAAATCCCGTAGCACCATGCTGAAGGTGGGCTGAGACATCCCCCCTGCAATGCCCACTGTCTCCTGGAATGACCCACTAGCCAGGAATTGCAGTGCCGCCATCACCTTCGATTCAGTAGTTAATGCTGTTGGGTATGTCCTGCCAGCCCGCAGGTGTGGATCCAACATGGCACACAGGTCTTGGATGTTTGTGCGGTCCAGACGGAACCTGCGTATCACGTCATCATCCTCAATGCTAGCCAGCAGGGTGACTGGACGATACACATTAGGTCGCCTCCTAGGAGAGATAAAAGGGGACACGTCATTGCAACAGAACATGAGATGTGCACAAATCTGTAGCTTTTGATTGACACAGCGCAAACATTGACTGGCATCACAATGCACCATACAGTGCAAGTCAAAAGTCGTGACACCTTGAGAAAACATTGTATTACACTTCTTCAGTATTCGCACAGTGAGAACAACAAACATGGAAACTGTTTCTGTGAATGCTAATAGTCACATATCAAAATCTGGTGCAAACAGCCCTGACAGTGAATGATACAGGACATGTTTGAAACAGAAACACTGCTGGCTTCAAAGTGGCTGCTGTACCTGCCACACATTCTTGTGCAATCATGACAGGGGACACATGAACTACACAATTTGTCCAGTTCTGAAGGACTCATCATGGAATGTGAGCCAATGCAAATCCACACAAGTTTAGAGACACTCACATACATATTCACAAGCCTGTACTAATATCCACTGTCATCAGTACACATGCCATACATGCTGGTAATCACAATTCAAAGTCAGTCAATGACTAATAATGAAAAGCATCTGCATATTCAGTGTCGCGGTGGATCAAGACACAATGACACAACTGCACAATATCATCAACAAGCACACAGATTGTCAATGTGGCACACAAAAAGTGGATAAGGTACGTGACCCAAAAGGACTGTAGACAAACGTCAATCTGCACTTAAGTTACACTATGACATGCAGTATGAAGGTAGCACTGCCCAGACACACAACTAAAGTACAACAGTTGCCATGGAGATAATACTCAGCTGCTTGGAGACACAACAGTGCCACAAAAACAACCTACAACACCACCAGGACAAAGCCACACCAGTATACCTACAAGTCAGCACATGAACATATTGAGTACATAACAAAAACACAACAGCCTCATACACATAACAACAGCGGATGTCATCGCACAACACAGGTATGAAAGGACTACTATCAAAAGCATCCTGACCCACATTCCACACAGCCTGTCAGGAACAACACAGCGGACTCTCAACAATCATCCACAGACAAAGATGCTGGCTGTGCATCACTTGTTGGCCTCTGGTACCTTCAATACAACATAAGTCAGAGTTTGATGGGTGTCACAGTCAGCCCTATCAAGGTATATCTCACCTGTCTTGGATGCCATCATTAGCTTGATTTAACAGCACCATCAGTTCACCCACACTGCGCAGGAACAGCTTGTGCCCCAGAAAGGCTACTACGCCATAGCAGGCTTATCCACTCGTGTTTGTTTAATATCACTGCACACGTGTCCTAATTGTGCACCCTGCAAAAACTGCACACAATTACTGCAAATGAAAGCACACGCATCACATCAATGTCCAGCGGATTGTGGGTCACCTTATACTGGTCACAGACGCCATATCAAAGTTCCCAGTCAGTGAGCACCATCACCACTTTTGGCTACAGTCCATCACCAAGCCAACAATCTTCATGTGAACAAGGTCAATGCACCTGTCCTTGGTGAGTACCAACGTAACACACCACACACATCAAATCCACTATCAACATACTCACAGCTGTGGAAAATACATGTAACAAAATCACATATGACAGGCAGAACAACATGAGCACATACCCGACACAATGACACAAGTAATGGTGATAACATTTGTCAGATATGGAGACAAAACATAGCCAAAGGCATAGATACAAGTCAAAGAAATAAGGAGGTACATAATGCCAAGTGTGCCGGTGATGTAATTAACATCCTTGAGTGTGTAGAGCACACACATGTCCATGTGGACATATACTGCTGGATTTGCTACTGCGAACAATAACCTTACATGAAGGCTGTAATTTGTGATACCAAACAGACAACAGTGTGACATATGTGGTGAGTAATGAAGATAATGCTGAAATGTTTGTACAATCATGTACTGTATAGTGACATATTGTGTGTAAATATTTGGATCAGATATGAAATTGGGGGTACTTATTTGGTGGCAGATATGAAATTGGGGCCAAAATGGGGTGAGAGAAATGAAATTGTGGCTAAATTTGGGGGTCAGATACTGAAATTGTGTAGGAGTAATGTGCCCCATTAGTCCTTTCAGTGTTGCATTTGGTGTAAGATATGAAGTTTAGGATGTCATTACTAACTATAGCCCATTTAAGTTACATCAAGTGCCATGATATTTTGGAAGTGACCACTGTTCGAAGTACAGATATGACCCATGATATTGACACAGCACGATGTGTCCATTGCTGCCTTAAAAGGGGTCAAACAACACTATCACACCCATAGTCAACAATGTCATGCTGCACCCTCGCCGTAGCTACCGCCTGGCACCAGCGGTGTGTCACCGCCATGGCCCAAGACACCATAGCGGGATTGATAGGCATATACACATGGCTAATGGCGGATGGCATGCTCCGACACCCAGATCCCGGTCACTCATAGCAATGCATGGGCCCGGAATCGCGGTAGCTACCGCCTGGCACCAGCGGTGTGTCACCGTCATGGCCCAAGACACCATAGCGGGATTGATGGGCATATACACATGGCTAATGCGGATGGCATGCTCCGACACCCAAATCCCGGTCACTCATAGCAATGCATGGGCCCGGAATCGCGGTAGCTACCGCCTGGCACCAGCGGTGTGTCACCGCCATGGCCCAAGACACCATAGCGGGATTGATAGGCATATACACATGGCTAATGGCGGATGGCATGCTCCGACACCCAGATCCCGGTCACTCATAGCAATGCATGGGCCCGGAATCGCGGTAGCTACCGCCTGGCACCAGCGGTGTGTCACCGCCATGGAAAATGCCCTTCCAGCCAATGGGAAGCGCAATCGCCGTAGCCTGAAGCAAGTTTGAAAATCGGGGTAGGCGTGCTCCACCACTGCGGGGCCGGTCATTGGATGCAGTTGAAAGATGCACCACCGCGGTACAGCACGCCTGTCCCCTGCGGTGTGTCACCGCCATGGAGCATGCCCTTCCAGCCAATGGGAAGCGCAATCGCTGTAGCCTGAAGCAAGTTTGAAATTCGCGGTAGGCGTGCTCCGCCACCGCGGGGCCGGTTATTGGATGTATTTGAATGAGGCAGACCTGGAACGCCAATTGCAGCAGCTTAGAACCACAGAAACGAGCCCTGAGGGCTATATATGTGTGTGAGAGAGCCACACATTGCCACAGCTCACTGAGCCTGCTGCCTGAACCCCTCACCTGCTGCTGCCTTCAGGGACTGCTGCCTGAGACCCCTCACCTGCTGCTGCCTTCAGGGACTGCTGCCTGAGACCCCTCACCTGCTGCTGCCTTCAGGGACTGCTGCCTGAGACCCCTCACCTGCTGCTGCCGCCGCTGCTGTCTCCTGCCCAGAGTGATGGCGAGGACTGATAAGATCCATTCCACTCCCTTCACCACCGAGGAACTGGAGGTCCTGGTGGAAGAGGTGCTCAACCAGTATCCAAGGCTCTTTGGTGCGCCAAATGTCGTGGTGAGTATCTCAGAGTTTGAGTGAGAGTGCAGGGGGCACACATGAAGTTGATCTGCTGCAGTATGTGCGTGGGAGTGTGGGGTTGGGTCATGCACTGCCTAGCATGCTGTTTCCAGGGGGAAGGTGTGTTTAGCCTATTCAACACGTTTCCCTGCCTGCACATCCAGATGTGAGGGAAGCATAATGTCTTGTCAGACATACAGTGAGGCTGCACCTTTTCATTTCACGAGTCAGGACAGTGATTGCCAGTCTGAATGTCTGTGTGTGTCCCTGATGTCCTTCACAGGCCCATCTGTGGCCTTAGCTAGTGTTGTTGTCCAGAGGGTAGTGAGGGCATTGTTTCTGACTCAATATGTGCCTCATCTCTAGTTCTGCACTATACTCAGGACCTCAATCCCCCAGGGTGACACTCTTGTTGGTCATTCACCTATGACACAGTACATTCCAACATCATTGTGCCCGGACCCTTCCATCACCACCAGCATGTGCACATACTCGCATGTGTTGGCACTGTTTGTGTTTCCAAATAGTCCCTCCATGTAAAAGATGAGATGCCCCATGTTGGACCTCTGTGTGACCCCAAATGGCCTGCACATTCACTGCCCAATCTGACAGTGACACAACACTGAATGTACAGAGTGTAAAATCTGTGCTTTTCCTCTTGAGTCTCCATCAATGAGCCATTACAGAGATGTAGATTGCACACGACAGGCCTTGTGATGAGGCTTTGCGTTTGTGAGGTCATGTCCCTCAATGTGACCTCCATGACATAGTGTGGCATTTGAAGGGCAAGTGCTTTGAGGGCTGCGCAGTGTTGGGCACAGTGAGTATTCACAGTGACATATGTAGTGATGTCCTGCATGTCTTGGTATTCCCAGAATATTGCATTAGATGTGGTCAGCATACACATTTAGCTCTCTGCTGGCGTCCTGCATGGCCATGAGATGGGCATGTACTGTGTCCACCCTCATACCTGCATGCATTAATGTATGTTTCCCACATGATGATGTTTGAATTTTGCTGATTTATTGTCGCTGCTAAAGTAATGGCTGAATTTGGGATGAGTCAGTGTCATGGTCCTACACTGGGAAATGGTGGTCGGTTACACTGATTGTTGCCCCCTCTTGTCTCCCATGTCTGCAGCTCAAAGTCAACCAGCGCAAGGCCGTGTGGAGGGCCATTGCATCAAAGGTGCGTGCACTGGGTGTCTCAAACAGACGGCGCTCCCACTGTCACAAGAGGTGGGATGACATCGCCCGGCTGAGCAGGAACGTGGCCGAGATGACACTGGGGCTGATCCCTCGGGCCGGCAGGTTGGCGCGGCGCAGCATGACACCACTGATGGCACGCATTTTAGCTGTGACGCAGCCTGAACTGGATGCACGTCTGAAGGTGCATCAGCAGCAAGCTGGTGGGGAGTATTCTGTGAGTGTGACTTTAGTTGTAGTTTTGCAGCATGTGCTCCAAGCCTGGGCCAGTGCAGGGCTGTGATGTTGCTAGTGTGATGCAATGGCATGTAAGTGGCCGCGGTGTTGGGTGCAGTTGTCATGCATTCCCCCTACATGTACCTTCCCATGTCATTGGTGTAATGGCCCTTGACTTCACATTTGCAGTTGTGGCCTTCTGGTATCATCTTCGTTGGTGTCGTCACGGACATCCCATGTCAGGGTCCAGCAGAGTGCATGGTCTGAGTGTGCCATCATCAATGTGTGCATTGGCTGACGTCAGATTTGTGCTGGCTACACATCTAACACCAATGTGAAACTGTAGTTGTGCCCCAAGGTACGACATGGTGGATGGCATGTGCCCATGGACATTGTGTGTGGATATGTTGGAGTCTGTCTCTGTGTTGGACACTTCTGCTGGCTCAAGATGTGACAGTGGCAACATGTTGTGAGTAGAATCTTTGACCCCTTCAGGGCCCTAGGTGTGCACAGAGGGATTTGTGTGTGTGGTTAGAGGAAGCCACCAACAGGCTAATTGGCTGTGTGTACATCACATGGGTGTATGATGTCAAGTTTGCATCATGCCATGGTAATTTCGATGTTTGGATTGAGGTTGCACAATGTCACTGCCCATGGTGTTGTCCAACATGGATGATTGTCCATCATTACTGATGCTTCCCTTGCAGATATTTGTAAACTTGATGCAAATGTTCTGATCCTCTCTCCCTCTCTCTCTCATGCAGCATCTCACATGGGCATGGAAGGACACGGGACAGACACCACAAGTGCTGCTCACCTGCATAGTGACACGGATGTCACCAGCGCATCAGAGGGAGACCGTAGTCTTCTAGAGGAGTCACAGCCAAAAACGCAGACCTCTATGTCATCTAACGACGGCGGTGATGCATCTATGTTTTCGTCAGAAGGAAACGGGGACTCTGCCTCCTCGTCCACCACACAGCATTCAGTGCCCACCCTCCCTGCTACTCCCACTGTTGCTGCCCGTGTTCGCACCACGAAAAAGGGAAGAGTGTCCTTCATCCCAGGCACCGCTGCCCCTGCCCCTGTCCCCCCTGCTGCCATCAGTGCTGAGTCTGTGGACCTTTTGTGCCAGCTGTGTGTGGGTCAGACAGCTCTCCTCAATGCCTTCCTGGACCATGACAAAAAATTGGCACAGGTGGTGGCTTTCATGGAGGGCGTTCATTCTGACGTGGGTGGGCTACACCGGACTGTACAGTCTCTGTCCTCTGCAGTGACAGCAGCCGTTCAACTTGCCCAATCCCATGGTCCAGCTCCAGTCCCTAGGCCCACCACCCTGCCAGTGGACGCATCTGATGATAGTGAGCACACACCCCAGACATCAAGGGACAGATACGTCACACGCAGCACACAGCAGCGGCAGCCCAAGCAGTCCAGGCCACAGACACCATCCCCACAGAAAGGTAAACCCACACCAGAGCGCAGAGGGAAAAGCACTTCAGGCCACACCCAGGGCAAGGATGGCAAGGAGCAGGCCTCAGGCTCACATGCCTCAGAGGCATCCCCAGCCAAGGACTCACCTGTCCCAAAAGTGTCTCGCAGAGACAAGCACACAGTTTCCGTGCCCAGTGACAAACAGGTGCCTGCTAAGGGTACCCATAAGAAGACCTCCAAGGCAAGTTTACCCACAACGTCTACTCCCATCCAGAGCCCTGTGAAGCAGGGAAAGGAGGCCACTGTAGGGGGGACACCTGGTAAACAGGTGATGCAGGGGCAGAGGCAATCGGGGGCCAAGCGTCCCAAAGAATCCAGCACGTCCCCAGAGGGGGGGACCAGCATCTGCACATGATCCAGCTTTTGTGACGAGTGTGACTGTTGTATACACCCCACTTGGCATGAATCCCAGGACAGGGAAGCCATATCAAATCCCCAAGAAGCGGAAGGGCACCCCTCAAAATTCACCCACACACACTGGGTCTCGTGCAAGCATGAGTCCACCTCCACGTGCCACCACCCCACCTGGACCTAGCAGCCCTCAGGCTTCCCAAACCACTGCTGGCTCTGCCACAGCTGGACCTAGCAGCCCTCATGCTTCCCAAACCACTGCTGGCTCTACCACACCTGGACCTAGCAGCCCTCAGGCTTTCCAAACCACTGCTGGCTCTGCCACACCTGGACCTAGCAGCCCTCAGTCTTCCCAGGACACTGATGGCTCAACCCCAGCTGGGCCTTTCTCTCCCCGAGCCAGTACCCCAACTGGCCCTGACAGACAGCGACCTCCCAGTCATACTGCCAGACAAGTCTGAGTATTAGTCCCCCTCACACACATGTCTCTCCCACAGTGGTGCCATAGACTGCCCATTTTTCACACCCTGAGTGTGTTGCTGACCATGGCAGAGTACTGTACCACACATTCACAGTGCTGGATGTCATGTACTCACTCTGCACTTTTCACTGGCCCTTGGCCTTGTTGTTCACTGCTGTGTGCCCCTTGCCTGTGCAGCTTCTCATGTGCCTCACCTGCACTTTGGACTGGCCACTGGCCTTGCTGTTCACTGCTGTGTGCCCCTTGCCTGTGCAGCTTCTCATGTACCTCACCTGCACTGTGTCCTGGCCACTGGTCTTTCTGTTCACTGCTGTGTGCCCGTTGCCTGTGCAGCTTCTCATGTACCTCACCTGCACTGTGTCCTGGCCACAGGCCTTGTTGTTCACTGCTGTGTGCCCCTTGCCTGTGCTGCTTCTCATGTACCTCACCTGCACTTTGGACTGGCCACTGGCCTTGTTGTTCACTGCGTGTGCCCCTTGCCTGTGCAGCTTCTCGTGTGCCTCACCTGCACTTTGGACTGGCCACTGGCCTTGCTGTTCACTGCTGTGTGCCCCTTGCCTGTGCAGCTTCTCATGTACCTCACCTGCACTGTGTCCTGGTCACAGGCCTTGTTGTTCACTGCTGTGTGCCCCTTGCCTGTGCAGCTTCTCATGTGCCTCACCTGCACTTTGGACTGGCCACTGGCCTTGCTGTTCACTGCTGTGTGCCCCTTGCCTGTGCAGCTTCTCATGTACCTCACCTGCACTTTGGACTGGCCACTGGCCTTGTTGTTCACTGCTGTGTGCCCCTTGCCTGTGCAGCTTCTCATGTGCCTCACCTGCACTTTGGACTGGCCACTGGCCTTGCTGTTCACTGCTGTGTGCCCCTTGCCTGTGCAGCTTCTCATGTACCTCACCTGCACTTTGGACTGGCCACTGGCCTTGTTGTTCACTGCTGTGTGCCCCTTGCCTGTGCAGCTTCTCATGTGCCTCACCTGCATTGTGTCCTGGCCACTGGCCTTGCTCTTGTCTAATTTGTGCTGCATAACTGTGTGAAATGTAAATAAAAAGAAATGTACTCCTGTTATCTGCCTTGTCAGTGTCCTTGCTAAATAAAGGGTTACTGTGTGGGTATGGTTTACTGTGACACATGCTCTATTTGCCACTTCAACATTGCCAATGTCTTGTTTCCTCTGATCATGTTGTTTCAACTTTTGTGTCCCAGACTTGTGCATCTGTGTGTGTTGGCTTGGAAGTAGGTGTGTTTGCTGTGGACTGATTGACTTCCTGGGTGTGTTGTTGTGTGTGTGATGTTTACATTGTTGTTGTGTGTGTTCATGGTGTGTCACTCATCTCTGTTTGTAACTGGTATGTGTGTTGTGCACACACTGCTTGGTGTGCATGCAGTGCTGTGAGTGTATGCTGCCTTGTCCTTGCCTGTTGTGCACCCCCTGATGTTTAGCTGTTGTAGCATGTTGATATCTTTGTCTGTGCATGTGTTGGGGCTGATGTGGCTGTGTGCAGTGTTTGTGTTGTGTTGTGTCATGCAGTTGACAGATGCTCTGTGTGTGGTGTTCTATTTGCCTGTCAGTGTGTGTGTTGTTGTTGTGTTTGATTCAGATGTGTGTTGCCATTGTGGTGTGCCTTACTTGTGTGTCTGTCACATGGACTGAGGTCTGTTGTGGTTCCCGTGCTTGTTTTATGTGCATCCTTGGTGTTTTCTCCTCTCATATTTGATGTGTCTCTTGTCATTGTTGTGCATGTGCAGACATGTGGTACACTATGACACCATTTTGAGTTGATGGGTGGTGTGGTATGTCTGTCTATGTGTCATTGTAGGCCCATTTCTGCCTTTTGTTCTCCATTATTGTTTTTAGTGGATGCACTTCTTATATGTGTTGTGGTATGTTGTCTGTGCATTTATCATGACTGATGTGGTTGTGTACTCCTGTTGTGTCTGTGCTCCCATTGATTTTGCACTGTTTAGCTACACAGGTCTTGTCTGTTATTGTAGTAGTTCTGTGTGTGTGTTTTTATTGTGTTCTGTGTTTGACTGTTGTTTTTGTGCGTACAGTGGTACTGCCATACCTGTGTGTGTGTGTGATGTTTGTGGATACCACCCAGGGGGTGTGTTTGCTTGTCAGTGTCTTGACTGGATATTAGTCATGGAGTGTTGCAATGGGCCCTGTGTGTTGTGCTGCTGACATACTCCTGTGATGTATTTGGATACAGATGTGTGGCTGATCAGTGTTAGACTTCATACCCTTCCTTTCATCCCTGTGCCTATACATGGGTTGCCTTGCTGTCTCCCTGAGTTGTTGCAGTGAGGTGACTGTGGTTTGACTTCACTCACTGTGACTGCCATGTGTGGATTTTTGGGCTGGGGTTGTTGTGATGTGTTCCTTCCCTTGCATGTGATGTACAAGTTGTTGGTGTTCAGCTCCTTGCCATTCCATTTGTGTGCACCTCACTTTGGGTTTCCTACTTGTTGTCCTCCATTGCTGTTGGCATGTGGTCTGTGTTTGTTGCTGTGTGTCAGAGTGGGGTATGTCAGTGTGACTAGGCAGGCTGTGTGTCCATTGGAGTGTTTGTTCATTGTCTGTGTGTGTTTATTTTGTGCTTGGACTCAGTTTACTTGCCATGAGTGTGATGTTGTTGTGGTTTGTGTGTTCCCCTGGCCCAGTGCTTCTATGCTGTGAGTTACTCTGCAGCCATACCTGATAAGGTTGTCTCCCTAGTTGTTTGTTGTGTGGTGCAGTGTGTGTGTTCACCTGGCTGGTTTTTGGGCATGTGGGAGCACAGGAAGATCACGTGGCATGTCCCTTCATGGTGTGGGTGGGCCTAGTGTGTGGAGTGTGGAGGTGTTACCCTGTGTACTTTGTGCACTGCCCATGCCTTGCGCTGGCCCAGCCTACTACATTGTGTGCATTTTTTTACGCGGATTCACCACTGCGGTCACGTGAACTGGACATTATTTCTGAATCGTGGACATGGTGGCCTGGGTGTGGAGGGGTGGACTAGTGGCAGGTAGGACATGTGTGGCTACACCTGTGGTTGTGTTCCTGTCGCCACCAGTGTGTCTGGTGGGTGCAGGGACCTTACATCAGACATGGAGTTGTGGGTTGTGTTTGTGTGTGGAGTTGTGTGGTGGCGTACCTGCGGCGGCGTCCGCCACGGTCCATGGCTTGCTGGAGGTGTATCATGTACAGCGCAGGGAAGACGTGTAGTGCCGGGTCCATTGCGGTTGGCTCCGGGATTCGAATTTGCGCTCCGCTGTGGTGCTTCCGTATGCTCAGATTGGCCGGTTTCTCCGCTGCGGTGTACCTGGTTGTTTTGCGCATCCTAATTTGTACGGCGGGAGATACGACATCCCGCACGGCGGTGACTCTCGATTGCTTTTCTCCGCCGTGGTTGCGGGCGCGTTTTGATGGTGGTCCACGTCGCACCGCGGCGGACGGACAATGAGCTGGATTTGGCCATTGTAATATGGCAGGCGGGTGCACCGCAGCTCACGGGCGGAAAACACCGTTTTCTCCCACCGCCAGCATCGCGGAGGTGCATCCGCCAGTCATCGTAAAGGACCCCTTAATTAGGTTTAGTGTCCAGCACCTACCCCAATTTATTTTAGACTGGAGTGGGAATAGTAAATTAATTAGGCTTAGGGGTCGATTCCGATCTCGGTCGGAAGGCCTCCGAATCGGATTCGGCTTTACCGGATCCGAGTCGGAGGCTTTGTTTCCGACCGAGTCGTACAGAGGTCCGGACGCCCAAGTACGATGCGAATGAACGCGAAATTGCCGACCGAATCTTTTCCGGGTCCGAACCGCTCCGTACGACTCGTTCGCACTCGATTCGTACCGCGCAATGGAGACGTTTTACGACCGAGCCAGTACGATGCACGATCCGGACAGCCAGATCGAGTCGGAGCCTCCGACAGGTAAACGCTCTGGGAAGCGGACTTCGGGGGTCCGTGCCGGACCCCCCTTCACCCATAGCCTTACGAGACGGACACAGGGGTCCCCCCTATACATGCATGTATGGTGCGGATGGCACCAACGCGTACCCACTACAGGGGGCACCCTTTTGCGCAACGTACCCATTGAGTCAATGGGAGCCCATGTACGCGTCGTACGACCGGCTCCCATTGACTTCAATGGGAGTCCGACCGAACCGAGTCCGGCAGCATGCGGCTGCATCGTACTCGCTCGGTCGGACTGCAGGAGTCCGGCTCGGTGGAAAACAATCCGGATCCGGATCGGTCGGAGAGCTTTCCGACCCAGATCGGAATCGGCCCCTTAGTGTCCAGCACCTACCCCACTTTATTTTAGACTGGAGTGGGAATAGTAATTTAATTAGGTTTAGTGTCCAGCACCTACCCCAATTTATTTTAGACTGGAGTTGGAATAGTAAATTAATTAGGTTTAGTGTCCAGCACCTACCTCAAATTATTTTAGACTGGAGTGGGAATAGTAAATTAATTAGGATTAGTGTCCAGCACCTACCCCAATTTATTTTAGACTGGAGTTGGAATAGTAAATTAATTAGGTTTAGTGTCCAGCACCTACCCCAATTTATTTTAGACTGGAGTGGGAATAGTAATTTAATTAGGTTTAGTGTCCAGCACCTACCCCAATTTATTTTAGACTGGAGTGGGAATAGTAAATTAATTAGGCTTAGGGGCCGATTCCGATCTCGGTCGGAGGCGCACCTAACACCATTCGGCCGGGAAAAAAGCCATGCGAATGCCTGTTTCCCGACCGATCCACACATTATACCGAACGAGCAAGTACGATGCGCACAACTGCATAGATTCCGACCCAGTCGTACTCACCCAATCCAGGTCCCGTCTTCCGAACGAGGCGGATCCGGAAACGCAAAATCGAGTCGCACGGAAGCCAAAATGCAGCCCCGTCCGGCCGGACAAGTACGATGCGCTATCCGTACGCGCCGAACCCGTCGCTACGCACGGCACGTCAAAGCATCCGGGAGAGGCGCACATAAGCTCCGATTTGCGCCACAAGACGATCCACGGCTACGAGACGAACACGCCAGCGACGAGGATGAGGCGAAGCAAAGAGAAAGACGAACGAGACGAACCAACCATGAATCCCATCGTGCCGATCCTACCAATATTCTACATCTACTACCGGAACAGGCACGGACGCGTACGGCGCAGAAGGTAAGTCAGACACCAAGCACAAAAACAAACTACACGCACCCGACATATCACACACACACAGAGGGATGCAGAAATTACTTACACCAGCAACAGCAGCACCATAGGGGCGGGATGGCCATCAGCAATGCCACATATACACATAGGGGCCTGGATGCCCACCACCACTAACACCCCTACTCAGGGGGTGCCACATGCCTATCACTACTACCACCTCTACCCAGGGTGTGCCAGATGCCTACCACTACTACCACCCCTACCCAGGGGGTGCCAGATGCCTACCACTACTACCACCTCTACCCATGGGGGGCTGGATGCCTGTCACTACTACCACCCCTACCCAGGGGGTGCCAGATGCCTACCACTACTACCACCTCTACCCATGGGGGGCTGGATGCCTGTCACTACTACCACCCCTACCCAGGGGGTGCCAGATGCCTACCACTACTACCACCTCTACCCATGGGGGGCTGGATGCCTGTCACTACTACCACCCCTACCCATGGGGGGCTGGATGCCTACCACCAACACCACCCCTACCCATGGGGGCTGGATGCCTACCACCACTACCACCCCTACCCAGGGGTGCCAGATGCCTACCACTACTACCACCTCTACCCATGGTGGGCTGGATGCCTGTCACTACTACCACCCCTACCCATGGGGGCTGGATGCCTACCACTACTACCACCTCTACCCAGGGTGTGCCAGATGCCTACCACTACTACCACCCCTACCCAGGGGGTGCCAGATGCCTACCACTACTACCACCTCTACCCATGGGGGCTGGATGCCTACCACCACTACCACCCCTACCCAGGGGGTGCCAGATGCCTACCACTACTACCACCTCTACCCATGGGGGCTGGTTGCCTACCACCACTACCACACCTACCCAGGGGTGCCAGATGCCTACCACTACTACCACCTCTACCCATGGGGGGCAGGATGCCTGTCACTACTACCACCTCTACCCATGGGGGGCTGGATGCCTACCACTACTACCACCTCTACCCATGGGGGGCTGGATGCCTGTCACCACTACCACCCCTACCCAGGGGGTGCCAGATGCCTACCACTACTACCACCTCTACCCATGGGGGGCTGGATGCCTGTCACTACTACCACCCCTACCCATGGGGGGCTGGATGCCTACCACCAACAACACCCCCACTCACAGGATGGCCAATACATGACACAACAAGCACACACCAACATAAACAATGCAACATAAAGACATCCCCCCCAACACCATGACAAGCGTGTGTAGACTGTGTCAAATGCCTACAACACTGAACATGACTTTGAACATACAATGTGGCCCCCTATCACGTGCCACACATAAATGTGTGTGGCCCCCACAATGCAAGCAGACCATGACCACTGTGGCAATGGGGTCCAACCCCCATCATCACAGTGACCAAAATGTAAGTGTGGGGCCCATAGCAGAAGCACATCTTGAACATTGTGGTAATGGGGTCCAAACCCCCATCATCACAGTGACCAAAATGTAAGTGTGGGGCCCATAGCTGAAGCACATCTTGAACATTGTGGCAATGGGGTCCAAACCCCCATCATCACAATGACCAAAAGGTAAGTGTGGGGCCCATAGCTGAAGCACATCTTGAACATTGTGGCAATGGGGTCCAAACCCCCATCATCACAGTGACCAAAATGTAAGTGTGGGGCCCATAGCTGAAGCACATCTTGAACATTGTGGCAATGGGGTCCAAACCCCCATCATCACAATGACCAAAAGGTAAGTGTGGGGCCCATAGCTGAAGCACATCTTGAACATTGTGGCAATGGGGTCCAAACCCCCATCATCACAATGACCAAAAGGTAAGTGTGGGGCCCATAGCTGAAGCACATCTTGAACATTGTGGCAATGGGGTCTAAGCCCCCATCATCACAGTGACCAAAACATAAGTGTTGACATTGAAAAAGCTGCAACTGCCAAACTGCATGGATGATTCCTGGTCACAGAACAACAAACACATCAGTGGCAAAGTAGTGCTTGTGTCCCATAGCAACATAGATTGGGGGAGGCAAACACTGCAGTGCAAATAAGACATACCTTTGGCCATGTGCAGACAAACATCACCCATGGGGGCTGACACTGTCAACATTCATCAATGACACAATGACAGATGTGACCATCAGAATGCAGACCCACATATTTGCACCAATGGGCACACAAATGCAGATACCCTGTGGAGACTGTAGATGTGAGGTGAACAGATACCATACCATGGCAGCAATGGGACACACAAACAATGATCATTGTGCTGACTGATGACCTAGGAGTCCCAGGGACAGCAGGGGAAACCCACCAAACAACATACAGCCAATGGCACACTAAAGATATGCCAATGCAGTGGTGCAGATGCACAAACACAAACAGGCAGACCCACACTGCACATCAAACACAACAGGTGAGGGGGGAGGGTGCCAGTGTCCCCAGGCAACCACACAACACATGATGAGGCCTGAATACCAATTACACAGATGCGCATACAGTGCCACACAAAGGTAACTCATGGATCCAAATCCCCTATGTGGGCAATCAGGCAATGTTAGATGAGAGGGAGCACAAATCACACATGTCACACAAGCATGTAGGAACAGCAACTGACACAGCAAGACACAGAGACACCACAGCACTACCCCCAGGGTCCCCACAATGTGGTGACCCTGGGCTGCATTACAATCCCTCTGTGATGACAAAGCTAGATGTCGTTCACACTGTGAACCACAGCCATGTGTCCTGAGCAACAAACTACCATCACACCTACACAAGCACAAATCAATCAGCACGGCCAGTAAGCCAAGGCCAACATGGAGGCAGGGGCCTAGCCGGGCAACAACTCTCATCTGCACACACTCAACACCACACACCTCGACCTCCAACAATGTGCAGCAGTGAAGCTCACATGCACTGGTGACATTGCACATGCACCCATGACAATCCCATGGGTGGTGGTGGGAACCAAGGTGCAGAAACACATCACACATGGCCACTCAACAAGACTCCTGAATGTCTGACACACTGCACACCACGCTGTACATGGACATGACGGCAATACCACACCAACCAATGGGATCCCAGCCACAGTCCCACACCAATGAAGAATCCAAGGTCACCCACAAAGAACACACATAGACAACTACCAATATTGCAGCCCTGACCCTGAGGAGTGCCAGCAGTCACACACACAACGTGTCACAATCACTGAAAGCTAACACAAACTGCAAATCACATGACAGGTGTAAACAACAAGTGCCAAGGGGAATCCTGACTGTGACCCATCTGCGTCTGCCCACAAACTCAGCCCTGACAGCAAACACACCTATGGGTGACACCCTGATGACCAGTAATGTGCCATGCACCCACATCACAGAGAACCCAGGGAGAAGACTTTGGGGGAACATAGGTCAACTCAGCAAGCATCACAAACAGGAACACCACTAGGGATCCCAGCATGCACAGCAAAATGGAAGTGAACACACAGACATGCTCATACAACACACACCTTGGGCGCAGGCGATGTCACAGGAGTACACACTGCCATGAGGGGACTCCACTCCTGTGTGAGGAAAGCTGTGCCATATGTTGCCTCAGTAGGGCTCCATCATGTCAGCAGAACACTTGGTCACACAGTCAACAATTAGCACCAAATGAAGGCTCCCGTCACATCAGCCTGGTCATGGGAGTGTCAACGAAATCATCAGCACAGATCCAACACACATGTATAGCAAGTTGCACTGACAACACAGATGAGTCCTTCCCCATTGATGCCCAAACCTGCATGTCCAGTGGAGATGGCCACACGGTCAGGGAAGTAGACTAATTGAACAATGGCAAGCAACACAGATGTGAAGGGGTGGAAGCCACAGATGTGACATTGCTAATGTAAGTAGGAAATCCCATTGCCAAATATTGAAAACATGACACCCTCAGATGCTGCTAAGGATGACATGGATACACCACAGGATAGGACACATTCCCCCTGGACCACATGGGTTCCTGCACAGTAACACTTCATTTCCATGAGACCAAATATCACCATCACAGCAGCAAGGGCATGGTTAGCATCATCAACATCATGTACATCATAAGCAAAAGCACTAGAGAACAGAAAGTTGCTTTATTCAGCATATGTGGGTTCAAAAGTTGAAGTCCAGCAAAAAAGAAACAAAGGCCAATGGCCAGTCCATCCTGAAAGTCAAAACAGGGTGACAGTGGCAGATGTCACCCTACGCATGCCTGCACTGATGAAAACCAGGGACAATCCCCTCGGAGGGGCATACGGGGGGGCAGGCCAGGCACCGCAGGGACAGGATCAGGGCTCACCAGAAGGAGGCAGGGAAGGGGTGGTGGGTGCTGGAGAGCCACTGACAACTGCAGTGGAGGTGTCTGACATGGTGTGTGCCGGCACAACTGGGGGGCATTACTCAGATGGTGTGGGTGCCGGCACGACTGCAGTGGGCCGTGCAGATGGAGTGGACAGGTTCCCCACTGCAGTGCACAAGTCAGACGGGGTGGTAGTGGACTCCACTGCAGTGCCTACCTCCAGGGGAGGAGAATGGGGATCAGGTAAGGTGGGCAGGACAGAGGGGGAGGACACAGTCTCCACACCAGTGGCACAGACAAGCGCAGCGGGGGTGTGGGGCCGGAAGAGCAAGTGGCAGTGGGAGAAGGCCTGATCTTTTTGGGGATGGTGTATCTGTGGGTGGGGGAACCTGGGGCAGGGTGTGGTGGGGGCACCTGTGGAGTGGGGGCCTGAGGGATGGAGGAAGGAGACTTGGTGCCTGAGCTGCAGGGCGGCGGCGGGGTCTTGCTCTTCCGGGTCCGGGGGGACTTGCGGATGGGGGCCTCAGTCGGTCTGCGCCTGGGGGAGGGTGTCCGGGGGCGATGGGCACTCTGCTCCGTGTCGGTGGGCTTCCTCTTCCCCCTGAATGCTGGATCAGCTGGATCGGAGGGGAAGAGGCCAAGGTCACTGAGGAAGAGCCGCTGTGTCTTTGGGGTTGCAGGTGAGGCAAGGGAGGGAGCTTTGGAGGGAGAGGCAACTGAGGACTGCGCAGTGCTCGTGGATGCGTGTGTGTGTTCCTGGGCCCCATCCCCTGTGAGTGTGGTTTCAGTCCCCTGACTGTGCGTGCGTGTGCGTCTGGACTTTGGCGTGTGTGTCTGTGTGCTGCTCGTGTCTGTGCTGGTGTGTGCCTGTGCCGGTGTGTGTGTGCTTGGGACAGGTAAGGTGCTGGGGAGTGTGGATGGGGCAGAGGCAGGAGGGGTGAGGGACTGTTGGAGGAGGGACACTGCTGCCGTCAGGGAGGAGTCCATGGACCTATTGCCCCTCTGTAGGGCAGACATGCCCGATGAGATGCCCTCCATGAACGACACCAGCTGAGTCAACAGAGTGGTGTGTGCATGGAGGACACTCAGCATCGCTGTCTGCCCTACATGGAGCTGGCGAAGGAGGTACACAGACTCCTCACTCAGGGCAGCAGGGGACACAGGGGCAGGGGGTGCGGTGCCTGGCCCGAAGGAGACACGCTCCCGAACATGGGAGCCTCCACGGACCTCGGGAATGGGAGCCGATGGGAGGGCGGTGGTGGTGGTGGTGGTGGTGGTGGTGGCGGGGACAGCAACACTAGCTGGGGTGTGGTGGCTGCTGACACCCGCCTCCACAAGGGAGTCATCCTCTGAGCTGCTGTGGTCCTCAGCTGAGGTGGATGGTGCTGAGGACTCCTCGGTGTGGCTCCCCTCGCCCTCCGTGCCACTGGGTCCCTCCGACCACTCCTCGGCTGCTGACCCAGTCTGGCTCTGCGGCTCCTCCTGGTCCGTGGAGCTGTCCCCTCCTGTGGCCGTGGATGTATCTGCAAACAATGGGGAAACAGACAGACATCAGTCACCTGCACTGACCGCACACACCACAGTAAGTACAGCACATTACAGAGCAAGCCCTGGCATCCTTAGTTGAACATTGCCAAAAGTGCCCAAACAGAATAGGAGAAGCCAATTGTCAGTCTGATGGTCAACCATGGCACTCACATCCCTCCTGGCCTTGCACCCATCTGTCTTGTGTCTGTTGGATGGCAATACCCCAGTGTGAACACATGCACCACCTACACAGTAGTTGGACAGTGCAGAAAACACGGTGAAGCATGTGAACATGCACACATCACAACTCTTGCCACTGAGTCAGTACAGGTGTCCGGATGAAACGGATGCCCAGAGTCAAATATGAAATGCATGTGATGCATACCAGCGACAGACACCATGATGCACCCATGTCCTGATAGCCATTGCCACAATGGTGTGCATGTAGCACATGTCACTCCCCTGCAGGATCACTCATAGGAAGTTACATGCCATGGCACAGGCATGCCTGCTAAGTCATACATCACTGTCTCCAGTCACATGGGCAGGGCAGCCAGACAACAACAGTCTGCACTGTGTCACAATAGTAGGTCATGGGGAATGCAAGTCCTGGAGCTGAACAAGTGCACATGTACATCCCCCACACACCACATCATCTGAACCCTTATCTGTCCACGTCATACCGATTGGACATATGGGAGACCTGTAACACAACCCTCTGAACCTGAGCACCTCACAATCTGCTGTGAATGGGAAACAGCTGCCTGAACTTCACATTCGCATACCCCAGTCTGCAATGGTCAGGTGATCAAACACCTAGGTGTCACACAAGTTTCGTCTCCTATGGTCACATCTCTGGTGGCATGCTGAGCCCCAACCGAGGAACACCCCAGCAGTCCTGACAACGAAGCCACAGCACACTGACACAGAGGCAGACACCTGAGGGGACATATCACTGAGCACAACGTGTCAGCTGATACACGGGAGTGGGAGTACAGAGTGTATTGTATGGCCTGGAGTAGGCATGACTGTCCTGCCCCACATGAATGAGGGATGAGCCCTGGACAGTAGGCAGCTGGCTAAGTATGTGTGACACACGTAATATACACACTCCTGGGGCCCAAACATTGTTCCCACCCTCAGCATGGGTGTGTGCCAGAGACCCCAGGCACATGTGGTGGATCAGCTCAGCAATTGGACCACATATCAAAGTAACACGCAGATTACATGTCAGAACACAGGCATTGTGTAAGCAATGGACCCACCCATGATGCCCACCACAGAGTTAGGGGAACAGATGCTGTCCCCCACCTTGAGTCAAGCAAACTGCAAGGACACAGTACCCAAGTGACACAATTCCCTGACTGCAAGGGCCACACCTGGGTATCAGATGAGGAGTGGGCAGTGCACAATAGAGGGACATGGGTCCTGGACCACATGACTGATGTACTGTGGAAGTTTAACCAGGCCAGAGGAGGGCACATAGCATGGCAGACAAAGTTCACAATGCAGTCATGGACTCACCCCCTCCTTGCTGCTCTCTGGGCTTCAGCTGCCCATCCAGATCAGGGAAGACCACCGCCAGGATCCTGAGCATGTGGGGGGTCAGGGTCCGGTGTCCGCCCCTCCTGAGAGGAGGCGACAGCTTCAGCTGGACCCGTGCGATCCTCCGGGTCCAGCCCCGAAGGTCCTGCCACCTCTTCTGGCAGTTGCAGATCCGGCGCTTGTAGTCCCCCACGGATCTCACTGCCCGGACGATGGTCAGCCATATCTTCTGCTTCTGGTGGGCATCAACCTGTGAGGATGACAAAGTGAGAATGCCATTACTACACATGCAACATATCCGTGCATTACACAGTTGGATATACATGTCTCAATCACAGGGGCACATGATGTACACAGGCAGTGCAACGATGGCTATGGACAGTATGCCAGCAGTAACTACATGGTATCATTGCCTGGGAGGTAAAACCTTGTTTAAATGCACTGTCACTGCACTATACCTGTTCAGTGCATGTAACTACACACTATGGGGGGTGACAACTACTCAGTGAGCCTGCTAGCCAGTGGCGTGCAGACTGTTAGCCTTGTTAGTCAGACAACATGCACATTTAGTAAGGCAGTGGACAGCACACTCACCTGCTCCCCTGCTTTCCCATAAAGCTTGCTGTACTGTGGAACGAGGCTGTCCAGCAGGGCCTGGTTCTCCTCAGTGCTGAAGGCTGGGGCTCTCTCCACAGTACGTGCCATTGCAGGGTCCAGAGGGTGCAGATACAGCAGCAGTGGTGGTGGCAAATGTCGTCCTGGAGCATGTAGTGCAGGCAAGTGAGCTCTCAGGGGAACAGCCAGCATTATATGTGTGCTGCAGAGGCAGATACTATCCCATGTGTCCAAAGTGATAGGTCCAAGTCGTTTGCATCTTCTGAATCTGGCCAATCCATGGAATTGCACCACTTACACACGCCCACAGCATCCTTCAAAAGTTCAACTTCATGACACCCATGAATTTGCAACATTGTTGTGGGTGACCAACTGAATTTCCAGCATCAGACTCGTTCAAGATTTGAAAACGCGTCCGTTGCCAGGCCAGGCCATAGCCAATGGGTGCGCACCGATCGGTCCATTGCTGTCCAACGCGTACCCGGGATACAACGCGTACCCGCACACATTGAATGCAATGGGCCGGCCGGGCACACCGATCGGTCCATTGCTGTTCAACGCGTACCCGGGATACAACGCGTACCCGCACACATTGAATGCAATGGGCTGGCCGGGCACACCGATCGGTCCATTGCTGTCCAACGCGTATTGCGGATACAACGCGTACCCGCACACATTGAATGCAATGGGCCGGCCGGGCACACCGATCGGTCCATTGCTGTTCAACGCGTACCCGGGATACAACGCGTACCCGCACACATTGAATGCAATGGGCCGGCCGGGCACACCGATCGGTCCATTGCTGTTCAACGCGTACCCAGGATACAACGCGTACCCGGGATACAACGCGTAACCGCACACATTGAATGCAATGGGCCGGCCGGGCATACCGATCGGTCCATTGCTGTCCAACGCGTACCCGGGATACAACGCGTACCCGCACACATTGAATGCAATGGGCCGGCCGGGGACACCGATCGGTCCATTGCTGTCCAATGCGTATTGCGGATACAACGCGTACCCACACACATTGAATGCAATGGGCTGGCCGGGCACACCGATCGGTCCATTGCTCTACAACGCGTACCCGGGATACAACGCGTACCCGCACACATTGAATGCAATGGGCCGGCCGGGCACACCGATCGGTCCATTGCTGTCCAACGCGTACCCGGGATACAACGCGTACCCGCACACATTGAATGCAATGGGCCGGCCGGGCACACCGATCGGTCCATTGCTGTCCAACGCGTACCCGGGATACAACGCGTACCCGCACACATTGAATACAATGGGCCGGCCGGGCACACCGATCGGTCCATTGCTGTCCAACGCGTATTGCGGATACAATGCGTACCCGCACACATTGAATGCAATGGGCCGGCCGGGCACACCGATCGTCCATTGCTGTCCAACGCGTATTGCGGATACAACGCGTACCCGCACACATTGAATGCAATGGGCCGGCCGGGCACACCGATCGGTCCATTGCTGTCCAACGCGTATTGCGGATACAACGCGTACCCGCACACATTGAATGCAATGGGCCGGCCGGGCACACCGATCGGTCCATTGCTGTTCAACGCGTACCCGGGATACAACGCGTACCCTCACACATTGAATGCAATGGGCTGGCCGGGCACACCGATCGGTCCATTGCTGTTCAACGCATACCCGGGATACAACGCGTACCCGCACACATTGAATGCAATGGGCCGGCCGGGCACACCGATCGGTCCATTGCTGTCCAACGCGTATTGCGGATACAACGCGTACCCGCACACATTGAATGCAATGGGCCGGCCGGGCACACCGATCGGTCCATTGCTCTCCAACGCGTATTGCGGATACAACGCGTACCCGCACACATTGAATGCAATGGGCCGGCCGGGCACACCGATTGGTCCATTGCTGTTCAACGCGTACCCGGGATACAACGCGTACCCGCACAAATTGAATGCAATGGCCAATGGCTGTGCACCAATCGGTCCATTGCTGTCCAACACGTATTGCGAATACAACGCGTTCCCAGCTCACATTGAATGCAATGGCCAATGTGTGCGCACCGATCGGTCCATTGCTGTCCAACGCGTCCCTGTACAAGTCACTGGCATATGTCACCATGCCTGTCACAGGTGAACATATGCCAGCCACATATACTTCCCAGGGAGTGAGGGGCACACCTACAACACCACAGCCTGTCCACACTGTATCCTAAGGCATGTAAGGCTGCATTACCTATTCCGTGTATGGGGGTGAACATGTTGTTCTGTGGGTGTCACTTGGGGGCAGCCACTCCCAGGCTGTGCACGTGTTCATGGGGACAGAATCCTTGGTGTTTCATGTACAGGACCACTGTGATGTGCAACTGTTCATTTCTGAGCATGTGGCATGGTCACATTTCACGGTGGTGTATGTGTATGTCATGTCACATACCCCCTGAGTCCCATGTGGGACGGTATGTACGTCCCAGGGTGACCCATTGCCACAATAGTGATGGTCCTCCACAGTCTGTGTGCATGTTGTGTTTACAATGTCTCTGATTCCATGTGCACAATGGGAGACAGTCTCCACATCCACGTTGTTTGTGCATGGACTTTGATGTTGTGCGTGTGTGTGTCACAGACGTCCATGTCTGTCCTGCCGAGGCAACAGGGACCACTACCTGTGGGGGTCATGGTTGTTTTGCTGTGGTGTATTCATGATACACCATGTCATGCCAGTGTCCATGTGGCAATACAGGGTCCCTGGGAATCTACCTGTTGTTGAGCTGTGATGCCTGGGGCACATCTGTCCTCACATGTCACTGTGGGGTGTGTTTGGAACATGGCAGCAGGAGATGGGAACTGTGACACGGCCTCATGATATCCCATGGCACAACCTGGGACTTGTTGATGCCACTTGTTGAACTGTGATGTTAGATGTTGGCCATGTAGGTGCCATACATGTCCTTACGGAACTGCACACATCATGTACTTGTGACTCATAATGATGTATCATGTGATATTGAGTATGGACAATGCAACATATGTGGGGTGACTGACAATCTTTCTTCCTTCACCTATGCACTGCAGGGCACCAGCTGTCCATAGACCATTCCCTGACCTTGCAACCATGGTGGAACGGGACTGCATCCGAAGGTACCGCTTCACCAGGCCGCTGATTGAGGTATTGACGGTGCGGTTGGCCCCACTTTGCAAGCTGGCCGGACATACCCTACAGCGCTGACCCCCAAGGTGAAGGTGATGGCAGCCCTACACTTCTTTGCCACCGTTACCTTTCAACACACTGTGGCGACTGCTGGTGGAATGTCACAGACCATGTTCAGCCGTGTGCTCCGCAATGTTTTGGAGGCTATGTTGATACACCTGTACCAGTACATCTATTTCCCTAGACTCCAACAACTCACTGACGTGAAGAGTGACTTCTATGCCCTGGGGAGGATGCCGCATGTCATTGGCTCCATTGATGGGACACATGTTGCTTTGGTACCACCACAGGCCCAAGAGCAGGCATACAGGAACCGCAAACACTACCACTCGGTCAATGCACTGGTGGTATGTCTTGCAGATATGAGAATCTCACACATGTGTGCCCGTTTCCCCGGTTCTGCACACAATGCCTACGTGATGAGGAGTAGTCGCATCCCGAGGATGATGTCACAGATGTGGAACCAGCGTGCCTGGCTTGTTGGTGTGTACTGACTTTGTACCATTGTGTGTGTTCTGCAATGTAGTGTTCCACCCTCTTTTCCAACTCAGCTAATGTGCAATTGTCTGTATGTAGGTGACTCCGGATACCCCAACATGCCGTGGTTGCTGACGCCCCTCAGGAACCCTGTGACACCAGCCCAGATGCGCTACAATGAGGCACATGGTCGGACCAGGAGAGTGATTGAGCGGACCTTTGGTCTCCTGAAGAGCCGCTTCCGCTGCCTGGACAAGACAGGAGGGGCCCCCCCCTATGCCCCAGCAAAGGTATGCAAGATTGTCATTGTCTGCTGCATGCTACACAACCTGGCAGTGCAGAAGGAGTTGCCTCTCATCCTGGATGACGATGACCAACATCCGCCACCTGTGGAGGATCCTGGCCTGGACCACGATGCCAGTGATGATGATGATGATGATGGTGATGTCCGCACACAGCTCATCACCAACTTCTTCAGCTGATTGTGAGTATCCAGAGATGTCATGTCAATGATGTGAGTATGCATGATATGTGTTGGTGGTGCTGTGATGCTGTTTGAGTGTGTCCATGTGCTACATGACTGTATGCGTGTAGCAATGTGTCCTTACAGGTAGTCTGTATTCCCCAACAGTGTTGACATGCTAACTTGGTTCTGGGTGGGTATCTTGTGACATGTATTGGGCATGAGTATTGCAGTTCTGTCCTGTTCTTCAGTGCTTTTGACTGTGTTTCATTTCTGTCCTTCACAGGGTCCTTTCAGAGTTGTTTGGTCAACTGTGATCTCCAACACCGTGATTCGACTTCCAGGGTGGTAGCTGTCGTGTCCCTACAGGTGATGTGCGCCACAGCCATGGACTTCCTTCCTTCTATACTTGTTGACTGTGTGCCCGCTGCCAGGTGGGATTACCTTGCATCTGTAGTGGTTACAACATGTTGCAAATGTGTAATAAACATGTGCTTCACTTTGTGATGTGCGTTGTCTGTGGTCACACATCTGACTGACATTTGCTTACTGCACCAGTGGGCTAGTTGACAAAGACTGTGAATAGGTGTTGTGTCTGTGTATTGCACCGTATTTCCTGGCAACATCAGTGTAGGCGATGAGTCAGATGGCCTAGGTGTGTATATGTTGTGTAGCCCTGGTGGTGTGTCTCCCTCATATGTGTCACGTCGCCATGACTCACATGCCTGTGTTGTACTTGCTGTAGCAGTTAGCATGCACAGTGTAATTTCGCAGGTCATCATCTCCATGACAGAAACCACGTTGGAATCACAACAGAGGCAGGTATGGTGTATTAGTGTGTTTATTGTCATACATGTGTGTGTATAGTGCACAGGATGGTGGGTGCTGTACATTTTGATTGCAATCCAAAGTTCCTAGATGAATTGGAAGTCCTGGTAGCAGAAATGTCCTGAATATAGTCCACAGTCATCTGATACATTGGTCCAACTTGTACTCCCCATGTCATGTGGGGGAGTTGTGTTGCAGTCAACAGGGTGAACAGTTTGCGCACAAAGGTGATTATCCAGAACAGCTTTTGGCTTCCTGGGGGTTGCACATGGCCATCGGCCTCTCAGTTGCCCCTCCTCGGACAACCCCTCTTCTTTGGGGGGACCCTCAAGTGCAGGCTGCTGCGGTGCAGGGGACTCTCCGCCAGAGTCATCCTCCCTCCCTGTGGCAGTTGCAGTTGTTTCAGCACCAGATGTTGTGGGCACACAGGGAGGTGTTGACTGGTTGCTGCTCATCTGGCGGAGGCATTGTAATATGTCCCTATGCACCGCCGTCATCTCTTGCAGTGTGTCCCACTTGGACTCCACGCGGGACATGTGTAAGTCCAAGCGGGCATGATGGGCAGCCTGCTGCTGTTTAATGTCCCTGAGGAGCCCCACTGCCTGGCTGAGGTCTCCGGTGCTGGACTGGTATGCATCGGCTATGCGTACCAGTTGTGGGTCATCATGCAGTCCAGACCCCTCTGCGAGCAGCGACCTATGTCTCCAACCCCTCCCACCACCCCAGGCGACACGTGCAGTACCAGAGGTGGCACGCACAGGTGACCCTGGACCCCCTTGGGGGTTGTTGGTGGTGTTGTTGTCCATGGCCCCACGTTGGTCCAGGGTCCCTGTGCTGGTGGTGGTGGTGCTCCTTGGTCTGTCCATGTCGGCAGGGGTGGTATGTGTGTTGACAGTCGTTGGAGGGGTGGGTGCAGGGGGTGCAGCTGGTGGTCCTGCTGGTGCTGCATGATGACTTGCTCCGGAGGTGCCAGGTAGGTCTTCTTCATCCGAGGAGGGCAGAGGCTGTTCCACACCAGTGAGCTCCGTTTCCCCTTGAGCCTGGGACAGGGACTCCTCAGCGTCTGCTGCTGTGTCCCCATCATCACCTGTTTTTGGGAGACACACACAATGTATGTTATGTTTCTGCAGGCATCAATGGTTGACACACCTGACAGTTGTGACTGTACCTCTGGATGCGGGCCTGTACATTTCATTGTCCTAAGTTGTCACAGTCAGAGGTTGATATTGGTGTGGCACATTGTCCTGCATAATTTTGGCATTTCTATATGAATGTTGGGGTGTGTACATGGTCTGCATTGGTTGTATTTGGTTGACATCCGGCCCTCCTTCCCACCCAGCCAGATATTCCACCATGGAACGTGCTTCCATTGCAGGGAGTGCAAGTTGTCTTTCAGGATGTCAGTCAGTGGTGTCCTGCTGTTGGTTGGTGCACAGTTGCCAGCAGGGCCTTGTGCTCCCCACAGCAGTACCCAGTATCAGCCATCTTGTCAGTTGTTTTCCGCTCCCTGTGATGTGCGCATGGTTCAGGGTGGTGTTGATGGGACAGTTGTGGGGGTGACCAATATCTGTGACTACCACTCCCATCATGCTATTGCCTCCACCCCACTTCCCAGCATGCCCATACTTACTTGCTTTTGGGTGGACTTCACTGTGTGTGAGTGTGAGAGCAATGGCAAGATGGCTGACAGTGGTGTCCTGCTGTTGGTTGGTGCCCAGTTCCCAGCAGGGCCATGTGCTCCCCACAACAGAGCACCATTGTCAGACATCTTTGGGCTTTTCACTCCCTGTGAGGTGTGCATTCTTCAGTGTGAGCTTGCTGGGCCATGTGGGTGGGGGATGTTGAGCTGTGACTACCACTCCCATCATGCTATTGCATATACCCCCTTCCCAGCATGCCCATACTTCCTTCCTTTTGAGTGGACTTCACTGTGTGTGAGTGTGAGAGCAATGGCAAGATGGCTGACAGTGGTGTCCTGCTGTTGGTTGGTGCCCAGTTCCCAGCAGGGCCATGTGCTCCCCACAACAGAGCACCAGTGTCAGACATCTTTGAAGTGGCTTTTCACTCCCTGTGAGGTGTGCATGCTTGAGTGTGAGCTTGCTGGGCCATGTGGGTGGGGGATGTTGAGCTGTGACTACCACTCCCATCATGCTATTGCCTCCACCCCCCTTCCCAGCATGCCCATGCTTCCTTCCTTTTGACTCTGCTTCCCTGTGGGGTTGTGTGCCTGTGCTGACAAGATGGCTGACAGTGTTATCCTGGGGTTAGTTTTGCTACAAGTCCCATGTGTGTCCCTGTGCTTCACACTGCATGACCCAGGGTTGTGGTTCTTTGTGGGATATTTGATTGGAGTGTGAGGCAATGCATTCTCCCAGGTGAGTTGTGTGGAGTTTGTGTTAGGGGTGTGTGAGTGGAGCTGCTGGTAACTATGGTCAGTGCTGTCAGTCCTCCTTCTCACCCAGCCAGATTTTCCACCATGGAACGTGCTTCCGTTGCAGGGAGTGCAAGTTGTCTTTCAGGATGTTAGTCAGTGGTGTCCTGCTGTTGGTTGGTGCACAGTTGCCAGCAGGCCCTTGTGTTCCCCACAGCAGTACCCAGTGTCAGCCATCTTGTCAGTTGTTTTCCACTCCCTGTGATGTGCGCATGGTTCAGGGTGGTGTTGATGGGACAGTTGTGGGGGTGACCATTATCTGTGACTACCACTCCCATCATGCTATTGCCTCCACCCCACTTCTCAGCATGCCCATACTTACTTGCTTTTGGGTGGACTTCACTGTGTGTGAGTGTGAGAGCAATGGCAAGATGGCTGACTGTGGTGTCCTGCTGTTGGTTGGTGCCCAGTTCCCAGCAGGGCCATGTGCTCCCCACAACAGAGCACCATTGTCAGACATCTTTGGGCTTTTCACTCCCTGTGAGGTGTGCATTCTTCAGTGTGAGCTTGCTGGACCATGTGGGTGGGGGATGTTGATCTGTGACTACCACTCCCATCATGCTATTGCCTATACCCCCCTTCCCAGCATGCCCATACTTCCTTCCTTTTGAGTGGACTTCACTGTGTGTGAGTGTGAGAGCAATGGCAAGATGGCTGACAGTGGTGTCCTGCTGTTGATTGGTGCCCAGTTCCCAGCAGGGCCATGTGCTCCCCACAACAGAGCACCATTGTCAGACATCTTTGAAGTGGCTTTTCACTCCCTGTGAGGTGTGCATGCTTGAGTGTGAGCTTGCTGGGCCATGTGGGTGGGGGATGTTGAGCTGTGACTACCACTCCCATCATGCTATTGCCTCCACCCCCCTTCCCAGCATGCCCATGCTTCCTTCCTTTTGACACTGCTTCCCTGTGGGGTTGTGTGCCTGTGCTGACAAGATGGCTGACAGTGTTATCCTGGGGTTAGTTTTGCTACAAGTCCCATGTGTGTCCCTGTGCTTCACACTGCATGACCTAGGGTTGTGGTTCTTTGAGGGATATTTGATTTGAGTGTGAGGCAATGCATTCTCCCAGGTGAGTTGTGTGGAGTTTGTGTTAGGGGGGTGTGTGAGTGGAGCTGCTGGTAACTATGGTCAGTGCTGTCAGTCCTCCTTCCCACCCAGCCAGATTTTCCACCATGGAACGTGCTTCCGTTGCAGGGAGTGCAAGTTGTCTTTCAGGATGTCAGTCAGTGGTGTCCTGCTGTTGGTTGGTGCACAGTTGCCAGCAGGACCTTGTGCTCCCCACAGCAGTAGCCAGTGTCAGCCATCTTGTCAGTTGTTTTCCACTCCCTGTGATGTGAGCATGGTTCATGGTGGTGTTGATGTGCGCATTGTGAGGGTGGGCAATATCTGTGACTACGACTCCCATGATGCTATTGGCTACACTGACTTGCCCAGCATACACAGGATTCCTTCCTTTCAGTGGGCTTCACTGTGAGGTGGTGTTGTAGTGGTGGCTACATGTCTGGATGTGTTTGTTAGTTATATTTGTGCCACTGCCTAGCTGTAGTTGTAGTTGTGTTTGTACATGTGATGACACAGTTACATATCACTATGAGATGGCATGTGTTGTGTTTATCTGACTGACATACACATTTTGGGATGATTCTGTTCTGGTTGGTGTGTATTTGCTAAGGGTGCATGGTTTGACTCTCCCTTGACGGTGATGTGTGTGTATTGTCGCACAATATTGTGTACATTTGTTGTGTACTCACCAGGCTCTGGGATGTTTTCTAGTCCATATACGCTCACTGGTGGTAGGATGGCCCGCACCTTCTCCTCCCAGGGCCTGAGGTATACTGGTTTGGCAGGAGGGCCACTGCCGGTGTGTTGGCTCAAGAGGTAGTCCTTCTTCAACAGCTCCCTGACCCTCCTGCGCACATCATACCACCTGTTCTGGATGTCTACCTTTGTGCGCAAACATGGTGATTGTGCGTTCACCCTGTCGACAATCCTCTCCCACATCTTGGTTTTCTGCGACATGGGTGTCTGTTGGACCAGTGTACCAAACAGCTGTGGCTCTACCCTGAGGATCTCATCTACCAGGACTTCCAATTCACTATCTAGGAACTTATGATTCTTCTTTGGGGGCATGGTGATGGGTGGTGATGGTGAGTGGTGTGTGTGTTGGTGTGCAGGTGAGGGTGTGTGAGTGTGTGTTTTGCTGGGTGTATGTGAGGGTGCTATTTATTGAGGTGCTGATGGTGTGTGGCCTGTGTGATGGATGAGCAGTGTGTGGGTGTGTGGTTGCTGTCTGTTGAGTGCTGGCAGGTAATTTGAATTTGCAAAGGATCATGGTAGGGATTTGTGTCCTTTATATGGGTGGAGTTGTGGGTGTGTCTTTGTTCCCTGTCCCCCCCCCCCAGTATTTATTGGCTTTGTAATTGCTTGTTTGGCCTTTTTTTTGTGTGTTTTTCCCTTTGTACTTTTTGTGCATGTAGTAGACGTTCTTGTGACCGAGTCGGACCCTGCAGTTGTCTCGTACGAGCTTCTCCGAGTCGTTCACGCTGTGTTTGTGCTGTTTTCTATGCTGCGTATGCGTTGGTCGCGGTGTATTAGGTTGCTTTGGCTCGCAGTTTTGTATGCGTGTCGGTCGTACGGCTTGGCCTCCGTGCGACTCGTCGTGTTTTCCACGCGTTGCATCGTACTTGGCGGGTAGGAGTTCGCGGGTACGTTTCGTTCGGGATTCTTCCGGGTGCGTGTTGGTCGGTTCGATTCACGTGGTTTTCCGGCCGGATAGCTGTTTTCCGCGCGGTTCGGTCGTTCGTGTTGTGTTCCGTACGAGTCGGTCGGATTTTGCACGCTTCTCATCGTACTTTGCGGGTCGGGCTGCACCGGTCCGAGTCGGTCGGACTAAATTCCTGTACCGAGTCGGTCGGTACGTTTTCCGGCCCGAATCGGAATCGGCCCCTAAGTGTCCAGCACCTACTCCAATTTATTTTAGACTGGAGTGGGAATAGTAATTTAATTAGGTTTAGGGGCCGATTCCGATCTCGGCCGGTAGTGCTCCGAATCGGATTCGGTTTTACCGGATCCGATCCGGAGCCCTATTTTCCGACCGAGTCGTACGCGCGTCCGGGCGAGCGAGTACAATGCGTGATTCGCCGACCGACTCGTCCGGGCGACCCGACCGCTCCGACCGACTGGTTCCCGGATCGTACTGCTCCGACCGACTCGCTCGGACCCGATTCGCACCGCGCAATGGAGACGTTTTCCGGCCGGGTAAGTACGATGCGCACCTCGACCGCTCCGACCGACTCGCGCCGTCCGACTCGAACTCGCTGTCGGAGCCGTACTTTGGGGGTCCGTGTCGGACCCCCTGTGCGCGTACCCGTGCGAGGCGCACACAGGGGGGACCCATGGGTCCCCCCTACCTGTGCGTGTACGCCGCGAAGCGCTCGCGGCGTACTCGCTGTAGGGGCGCCCTTGTCCGCCTCGCACCCATTGAGGCAATGGGAGCCCGCGTACGCGTTGTACGACCGGCTCCCATTGAGCTCAATGGGAGTCCGACCGACTCGTGTCCGGTGGCATACGAATGCATCGGACTCGTTCGGTCGGACTGCACGGGTCCGATTCGGTCGGAAATCTCTCCGAGGCCGGCTCGGTCGGAGAAATTACCGACACGAATCGGAATCGGCCCCTTAGTGTCCAGCACCTACCTCAAATTATTTTAGACTGGAGTGGGAATAGTAAATTAATTAGGTTTAGTCTCCAGCACCTACCCCAATTTATTTTAGACTGGAGTTGGAATAGTAAATTAATTAGGTTTAGTGTCCAGCACCTACCTCAACTTATTTTATACTAGAGTTGGAATAGTAAATTTATTAGTAAATTAATTAGGTTTAGTGTCCGGCACCTACCTCAAATTATTTTAGACTGGAGTTGGAATAGTAAATTAATTAGGTTTAGTGTCCAGCACCTATCTCTATTTATTTTAGTTTGGAGTGGGAATAATTTATTAATTAGGTGTAGTGTAGGACATAAATAAAGTTGAAGTATAAATTATAATATGTTTATTAAAATAGTTTAATTTATTAATATAAAATAAAATACAAAATTGTTTTCTATTTGAAAAATGTGAAATGGTAGACAATAAATTGTAAATATTTATTTGTTATAATATTTATTAGGAATAAAGTGTAGTTTGTATATGTAAAAAATAAACAATATAAGAAATAGAAAAATAATTAGAACAGTATCAGAGTTGTTTTTTTATTGTGGAAGTAATAACACATTTTTATTGGGTAATTTGGGTAGGATAATGCAGTAAAATAATTTAATACATTAAAATATTTAGAAACATATTTGTGCATACATTTCTGAAATCAGGTAATGTACATTTACAATAGCTTGTATATTTTTTAATACAGATTAATTATTTACAAAATATTATAATTGTTTATTACAAATAATATTTTATACAATAATATGTGTTGGATATATTTATACAAAAAAAGTGTAAACAGTTTTTATATAATATAAATGTAATCATTTTTATATTTTGTATCAAACATATAATACTTTTAAATTAATAATATTAATATTTAAAATATTAATAATTATTACATATCTTTTTTAATTAATACAATTTTTTACCCAATGTTTATTTTTATAATAGACAGAAAAAATAACAACAATTTAATGTACATTGTTTTTTCATAGTTATTATTTTATGGAATTATAATAATAAACATTACATATGTTATAATATGTATTATTATAATTTTACAATGGTTGAAAATAATGTAATAATTTTTAATAAATTGCATGATATTTGTAGTATTTTAATTAAATACTTGTACAATTTTAACATCTAAAATAACATTTTTAATAAATTAAATTTTCTAAATTCTCTATGTTTAAACTTGCTATATTTGTTTGGGCCTTGTATTTTGTAACCGCTCGCTGTTGTTTTGGGTCATTTGGTTGACGAGAAGCTCGCGGTTGGGAGCTGGTTCACGTCGCTAAAGGTAAGGTTTGTTTTCTTTATTTTAAATAAGTTTTAAATGTATTTTGAACATAGTTAGATAGTGTTTAGTGTATTTAGATAATTATTAGTGATATTAGGAACTGTTATATGTTATAGTTACGTATTGTTTGTTTATGTAGTTTTTACGTTATTAAGGCCTGTTTAGAGAGTTAGAAATATGGTGTTTAATGTGTTGTTTTTTAAAATGTAAAGTTAGTAGTAATGTTATTAAGTGTTTATATGTTGTTTTATGTGGGTGGGAGTGTATGTGCTTTTATTTTGTAGGTTTTTATTTCAAGAAGTTACCGGTGCTGGAAGAAGTCTGTTTTCTTTTTTAAAGAAGTGTATGTTAGTTTTACTAACTACTATATTTCTTACACTTCTTTAATTTTTCGGGTTTCCTGGAGCGTTTCTTATTTTTAATACATTTTCGGGTTTTTTATGGTTTTCGGATGGTCGTTTTCTCTATGGAGGATTTATTTTTCGGTACAGTTGTATTTTTACCATTCTTTTTTGGGAAAGTTTTGTGGATCATTTTATCCTTATTTAATTGGATTGTATCAGAAGAAAATGAATTTTCCAGCTATGGGAAGAAACTCGGTAAGTTTATTAACTTTATTTAATTGTGGGAGGGAAATAATTTTCTGTATTATTGTTGTTGTGTTTTATTTTATTACATATATAATTAATGTGTGTTAATATATTATTTTTTTAAGTTAAAAATATGTTACACACAGTAATTATTTTTGTGGTAAAATAAATACATTTTGGTTGTATGTTATGTTTAAAAGAAGAGTATTTTGGATTTCATTTGTATGGATATTTTAAAGTAGGGTTTTTGCTATCATTCCTAGATACTCCAGGCCACTTGCACTAGGGTACAGTTTTACTTGCTGTTTTAGGTATTGGTACATTTGTTTAGTCTGTTTGGATGTTTTTGGTTTTAGTTGAGTTACAGATTGTTCCATTCGGAATTCCTGATAACTTTGTTCTTTTTGTAAGGATGATATTAGTTTTTCTAATGTTGGTCTGACTCTACCTGTTGTTTGTTGGAAGGCATTATGCCATCCTTCCATGGCGTTATTAGTTTTGGCTTGTTGATTTAATGTGCTTGTGTATACGTTCCACCAGGGAATTTGAAATTTGGGCTGTCTTCTGTGGCCAGATCTATGTAATCTGCCAACCCAGGTGTCTTCAAAGTAGTCCAATAGTGGACTTAGCTGTTGTTCATGTTGCTGGTAAAAGGGGCTTTCTATTAATATGTTATAATGTTCAGCAACATCTGTGACTGGCACATAAGCTAGTGCTATTAATCTTTTGATTTGGTATGCAAAAGATGTATTAGTTGCATAGTCTACACTAGGGTTTAGTTTAGTTTAGTTTATTTTTATTTTGCATAGCTAATTAAAACCATTGCAATAAAATATTTCAAGATTCTTAAGACATCCTTGTTTAAAACCGATAAAAAGTCAAGCATGAAAAATTCATTACAGTTTAAAAATAATAGTTCAATGAAACTAATTAAAGACACACATTTATACACTGACTGCTGGAAATTACTTATCCCAGTTTTCACTTGCTCTCGTCCAGCTTGACCATTTGTTATGTTTTCCACATGGACTCTGCTTATTGCACAAGTTGTCCCCCTGGTGCTAAAGGGACATCTTTAATAAGGTTCCGCTAAGTCCTTTTGCCCATCTGCTGGTCAGCTTGGATCGGCGAATTTTGTGGAGCATTTTTCACTGTTTTTGGCATTCTCCGTTCGACCGCCATCAGAAATTTTACAAATCTGCAATTTAGTTTGATGTTTGACGGGTTTAAGCAGGCGAGCACTGCTTGCCTTCTGGTGCGAATGCCTTTTTGCTTGAATTGTTCTATAAGGAGCTGTTGCCGTGCTTGGTGCAGCTCTTCACATAAACAGATTACGTGAAGGATGTCGCCATTGTTGGAGTTACACAGCCTACAAGTCTCTTGTCCAATTTTCCTCAGCCATGGTGGTAAGTGCCCTGTACATGGAAGAATCCCTAGTCTGTACTTTAAGAAATTCAATTTTATGGCTTTGGGGTAGCCCTGATTAAAGTATGTTTGTGGAGTTAATGATTTGTAGGAGTTTAAAGTCATCCATTCGTGAGATCTTTTTGAGAAGATCGCCTTATCTTCCAGTAACGAGAGTAATTTTACATTTTTCCAAACTAGTTTTTTAAACTTGGGGTGACCAAATTGTGCATCCCAAAGATCAGAGAGTTTAGTGACTTCCAAAGCTAGCCGAAGATGATTTCTCGCCTCAGAGAAATCCCTGTGTTCTATGTCGCGCCACAGCAGATAGTTTAGCGTGTTTGTAGTGGCGCATCTTATCTTATGCCAGCAGATGATATATGTCCCATACCTGGCTAAGACTTGTTTTTGCAGGCCAAACTCCAGTCTTATTTGAGCCGGTGATGTGTAAAGCGGGAGGGAGAAAATGGTTCTATAGGCTTTAACCTGCGTACTATCCAGGTCTTTAGCGTCTCTTCTCCGCATTGCCTCGCTACCATAGGTGATTGAGGGGAGCAGTTTGGCCTGAATCACCTTCAGTAACGGAGTCAGAGTCGGGCCCATCAGTTGATTTGCCAGGTTTTTCATCGTCATGGCGATCAATAAGCCTCTCCTTCTTATTTCCTGTTTCTGACGCACAAAAGACCCTTCTTTGTCGAATGTGACTCCCAAATATTTGTACTCACAAGCTGGGTCAATTTTTGTTCCGCCGAGGAACCAGATCTTCTGTGGGTTCTTTTTGTTGTTTATCGACGTTGTCCGTGTCTTACTAAGATTTATTTTTAGATTATTTTCTGTGGCGTATTTCTGCATTTCAGTCAATAGTCGTTGAAGGCAGATGTAAGTGTGACTGAGCAGCACTACGTCATCTGCATACATGAGGTTGGTCAAGGTTTCCCCACCTACCCTTGGTGAGTGGGAGTTGCAGGCATCAAGCACTTTTGGGAGGTCCGCCATGAAAAGATTGAACAAGGTTGGCGCCAGCACACATCCCTGTTTCAATCCCTTTGTAGTGGGCACTTTTGAGGACAGGTGAGTACCGCCACCTAGTTTCACCTGCACCCAGGTATCCGTGTGTAAGAGCATCAGCATGTTTAAAGTAGCCCGTGGTATACCCCATCGCGCCAATTTCCCCCACAATCTGCCTTTCTCTATGTTGTCAAAAGCAGCGCTGAAGTCAATGTAACACAAATGTAGAGGAATCTTGGATGATTTTGCTGCGTCAATTACTAATGAGATTGCGAGAATATTTGTTGACGTTCCAGTCATTTTACGGAAGCCGGTCTGGTTCAGCGGTATTACCTGGTTTGACTCAGCTCCAATATGGTGCCTGCAAAATATTTAGCTTCGTTGTCAATAAAAGCTACTAGGCAGTAGTTGTTTGGGTCAGCCTTATCCCCTTTTTTGTAAATTGGGACTATTGTAGAGCCCCTCCAGGATTCTGGAATTCTATTTAACAGCCTAATTTCCATGAATAAAGGTTGCAGGATGTCCGCCCACTCTTTGCTCTTTGCTTTATAGACGGCAGGTGGAATGCCATTTGGTCCCGCGGCACCTTCTTTCCTGCCTTTAGCTATCTGTTTTTTAATTGAGTCTAACTGCTGGCACCTCGCTACCACCAAAGGATTGGTTTTTGTGTCTGGATAGACCTGCTCCCATTTCTCTGAAGCGCTTGTTTCCCATTGTCTCTCCGGAATCCAACTGGTAACAATTTGGTCTCCTGCCTTTTCTGTATGGTTGTTGAAGTGACTGGAGAGATATTTTATCCAAATTGCCTCAGAGATGTGAGACCCTATACCTTTGTGTTGTGGACGAATGATCCCGTTACATGTTTTCCAAAAGCGGGCACTGTTGTTACTATTTATATCGTATAAGAGTTTAGCCCATACTTCGTTCTCGCCATCTCTCTTGATATTCCATTTTAATCGTTTGAGCTCTGCCCTTTGATGTTTCAGAGATACTCGTGCGCTAGTGTTCTCAGTGGATCTTCTCAGCTTGCGCAGAGTCGAATTTATTGATCTTTTGAGTTTTTTTAACTGTACTCTCTGCTCCTTCTTTAAATTGTTATTACTGCCCTCTTTCCGAAAGTTGTCTTTTGAGGGGGGAGTAACTGCAAGCTTTTTTAGCAGTATGGCGATGAAGTGACCCCAGTAAGTGATACGGCCATCTGTGGTCGATGCTTGCATATTGAAAAGTTGTATTGCAGCTTCGGCCTGGAGGTTAGTATTAGCTATCGTGCATTTGATCCTTTTTTGGTTCAAGGAATGGATCGGCCCCATAGATGTTTCTGGCCTGATTAAGCTCGGCATAGTTGCTGTTATATGAAATTCCTGGGGGCGATGATCGCTGTCACCCATATCGCCCATTCTAAACCCAAGAATGTATGGGAACAGCGCGAGGCTTGCGAAGGTGTAATCCAGTATGGAGCTTGTTGTTGTGGAATAAAAAGAATTAACTGGAGGAGAGTCTGCCGGAAATCTACCGTTCAGTGCACGGAGGTTTTGATGTTCTAAGTCGTCAAGAAAGCGACTGTTGCGGCATTTTTTTATCCTGTCTAGTGGGACACTTTGTGAAGGTATGTTATAGATTCTAGTTAAAGCCAGTACCTCCTCCCCTTCTGCCGAGCCAATGAGATCATGATTCAAGTCCCCTGTCAGGATGAATAATGGATTTTCCATCTCAGTAGCGTACTCGGCCAATTGGTTGGTAATTTTGGTCGAGTCTTTCGCTTTGCTTTTTGGATGTACATACGAATTGATTATGCAGAGCTCCATTTCTTTTCCATCAAGGACAATGCTGATTTTGACTGCTAATGTTGCACTTGTCATTGAGTCCATAAGGGTTGCTGACACTATTGTTGTTAAGGAAACATAGGTAGCCAATCCTCCTGAGTGATGGCCAAATCTGCTGGTCCTGGTAGCTGGTGTGGCAAAACATGTGTAACCCTCGATGTGCTGTGGGTCCTTGAGCCAAGTTTCTTGCAGCATTATTATGTCAAAGAGGGAGACGTAATGCTGAAACTCTGGATCTTCTATTTTTGTGGTTAAACCATTAACGTTCCATGAGCATAGGCCTAGGGTTGGTTCCTTTCCCTTGCTGTGAACTCTATCTTGTAAGTAGCGTCAATCCTCCTCGGAGCGTATGGTGATCGTACGAGACAATACTTCCCTTGTTGGGCCTTGGTTTGGATGAGTGACTGCCCTCGTCCATAAATCTGGTCTATCCCGTTGTCTGCTGGTGCTCCTTTTTGGCGATCTTCCCCGTGCACCTCTAAGTACACTATTTGAGTGTGCCTGGTGTTTTTCTATTACTGAGCTTGTCATGCTCAGAAATGGGAGAGGGTAGGCTGGTTTTTGAAAGGGGGCCATATTGATGCCCCAGTTTTTGAATAACTCCAGCTCAGCTAAAATCGAGTCTACAATTTTGCTTGAGGACCAAGTTGTCTTTGTTGCCTCTGAGCTTTGGGGATTAGCAGCGGGTAAGAATTCTACAGAAAGTAGATCCTTTGAGCTTATGCCATCCAGCTTTGGAATAGATTTAATTCATCTGAGGATATTTCCTCGATTTAGCAAGTCCTGTTGTCCCTTTGAAGTGTATTGAGGATAGAAGACCAAAACCTCTGTTTCCTGCTGTCTACTTTCTGATATTTTTTGTAACACTGGTTGTAGATGTATTGTAACCGTTGATTCATTATTTGGTTTTTCTAGCTGTATTTCCAATTGCTTACTTGCTCCTGCTACCATGGAGTTCTTTGTATCTAGTTTTGGTGTTATGTGCTTTAGAGGAATTTGCTTTAATTCTTGCCCCCTGTCCTGTGCCTTTTTTTCCGGTAGCTTTCAACTAGGGCTGATTGTGGTTAATGTAATCGTCGTTTCTGTCTCTCTAGATGATAATTCTTGATTTGGCCTAGTTGTTGATCCATGAATTTTTCTTCTGGCCCCTATGTTGGAGCTTGGACTGGAGATTTTTGCTTGCTTTCAAGCGAGCTTATTGCCTCTGAGTTGCACCTCTGTCCGCGTGCTTGACCTGCAAGTGCAGGATCGTTGGACGAGAGACTTAATTCTCCCCTTAGATCTTGACTATTTTTCCACTGTTTGATCTTGCCTCTGTCAGTTTTTAAAGACGGACACATCTTTCTTTTTTCTTGTTTTTGTTCTTCTTTTTGTGCTATTATGTCCCTTAATGGCGATCCTTGTCCCTTTGTTTCTCCAGGTTCCATACTTGACCTTTTTACTATTTGCTGTTGGTCGGAAATGGGTGACGGCATTTGTACCTGATGTATTTGCCCTACATCTCTGTCGTCGGTTTCGTATTTATTCTGAGCGCCTGAAAAAATAGAAAAATATTTTGTTGAGTTTGTTTGTAACTTTTGATTACGCCCTTTCCTTTTTTGTTGACGACGTTGTTTAGCGTTGAGTTTTTGGAGTTTTCCATCTCCAGACCATGCCGTCTCCTCAGTCTGCACCTCAGGATTGTCTTTTAGCACGTTGGCGAGTTTTTTACTGTTGGTTGTTCCCTCTACGCTTTCGGCGGAGCCCAGGTCTTTTGTTGCGTTTTCTGCTGTTAAGTGTTTGATATCGCTTATGAGGCCAGTTAGCATTGAGGGCAGTGTAGATAATTTGTCGACAACCTGGTTGCAATTACAGCTAAGATAGGTGTTTGTTTGTGCTCTTGTTATCAAGCCGTTCAGGTTTCCCAGTTTTTTGTCAATACCTGCAGTAAAAACTGCCAGTGTGTTCAGAAGTGTTAGTTGTATCTCCATCTTTTCTGATTGGTATTGCACTGCTTCGACGGCTAGTTGGATTGTGTTTAAAAGAGAAGTCCAAGTGCCAGTATTTTGTTCTTTTCTAAGCTCATTCTCGTTCGTGCTCTTATGATGTTATGTTCTGCCTGGTTGATGTCCCGGGGGGACTCCTGTGGAGTGACTTGGTGAGGGTGCGCTCTCTGATCTGAGTTGTAAGTTGCGAGCATATCTTCCCATTCTAGTGTGTTTAGGTAGGACACGATTGCCCTGCCTTCTTCTTTCTGCCTTGGGTCCTGTGACCCTACACATGATCCTCCAAGTTCGATAGGCACATTACCTTGGGCATGATCATGAGGATCTGGAGTTGGTGACGGTGTTTTATTCATTTGATCAGTCGTCTTGATCGGCGTACTGTAGCTTCTGATCGACATGCTAGTCGCGGGGCTAAAATTAAATTCCCTAATTTGTTCCTCTTCCTCTCTCCTTAATTCTACACTAGGGGGCCCATTAGGATGGCGGGCGGTTCTCCCCCGCCGGGCCGGCAGTATCCACCGCTGGGCTGGCGGGGCGAACCGCCTGCCATCCACACCAGAAAGACCCCCGCCATATTAGGATGGCTGGGGAGTCCGTGGCGGATGGAAAGACCGTCTGCCGCTTTTCCGCCGGTCGACTCGTCGACCGGGCGGAAAACATGTTTGATATGGTGGCGGTGTCTTGCAGACACCGCTATCCATATCAGGATGTTTGCGGAGATCAGCCTTTCCATGGCGGCGTTGCCGCCATGGAAAGGCATGCGGTCTTTGCTTTTGGGGGCCTGTTGCGGGCCCCCAGGGTGTTGGGGGGATGGGGGATGCACATGGGGGTACCTATGGTACCCCCCTGCATTTGCATGCACAAGGTGGCAGGCACTGCCCGGTGCCTGTCACGTTGTGCATGCAAATGCACAACATGCTGTTTTACATGTAAAATATGCGTGATGCGCCTGCCACTGTGGCGGGTGCATCATAATCGGCACAGCGGGACTGCCGCACCCCTGGCGGGCGGCCCCGCATTCCGTTGCCGTGGCGGGCAGACTTTGTCTGCCCGCCATCATAATAGAGCCCTTAGTGATGATTTTTGCAGGTGCCTCCATAAGCATTGGTTAAAATGGTAGTAACACCCTTGAATGGAGGTATGGGGGTATGTCTTTAGTATGGCGTTGATCATTGATTGCTCAAAATGTATGATAATTTTTGGAGGGAAATAATCATTAGTTTCTTGTTTTACTTTATTTAGCATTTCTACGTATGTTGAATTGTGTTTGTTTGGTAGTAATGCATAAATAAAGGGAATATTACAATTTTGATGTAGCCCATGTATAGTGTAAAGTTGGAAAAATGGTTTGGGACATGTTGTGAAAGTCCCATCCATCATCCATATTTCAGCTTGTTGCAGTTTAACTAAATTAGTTGCTGTTCCAAACATTATTAATCTTTTTTCACTGCATTTATTATCATAAATGACAAATGGTTCTTTATTGAAAGTTATAGATTGTTCTGGGCTAATTATAACTTCATAAAATGTTTTAGGACTTGGGGTGGAAGTAGTTGTAGCCCTTTTAGTGCGCGCTATTGTTCTTTTCAATGAAGCTATGGATGGCATTTGTGAAGTAGCTTCTTTGGGAATTTTAGGCAGCTGTTCTTTTAAAATTACACTTGTTGGTCTTTGTGAACTTGTGCTAGCGTCTTTGATTGTTTCAAGTGCCCTCTAACTTCTATTTCTGTAATGTTTGGGGGATGGTTATGTTCTCTGGTGTATATTACAGTGGTTCCCCTTGTTGTAGCACGCCCGTAACATTTGTTGGAATAGTATTTAGAACATTTCCAATTAACTTTTAAGGCAGTTTGTTTCTCCTGTGTGTAAACATACAGGCACATGCATCAATGTTGGATTTTGCGATTTCTTAATTGCGATTTTTAAGGAATCGCAATTAAGGAATGGCAAAAGCCTATGCATGTAGAAATCGCTTAAAAATAGGGATTTCTAAACATTCCTTAATTGAGACTCGTAAATTGCGAGTCGCAATTAAGGAATACCTCCCATTCATTCCTATGGGCCTAGAGGCCCATAGGAATGAATGGGAAGACATTCTCAATTTGCGATTCTCAATTAGAGAATCGCAAATTGAGAATGCAATTTCAAGGGTGCCAGGGTGTCAAAAGGACACCCTGTTGCACCCTGAAATCTGCATATGAGTACATCTTGCACACACACATGCCCCAAGGGCATGTGTGTGTGTAAAATAGAACTTTGAAAAATGCACTTTAGTGCATTTTTCAGAAGTTTTGCAAATTACCATGAAGTTCAACTTCATGGTAATTTGCGCCCTATTAGCGAAATTGCTAATTTTTTACTTTAATGCATTGCATTTAAGGAATCTCAATTTGCGATTCCTTAAATGCAATCGTAATTTGAGAACTCGCAATTAATTGCGAATTCTCAAATTGCGAGGGCCTTGACCCTTGATGCATCGCAAAAGCTAATTTTGCGATCGCAAACGGCCGATTTTTGCAAATCGCACCGTTTGCGATCGCAAAAAGCTTTGATGCATGTGCCTGTTAGCCCATATAGCACAATAACATTTTTCCTTTCTGGCTAGTAATAAACTGTGCTCCTTCAGTCATTTTGATGCTGGAAAATCTATAATAAATGTATATCAGAATTATTAAATATGTTGCTATATATATGTTAATGTTTAAAAATATACATTTTGTTAAAGTATACTTACAAAGTTGGTCTTTATGTTGTTGAAATTGATGATGTTTATTCTTTAGGTGTGGAATGTTCTTTCTGTATTTTCTTTGTCTGAAATAAAAAGCAAGTTTATTTTATTATTTGTTTATAAACATTTTATATGGGGTGGGGAGGGTGTTTGGGATGGGTTTTGGGTTTGGGTGGGTTTTTTATAGTTTTATTTAATACAGTTTGGAAAATACTTAGGGGTCATTACAATGGAGGGCGGATCGCCACCGCCCGCACGGCGGTGGCGATCCGCCCTCCATTTCCTCCGCCCGCCACCCATTTACCCCCCGCCACATTAGCATGGCTGGGGGGTCAGCGGCGGATGGAAATACCGCCCGCCGTGTTTCCGCCTGTCGAATTGTCGGCCGTGCGGGAAACGGGCTTAATATGGTGGCGGTGTCTGTGAGACACCGCCATCCATATTAGGATGTAGGCGGAGAGGTGCCTTTTCATGGCAGCATTACCGCCATGAAAAGGCATGCGGTATTCGCATTTGGGGGCCCGTTGCGGGCCCCCAGGATGTTGGGGGGGTGGGGGACCCCCCTGCATTTGCATGCACAAGGTGGCAGGCACCGCGCGGTGCCTGTCACGTTGTGCATGCAAAAGCACAACATGCATTTTGTACCTTGCGGCGGGTGCTGCTGGCAGCACCGCCCGCCGCAATGTAAACTATGTGGGATGCGCCCGCCAGTGTGGCGGGCGCATCCTAATGTGCCGGGCGGGACCGCCGCGACATCAGCGGGCGGTCCCAGGCTCCATTGCGGTGGCGGGCGGACAAGGTCCGCCCGCCATCGTAATGGACCCCTTACTTTGTTAGTTGTATCTTTTTATGGTGTTTTCTGTAGTTTGTTAGTTTTCTTTAGAGTTGTCTGTAGTGGAAATATAAAATAGAATAAAGATATAAATTAGTTTTTAACGTTTGTATATTATTGTTTAAAGAATTTTAGTTTTAGTATTATTTAGTATATTTTAGTTTACTTACTCTTGATAGAGTTTTAGTAGTTTTTGTATGTTGCTCTTCTTATTTTTCGGTCCAATTTCTGCAGAGTTCCTCCTTCTTCAGCTTTGTTCATTTGAGGTGTGAAATAGGAGTTAGGTTTGTTCGTTTATATAGTGTTTTGGATATTGTTAGTTCAATTTTATTGGTTAATTTTAAACTTGTGTGTTTCTATTGCTTAATTTGTATTAAAAAAAAAAAAAAAATTGGTAGTTGTTTTCCTAATATGGAAAACGCTAATTAGTAGTTAGTTGTGTATTTTTTTGTATATATATTGAACGAGTTTTGTTTATATGTTAGATTATATATTTAAATTTAAAAACATGCTTTTTATATTAGGAAAGTTTATATGTATTAATGTTGTTAATAATGTTTTATTTTTAAAATTTATTTCTTATGTTATTTTGAAGAAAAAAAAACATTTATTTACATTAATTGAATTTGTAATGTCTTTTTAGGTATTTATTTATATTTATGTGGCTTAATTTGAATGTTTTCTGTAGTTTTGTATAGTCGATATATTTAAAATGATGATATTTGTGTTGTCGATGTATTTGTGGTCGATATTTTGTACGTAGTCAATGGTTTTTAATGATGTGCGATATTTTTAAACTCCGATAAATATGTTTACGATATTTTTAATGTCGATGTTTCTGTAGTATGATATTTTTGTCTTTTTTTAAATAAGGATATACTGTCGATATTAGTGTGGTCGATATTTTTGTGTCGAAATAATTGTAGGTCGATATTGTGTCCGTCGAAATTATGTCAGTGATTTGTCGTGGACGGTTGTCTTGTAGCGAGAAGAGCAGGTCTGCATCATGGATGGTAGCTTTGTGTTAGCGGTCATTGCATGGACAGTCATTGTCATTGAGAAGAGTAGATTTCACCGGAGCTTCGAATTGGTGGTCGTCACAGGCAGCACCGCCTTGACTCGAAAGGTTCGTTTGCGGTTGCAAGGATGCCGAACTTCAGGTTCTCTCAAATTTTCTTGCAGGAGGAGCTTCCACTGATTGCAGCCAAAGGTCCAGGGCCTTTTGGGCACCTCATGGGGATCAGTAATCACTCCAGCAGAGGGCGAAAGCAGGGCTCTGGCAGGTCCAGTTGCAGATCCAGGCAGATCCAGTTGCAGCAGGTCAGCTGGGCAGTTGAGCGAAGCCTTTGAAGCTTGTTGTTTCCATGTAGCTCAAACAGGAAGTTAGCCAACTGACCCTTGGAGTCACTCTTGGTTGCCTTGAATAAAGGCAAGCAGGTCCAATCTCACTTCTCAGATCGCAAGGCAGTCCTTCAAGCAGGAGGGCTATCCTGTAGCAGCAGGGTAACCCTTCTGACTCTTCAACAGGTCCAGAATTGTTTTGATGAGTAGCTCTAGAGGTCCAGTATTTATACTTGGTCCCAGCCGCTGTGTGGGAGAACTTCCTCTCCTATGCCCACAACTGATTCTGAAATGGCCTTCACATTCTCCTGGTCAAGACCCCAAACTGTCTGGGGTGAAAAAAGGCAGGGTAGGCCTGGTGTCAGGTTTATTTGTGTGTGCTGTGGGCAAAGCTCTTTGAAGTATTAAGTGAGGCTGGGTACTGCTCCTCCTCAGCCATCCTGCCAGGATGGCCCATCCTGTCCACACCTAAGCCCCATTTGACTCACTGTCTGAAAGCTAACTTTCTAAAAGTTGCAACTTATCAAGGGAGGGAAGTAGAAGCGTCTTGTGATTCCCACTCAGCTTCCAGTCATATAGCAAAACAATCAAAAGTAGAGTGGGGCACCTAGGCCTGGAGGGATCTTGGTGAAAAATCTGTGGGACCCTCAACAGCCATTTTCCGCTATTGGTATTTGTGCTGCCAACGGCATAATCATGGTTGATAGCATCATCATAGGGTCTTTTTGTGTCTGCACCAGGAGATGATTCCAAGGGGTTTGGAGGGAGTTTACATATGCATATATAATTGTCAAATCAATTGAAAAAACGAATCAAAAAGCATTGGAATATTGTTAACACAGGCATCTTCAATTGGCCACAACCAAGGTTTGCTTATAGTAAAGAGAAAAGCATAAAAGACATGCTGGTGCACACCCGTCCAAAAAGAAAAGAAATAAGACAGGACACCATCACAACAGCCTGGGGTTTGAGACCCATTGTAGGACACTATCCTTGTGGCAACTGTTCAGTATGCCATCTAACAACAGCCACAAAAACACTAGATCTGAGCACCAATCTCAAATGGACCCTAAAAAAACATACTAACTGTGATAGCACACACGTGGTTTATATAATCACATGTCCGTGCAGTTTACGATACATTGGAATGGAGTGCAGAAAAATAAAAATCTGCATATGTGAACACAGAAGCAAGGTGAGGTGCAAAAAGTCCACAACAAAAATGAGCCACCACTTCCTAGAAGCAGGACACAATCTCAATGATATCAGGTGGGTGGTGCTGGAAACCTTAGAATACATTGACACGAATGCCCAAAAAAACGTAATACAGAACGAGCAACGATGGGTACTACCGTCTGGGCACTTTTCGCAACGGGCTGAATGACCAAATCATGTGGAGTCAAGTAATAGGATGATGACTACACATAAATACAATAAATACATCAACCAAAGCACAATAAATTTTATTTGCACATACCAGATAGATGAAGTGAAATCCATCTAAACTCCGTCTTTCCTTAAAACTTAACATCTGATATGCAACTGATTAGAAACTCACCTACGGATCAATTACTTAGACAGAACCTAGTAACATCATTCCATAAGATATTCTCGACAAAACTGTTTTAAAGTGATTGGCCTTATGTAACAAACTGAAACTTCAAACCTTTTTTCTGGCAATGTGGCCAAAAAAGGCCCCCAAAAAAGAAAGAATATATGAAGAATGTCCACCCTTCTGTCTGAATAAATAAATGATTCCAAACATGACACACCCAGAAAATATAAATATACTACTGGGCAATTACGTCCTCTTTCTCCAAACGATGAACAACCAGAAAACTATAAATATATTACCAGGCCATGCGTACTCTTTTTCTTCCTTTTTAATCACTTCTCTGACAATAAATGGGCATTTCTCTTTCTGGGTTCACTAAGACAAAAACGTTTTCCTTAAAAAATGAAAAATGAATATGTACAAAATATGTCATCACACGCGATTACAACACCGTAGTACATCATAATAATTTTGCACAGAATCTTAAACTTTTTTGAAAAAACATCACAATGTCACCCAATCATAGTCCCTTCACAAAACTTTATTGAAATTACACCTTAACATCAGCAGCGTGTAGTCGGTCTTCTCTCCCAATGAATTTCATTGTAGCCAATCAGCGCAGACGCCACTTAAAACGGACCCGGAAGCCCAGTCAGGTAACATTCAGGACGGGAGAGACTGTATCACAAAAGACAGGCTGCCCTGACAAGTACATCACCCGCACTCCGACATCGTCTTTTTAGAAAGCAAGCACGAGCCGATCTTAACGCAATTGCCAAACCAGCGGCTTGGGGAAAAATGTGCCAATACGATTTCTCTCTCTTTTCGTTGTAATAAATTATGTAGTTCACCCGTATTCGTAGTTCAAAAACAGCGAGAATTTACATTGTCATTATTTACTTTAAACGGTAAAATAAAAAAGTGCATGACAACGGTTGGGAATTCAATATTTGCGAACATACGTGACAAGAATTTTCAATTCTATTAAGTACACGGAGGCGAGGATTATGCTTCTTATTTCTTTACTGAAGAAATCTCAGCAGCCAATAAAATAACAGTAAGAAAACAAACACTTCAATACCCATGAATACCCTGGGTATCACATGACAACCATAGAGAAACCCCTATAAAAGGTCCATAAGAGAATACCATATCCTCTTTCTTTGGTAAGCAGAACAGTTAAAGCGATGAAAACCATAGGACATCTGTGAAGAACGTGGAAAAACGAATCCATGTATGAAAAACAGCAGTCCAACAAGCTGGAACAGAAGACTTGATGCTTGTATCAACAGGGAACCGCAACCATGTGGTATGCAGAAGACACTCCATAAAGGAAATCCAACGAGCTTTATTTGAGATCAGCTCCTGAAATGAAAAAGAAAGTCGTAACATACCATTCCCGTAGAGAACATAGTACCATAGAAAGGGAGGGAAATAAAAAGAGCATAAACACAGTATAATATATATATACATTGAAGTCAGCTAATGTAAATAAACATATATAATAAACATATATAATACAGAATTGGGTGGGATAATCCTCGCCTCCGTGTCCTTAATAGAATTGAAAATTCTTGTCACGTATGTTCGCAAATTTTGAATTCTATGTCAGGACCGGAGGCTCCGATTATGCTTGTTCAAAGCTGCGCCACCACTACAGATGCAACATCCACAATTGGTTTATAATAAAAGGTCTTAAACGTAGAGTCAGATGACCAATCAGCTGCATTCATAATGTCTAGCAAGCTAACCCCCATAGAAAAAGCTTTTGAAGCCATAGCACCACGAGTTGAATGTGCACCAAATTTTGCAATATCCATGCCTGCCTCGCCCATGAGCCAACGCACCCATCTTGATAAGGTAGCCGGGGTCACTGGGCGAAAAGGTTTTTGCAGAGCAATCAACAACTGACCCCTCATATCCTGCCGAAATGCAGCAGTACTTACCTCATAATCCTTAATACATTGTACAACACATAGTTTAGGGTTATGAGGAAAAATCGGGTAAGTAATAGAAGAAGTATTACACTTAGTGCGTCTGGAGAGGACAAACGTGACACCCTCTGGTGAAAACCTGCGACCTGCGAGATCCAGCGCGCGGATATCAGAGATGCGCTTACAAGACACTAGAGATAGTAGCATAGTTAATTTTGCAGAAAGTTGTTTACGTGACAAATACTTATTGGAAGGCCATGCTTCCAAGAATCGTAAAACAATAGACACATCCCATAATTCAGAATATTTAGGACAAGGAGGTTTCGCCAGCCTGATACCCCGAAGTAACTTGCAAACCAAAGGATGCTCACCAGCCGGTTTATCATTGATCCTAACATGACCTGCAGAGATGGCGGACCGAAAATTATTAACCGTTCTATAAGCAAGACCGGAAGAGGCAATGGATGCAAGAAAATTTACAATCAAGGAGACATCCGCTGTAGCGGGATCCATCTCCCGTTGAGAGCACCAACTACACCATCGTTTCCAGGCTGTAGAATAACGCTTGTGTGTGTTGGGCGACCAAGTTTCGTTGATAAACCTGGTAGCGTCTCGCGAAAGGCCTGGGATCTTCCAGCGATCCCCAAAACACGCCATGCCACTAGAAGCAGCTGACCTGATTCTATCAAGGGATGAGAGTTTTTGAGAGGGTCCAGCAACAGATTCCATCGCTGAGGAAGAATGAGCGGCACTGCACAAAGCATCTCCAGAAGTACCGGGAACCAAGCCTGAGCCCTCCATAGAGGAGTGATCAGAATCAATTCTGACTGATAAAACTTTGCTCGTGCTAAGACCCTGGGAATCATCACAAAAGGGGGAAAGGCATAACACAGAGTTGACGGCCAGTCCTGCAGAAAAGCATCCGTGGCAAGAGCCTCCGGATCCGGATGCCAACTGAAAAATGTTGGAATCTGCTTGTTGAGATGAGAGGCAAAGAGATCGATCTGACAAGGACCCCAAAGCAGAATCAATGACCTGAATACATGAGGATGAAGCCTCCAATCGCTGAAATCTCGGAGATGACGAGAATTCCAATCTGCAATCAGTTTGTTGCACCCCGGAAGATACTCCGCGATCACAGTGATTTGTCTCTGAAGGCAAAAGTGCCAGAAATCCTTGGCTATCTCTGCCAGAATCATGGACCTTGTCCCTCCCAGTTTGTTCACATAACGGACCACTGACACATTGTCCATGCGGAGAAGTATGCAACAACTCGTCTTGCGAGGGGAAAGACAACGAATTGCAAAGGACCCTGCCAGGAGTTCCAGACAATTGATGTGTAGTGTCAATTCATCCTGGGACCACTGGCCCCCCGTCGAGATCTGACCGCAACGGGCTCCCCAACCCCACCGACTGGCATCGGATTCTATCACCACTTCCGGGGACATCCCGAATAGGGCTCGACCATTCCAAGACTCCCTGTGTTCTAACCACCACAACATCTCCCACCTCGCCTCCTCTGATAGAGGAATCTGATCCGAATGTTTGAGGCCTTTCTGGAGTTGCCGGATCTTGAGCCATTGAAGTAACCTGTAATGAAGGGGACCGGGGAAAATCGCTTGGATAGAAGAACCCAATAGACCGACGATCCGGGCTACAGATCTCAATGATACAATCTGCTTGTGCAAAATCAATTTCAATTCTCTCTTGATGGACCTGATCTTCTGGTTGGGTAAAAGGAGCTGACAAGTGAGGAAATTGACCAAGAAACCCAGGAACTCTATCGATTGAGACGGAATCAAGACTGACTTCTGTGGATTTACTAGAAATCCGAGAGATTGTAAAAGATCTATTGTCCATTCCAAATGAGTTACCACCAGACGAGGGCAACGGGCCATGATGAGAAGGTCGTCTAAGTATATTATTAGTCGAACACCCCGAGCTCTCAGAGATTCCACGACAGGCCTCAGAAGCTTCGTGAAGCACCAAGGCGCTGACGAGACGCCGAACGGGAGAACTTTGTATTCGTAGCAGAGACCCTGCCATTGGAATTGAAGAAAACGATGATGAGGGCCGTAAATGGGAATGGAAAGATATGCATCCTTCAGATCTAGGCGGACCATCCAGTCCCCGTCTTGAAGGAGATCCCGAAGAAGATGGATGCCCTCCATCTTGAAGTGTCGATAAACGACCCATCCATTGAAGTCCTTGAGATTGAGAACCAGTCTGGATCCACCCCCTTTCTTTTGAACCAGAAAGATGCTGCTGGTGAAACCCTGAGGGTGACGAGATGACTGTACTATGGCCCCTTTCTGAAGAAGAGAATCTATTTCCCTGGAAATGACAGCCTGATCTTGAAGGGAGAAAAACAGGGGCGAAGGAGGTAGAGTTTGAATGGGAGAACTGAAGAACTCTATCTTGTAACCCTTCACAGTGTCTAAAATCCATGCATCGTTCGAGATCCGTTGCCAATTGGGAAGAAAAAATTGAATTCTGCCCCCCCCAACACCACTTCCGAAAATGCAATCAAGCTCACCTGAAGCGGAGGAATCTTGTTGTCCTCCTTGACCTCCACCATAACGGCCTTTTCTGAATTTATTCCGTGCTCTGCGGGTAGGATAGAAGGAGGAGGTGTTGTTATATCCTGAGTCTTGATATCCTCCACGATGGGACTGAGAACCACTCTGGGCTGCTTGGTGAAAGCCACGGCCGAACGATTGTCCCCTATATCATCCGGCCCATCCAAAAACTGGGCGAAAAGCCCGTTTGAGGGAGGATTGAGCCTTATCAAGGCCACTGAAAGTGGCTACGAATTTTGTCAGTTCTTTAAGAAAAGGCTGACCAAACAGTAAACCCTGAGCTAATGGCCCAGATTCAGAAGATGACAATTCCGCCAACTTCGGATCCAATTTTAAGAAAATAGACCTCCTGCGCTCACATGACATTGCACAATTAGCGTTACCCAATTGACATATGGCACGCTGAGCCCAACCAATCAAATCATCTAGGTCAATGGAGGATGCAGACTCTTTAGCCCGAAACCCCAGTTCCAAAATTTTGGTGAGGGGCCCAAGCAAGTCCAACAACTTGTCTTGACAGGAACGCCAAGCCCTATCAATTCCTTTTTTGAGATCTTTGGCGTACTTTTTAAGATAAGTCAACATAGAAGGATCGACTTCAGGCGTTTCCGCCACCTTGTCAGCTAAATCCGGTCGAGGACATTCAGAACGCAGGCGCGTCCGCACCTCTTTGTCAAATGGTTGACGAATATGGGACTGCACATAATCTGCAACCTCTGAAGATGGAAGCTAAGAAGAGGAATTAGGATGAACAATTTCAGTAGGGTCAAAGGTAAGGAGTTTAGGATGGGATGGAGCATCTACATAATGTTCCTTACGAGATTTCTTAGCAGGAGGAGGAGAATCCTCGTGATCGGATGCAGCATCTGAGGAAGTGTCCCCACCGTCAAACTGAGGAGAAACTGAAGCAGGAATACCCTTGGAAGAATGACCATAGGAATGATCAGTAGATAAAGCCTTGGCCAAGCGTGCAAAATCCAATTTATGAGGATTTGCAACCCTCGAATCACCAGAGGAAGGTGGGTCAGAGGAGCCGGGTAACCAGCCTTGTTGTAAAGCGTAAGAGCACAAATGACGTTTTAAAGGCTCAATAGCGCGAACAAGCGCTTTATTGACGGAGGGTTGAACTCCCACATCAAGTGCTTCAACCAACTCTTGTTCCATGGACCCAGCAGGCCCTTCATCATAATACTCCTCCTCATAATAATACTCAGCCATAGCAACACAAAGGGGCCGATTCCGATCTCGGCCGGAAGCGCACCGAATACGATTCGTCCGGAAACAATACGAGCCGAACGCGTTTTTCCCGACTGATTAGAACAGTCGTCCGAGCGAGCACGTACGATGCGCATTACTGCTAAAATTCCGAGCGAGCCATACGTTCCCATTCCAGGTCCAGTTCCCCGACCAAGCCGGATCCGTAAACGCCGATTCGAGTCGCACGGAAGTAAATACACAGCACCTTCCGGCCGGACTAGTACGATGCGCACTCCGTACGCGCCGAACTGGTCGCTACGTCCGGCACGTCAGAGCATCCGGGAGAGCTGCACATAAGCTCCGATTCGTGCCACAAGACGATCCACGGCTACGAGACGAACAAGCCAGCTACGAGTACGAGTCGAAGCCACGAGAAACCCGAATGAGACGAACCAACCATGAATCCCATCGCGCAGGTCCTACCAATACTGTACATCTATTACCGGAACCGGTACGGACGCATACGGCGCAGACGGTAAGTCAGACACCCACTACACAAACAAACGACACGTACCCGACATATGTCACACACACATAGGGATGCAGAAATTACGTACACTAGCAACAGCAGAACCATAGGGGCGGGATGGCTATCACCAATGCCATACACACCCATAGGGGCCTGATGGCTACCACTACCACCATCCCTACTCATGGGGGGCTGGATGCCTGTCACTACTACCATCCCCACTCATAGGGGGATGGATGCTTACCACTACCACCACCCCTACTCATGGGGGGCTGGATGCCTAGCACTACTACCATCCCCACTCATAGGGGGATGGATGCCTACCACCACCCCTCCTCATGGGGGCCTGGATGCCTGTCACTACCACCACCCCTACTCATGGGGGCCTGGATGCCTGTCACTACTACCATCCCCACTCATAGGGGGATGGATGCCTACCACTACCACCACCCCTACTCATGGGGGGCTGGATGCTTGTCACAACTACCATCCCCACTCATAGGGGGATGGATGCCTACCACTACCACCACCCCTACTCATGGGGGGCTGGATGCCTGTCACTACCACCACCCCTACTCATGGGGGCCTGGATGCCTACCACTACCACCACCCCTACTCATGGGGGGATGGATGCCTACCACTACCACCACCCCTACTCATGGGGGCCTGGATGCCTGTCACTACCACCACCCCTACTCATGGGGGCCTGGATGCCTACCACTACTACCATCCCCACTCATAGGGGGATGGATGCCTACCACTACCACCACCCCTACTCATGGGGGGCTGGATGCCTGTCACTACTACCATCCCCACTCATAGGGGGATGGATGCCTACCACTACCACCACCCCTACTCATGGGGGGCTGTATGCCTGTCACTACTACCGTCCCCACTCATAGGGTGATGGATGCCTACCACTACCGCCACCCCTACTCATGGGGGTTGTATGCTTGTCACTACTACCATCCCCACTCATAGGGGGATGGATGCCTACCACTACCACCACCCCTACTCATGGGGGCCTGGATGCCTGTCACTACTACCATCCCCACTCATAGGGGGATGGATGCCTACCACTACCACCACCCCTTCTCATGGGGGCCTGGATGCCTACCACTACCACCACCCCTACTCATGGGGGCCTGGATGCCTACCACTACTACCATCCCCACTCATAGGACGGGTAATGCATGACACAACCAGCATACTCCAACATAAGGAATGTCAGCAAAAGACATCCCCCAACATCATGACAAGAGTGTGTAGTCTGTGTCAAATGCCTACAACACTGAACATGACATTGAACATACAATGTGACCCCCTATCACATGTGTCACACACAAATGTGTGTGGCCTTCACAATGCAAGCAGGCCATGACCACTGTGGGAATGGGGTCTAAACCCCCATCATCACAGTGACCAAAAGGTAAGTGTGGGGTCCATAGCTGAAGCACATTTTGAACATTGTGGCAATGGGGTCTAAACCCCCATCATCACAGTGACCAAAAGGTAAGTGTTGTCATGGAAAAAGCTGCAACTGCCAAACAGCATGGATGATTCCTGGTCACAGAACAACAAACACATCAGTGGCAAAGTAGTGGTTGTGTCCCATAGCAACATAGATTGGGTGAGGCAAACAGTGCAGTGCAGTGCAGTGCAAATAAAACATACCTTTGGCCATGTGCAGACAAACATCACCCATGGGGGCTGACATTGTCTCCATTTATCAATTACACAATGACAGAAGTGACCATCATAATGCAGACCCACATATCTGCACTAATGGACACACAAATGTAGATATCCTGTGGAGACTGCAGATGTGAGGTGAACAAATACCATACCATGGCAGCAATGGGACATACAAACCATGATTATTGTGCTGACTGATGACCTAGGAGTCCCAGGGACAGCAGGGGAAATCCTCCAAACAACATACAGGCAATGGCACACTAAAGATATGCCAATGCAGTGGTGCAGATGCACAAACACAAACAGGCAGCCTCACACTGCATATCAAACACAACAGGTGATGGGGGGGGGGTGTGCCAGTGTCCCCAGGCAACCACACAACACATGAGGAGGCCTGAATTCCAATTACACAGATGTGAATACAGTGCCATACAAAAGTAACTCATGGATCGGATTCCCCTATGTGGGCAATCAGGCAATGTTAGATGAGAGGGAGCCCAAATTACACATGACACACAAGCTTGTAGGAACAGCAACTAACACAGCAAGAGACAGACCCACCACAGCACTACCCCCAGGGACCCCACATTGTGGTGACACTAGCCTGCATGATAATCCCACTGTGATGACAAAGGTAGATGTCGTTCACACTGTGAACCACAGCCATGTGACCTGAGCAACAAACTACCATCACACCTACACAAGCACAAATCAATCAGCACGGCCTGTCAGCCAAGGCCAATATGGAGGTAGGGGTCTAGCCGTGCAACAACTCACATTTGCATACACTCAACACCACACACCTTGATCTCCACCAATGTGCAGCAGTGAAGCTCACATGGACTGGTGACATTGCACATGCACCCATGAAAATCCCAGGGCTGGTGGTGGGAACTAAGGTGCAGAAACCCATCACACATGGCCAGTCAACAAGACTCGTGAATGTCTGACACACTGCACAGTACGCGGTACATGGGCATGATGTGAAATCCACCCCAATCAATGGGATCCCGCCCACTGTCACACACCAATGAAGAAGCCAAGGTGACCCACAAAGAACACACGTAGACAACTTCCAACATTGCAGCTCTGACCCTGACACACAACATGTCACAATCACTGAAAGCTCCCACAAACTGTAAATTACATGACTTGTGTAACCAACAAGTGCCAAGGGGAATCCTGACTGTGTCCCATCTGCGTTTGCCCACATCCCCAGCCCTGACAACAAAGACAACTAGGGATGACAACCTGATGAACATTAGTTTGCCATGCACCCACATCACGGAGAAACCAGGTCCAAGATGCTGGATGAACACAGGACAACTCAGCAAGCATCACAAACAGGAACATCCGTAGGGACACAGCCTGTGTAGGAAAAGGGAAGGGAACACACACAGACATGCTTACACAACACACAACATGGGCCCAGGCAATGTCACGGGATTACACACTGCCATGAGTGCACTCCACTCCTGTGGAAGGTCCGCTGTGCCAAACCTTGTCTGTGCACGACTCAAACATGTCAGCAGAACACTCGGTCAGTGATTCAACAATTACAACACACTGAAGGCTCTGCTCACATCAGCCTGGGTACGGGAGTGTCACTTCAGTCATCTGCATATACCCAAAACACGTGTCAAGCAAGTTGCACTGTATACACAGATGAGTCCTTCAACATTGATGTACTAAACTGCATGTCCATTGGAGATGGGCACACAGTCAGGAAAATAGAAACATTGAACAGTGGTAAGCCCACCAGATGTGCATGAGTGTAAGCCACAGATGTTAAATTACAAATGCAAAACGTACATCCCTGTGTCAAATGCTGAAGATTACACCCTCAGACTGCAGCAAAGGATGCTATGGATCCAGACTAGATTAGGACACATATCCCATGGACCACATGGAGTCCATCACAGCAACACTTCATTTTCCTGATCTGAACACTATTACAACAGCAAATGCATGATGATACTCATCTACATCATGTACAACAAAAGCAAAACCACTAGTAAACAAAAAGACACTTTATTCAGCCAATGTGAATGAAAAATTGGAAGTCCAAAAGAAACTAAGGCCAATGGCCAGTCCACATTCACAGTCCGAACAGGGTGACATGTGACAACTTGTCACCCATTGCTTGCCTGCACTGGTACGGACAGGGGACATCCCCCTCGGAGGGGCATACAAGGGGCAGGCCAGGCACCGCAGGGACAGGATCAGGGGATGCCAGAAGGAGGCAGTGAAGGGGTGGTGGGTGCAGGAGTGTCACCGGCAACTGCAGTGGAGGTGTCTGACTCAGTGGGGGCCGGCACCACCGTAGGGCACAAGTCAGATGGTGTGGGTGCTGGCACCACTGCAGTGGGCCGGTCAGATGGAGTGGACTGGGTCCCCACTGCATTGCCCAAGTCAGACGGGGTGGTTGTGGACTCCACTGCAGTGCATAACTCCAAGGGAGTGGAAGGGGGGCAGATGAGGTGGGCAGGACAGAGGGGGGACCCGGTCTCCACACCAGTGGCACAAACAGGCCGAGCGTCTGGGTCGGGGGTGGAAGAGCAAGTGGTAGGGGGAGGGCCTAAGCAGTTTGGGGATGCGGTATTGGTGTGTGGGGGAACCTGGGGCAGGGTGTGGTGGGGGAACCTGTGGAGTGGTGGCCTGGGGGATGGAGGAGAGAGACTGTGTGGTGGAGCAGCGTGGTGGTGGTGGTGGGGTCTTGCCCTTCCTGGTCCGGGGGGACTTCCTAATGGGGTCCTCAGTCTGCCTGTGCCTGGGGAGGGTGTCCGGGTGTGAGGGGCACTCCCCTCTGTGTGTGGTGGTGGCCTCTTCCGCCTGTACGTTGGGTCAGATGGATCTGTGGGGAAGAGGCCAAGCTCACAGAGGAAGAGCTTCTGGGAGGGGGTTGCAGGTGAGGCAAGGGAAGGGGTTTTAGAGGGAGAGGTATCTGAGGACTGCGGAGTGCTCGTGGATGCGTGTGTGTGTGTCTGGGCCCCATCCCCTGTGAGTGAGGTATCAGTCCCCTGACTGTGCGTGCGTGTGCGTCTGGATTTTGGCTTGTGTGCCTGTGTGCTGCTTGTGTCTGTGCTGGTGCATGCCTGTGCCGGTGTGTGTGTGCTTGGGACAGGTAGGGTGCTGGGGATTGTGGATGGGGCAGAGGTAGGAGGGGTGAGGGACTGTTGCAGGAGGGACACTGCTGCCGTCAGTGAGGAGGCCATGGACTGATTGGTCCGCTGTAGGGCAGACATGCCAGATGACATGCCCTCCATGAATGACACCAGTTGTGTCAACAGACCCGTGTGTGTATGGAGGACACACAGCATTGATGTCTGGATGGATCTGTTTCAGCAAGTCCACAGACTCCACACTCAGGGCAGCAGGGGAGACAGAGGCAGGGGGTGCGGTGCCTGGCATGAAGGAGACACGCTCCCCTACACGGGAGCCTCCACGGACATGTGGGATGGGAGCAGATGGGAGGGTGGAGATGGTGGTGGTGGCGGGGACAGACCTGCTCGATTTTGTCTGTGGTCTGCTGACACCCGCCTCCACAAGGGTGTCCTCACTGGAAGTGCTGTGTTCCTCAGCCGAGGTGGTCGTAGCTGAGGTCTCCTCAGTGTGGCTCCCCTCACCCTCCGTGCCACTGAGTCCCTCGGTCTCCTCTGCAGTGGACCCAGTCTGGCTCTGCCGCTCTTCTTGGTCCATGGAGCTGTCTCCTCCTGTGGCCGTGGATGTATCTGCAAACAATCAGGAGAAACAGAGCAACATTAGTCACCTGTACTGACCACACACACCACAGTAAGTACAGCACATCACAGAGCAAGCCCTGCCATCATTTGCTAGACATTGCAATAAGTGCTGACACTGATTTGAAGAAGCCCATTGTCTGCCTGACAGTCATTCATGCCACTCATATCCTACCTGTCCATGCACCCATCTGTCTGGTGCCTGTTTGATGCCACTAATCATATGTGCACACATGCACCACATACACAGTTGTTGGACATCCAAGAGAACATATGGAAATGTGTCACTCCAAACACATGCCATCTCCTGCCACTGACTGAGTACATGTGTCAGGAAAAGTGATGGGCAGAGTCTCTGTCGATATGCAGGTTTTGCTTCCATCACCAGACACAATGATGTCCTCATGTCCTGATAGACAATGCGACAATGGTGTGCATGCAGGACATATCACACTACTGCTGGATCACCCTTTGCAAGTTGAATGTCATGGCACAGGCCTGTCTGGCAAGTCAGTCATAACTGTCTCCTGTCATAGGGGCAGTGCATACACACAACACCAGTCTGCACTGTGTCACAATCATGGAAGTTTTGGGAATGCAAGCCCTGTAGCTGACAGGTGCACATGTGCACCCCTGGCCACCCACATCATGAGGACTAAGATGATCCCACGTCATTCAAATGAGACATTTGAGTGACTGCAAACACAAATCCATACACATGAGCACTTCACCGTCTGATGAGAATGAACCAAAGCTGCCTGCACCTCAATGTTTCATACACCATTGTGCACAGTCAAGGGATCAGAGACCTATGCATTAACCAATGTGCAGATCCTATAGTCACAACTCAGATGGCTGGCCACCCCAAATTGTTAAACACTCCAGGAGTCCAAAATGCAAGGCCACACCACAGTGACACAGAGGCAGACACCTGAGTGCACTCTTCACAATGCCCAATATGTATGCTGACACACGGGAGTAGGAGAACAGAGTGCCTTCGATGTCCGGAGTAGGCATTACAGTCCTGGTCCATGTGTAACATGGTATCACCCTGAACACTAGGCAGGTGGCTATGCATGTGTCACACACATGATGTACATACTTCTGAGGCTCCTACCTTGGTCTCTGCTGCAGCATGGGTGTGTGGCACATACCCCAGACATGTGGTGAGTCAGAGCAGCAATTGGAACACATATTAAAGCCATACCCAGATTACATGTCAGATCACAGGCATTGTGTGAGCAATTGTACCACCCATGCAGCCCACAACAAAGTTCCTGTAACTGATGCTGTCCCCAACTTGAACCACAGGTAACTGCAAGTACACAGTACCCAAGTGACCTAAGTCACAGACTGTAAGGGCCACACCTGTGTATCAGATGAGGAGGGGGCATGACACAAGTGAGGGACATGAGTCCAGGACGACAAGACAGTCGTACTGTGGAAGTGTAACCAGGCTAAAGGAATGCATAGAGCATGTTAGTCATAGTACCCAGAAAAGGCTAGCACTTACCCCCTCCTTGCTGCTGTCTGGCTTTCAGCTGCCCATCCAGGTCAGGGAAGACCACTGCCAGAATCTGGAGCATTTAGGGGGTCAGGGTCCGGTGTCCGCCCCTCCTGCTAGGAGGCGACAGCTTCAGCTGGACCCTTGCGATCCTCCGGGTCCAGCCACGAAGGTCCTGCCACCTCTTCTGGCAGTTGCGGATCCTGCGCCTGTAGACCTCCACAGATCGTACTGCCCGGGCGATGGTCAGCCAGATCTCCTGCTTCTGGTGGGCATCAACCTGTGAGGATGACAAAGTGAAAAGGCCATTACTACACATGCAACATATCCGTGCATCACACAGTTGGATATACATGTCTCAATCACAGGGGCATATGATGTACACAGGTAGTGCAACTATGGCTATGAACAGTTGTCCAGCAGTTACTAAATGGTATCATTGCCTGGGAAGTAAAACCTTGTTGGAATGCACTGTTACTGCACTATACCTGTTCAGTGCATGTAACTACACACTTTGGGGGGTGACAACTACTCAGTGAGCATGCTAGCCACTGGTGTACACACTGTAAGTCTTGCTAGTCAGACAACATGCACAATTAGTAAAGCAGTGGACAGCACACTCAACTGCTCCCCTGGTTTCCCATACAGCTTGCTGTACTGTGGAAGGAGGATGTCCAGCAGGGCCTGGTTTTCCTCAGTGCTGAAGGCTGGGACTCTATCCACAGTACGTGCCATTGCAGTAGCCAGAGGATGCAGCGACAGCAGCAGTGGTGGTGGCAGATGTTGTCCTGGAGCATGTAGTGCAGGCAAGTGAGCTCTCAGGGGAACAGCCAGCATTATATGTGTGCTGCAGAGGCAGATACTGTCCCATGTGTCCAAAGTGATAGGTCCAAGTCGTTTGCATCTTCTGAATCTGGCCAATCCATGGAATTGCACCACTTATACACGCCTACAGCATCCTTCAAAATTTCAACTTGATGACACCCATGAATTTGCAACATTGTTGTGGGTGGCCAACTGAATTCACTGCATCCTACTCGTACAAGCTTCGAATACGCGTCCGTTACCATGTCAGTCCATAGCCAATGCGTGCGCACGGATCGTTCCATTGCTGTACGACGCGTATTTCGGCACACAACACGCATCCGTCAACATCATATGCAATGGCCAATGCGTGCGCACGGATCGGTCCATTGCTGTACGATGCGTATTTCGTCACACAACACGCATCCGTCAACATCATATGCAATGGCCAATGCGTGCGCACGGATCGGTCCATTGCAGTACGACACGTATTTCATCACACAACATGCATCCGTCAACATCATATGCAATAGCCAATGCGTGCGCACGGATCGGTCCATTGCTGTACGACGCGTATTTCGAAACACAACACGCATCCGTCAACATCATATGCAATGGCCAATGCGTGCGCACGGATCGGTCCATTGCTGTACGACGCGTCCCTGTACAAGTCACTCGCATATGTCACCATGGTTGTCACAGGTAAACGTATGCCAGCCACAATTACTTGCCAGGGACTCTGGGGCACACCTACAACTCCACAGCCTGTCCACACTGTATCCTAAGGCATGTAAGGCTGCATTACCTGTGTGTGTATGGGGGTCAACATGTGGTTTGTTGGGTGGCACTTGGGGGCAGCCACTCCCAGGCTGTGCACGTGTTCATGGGGACAGAATCCTTTGTGTGTTATGCACATGACCACTGTGATGTGCAACTGTTCAGTTCAGAGCATGTGGCATGGTCACATTTCCAGGTTGTATATGTGTATGTTATGTCACATACACCCTGAGTCCCATGTGGGATGGTATGTACGTCACAGGGTGACCCATTGCCACAATTGTGATGGCCCTCCACAGTCTGTGTGCATGTTGTGTTTCAGATGTCTCTGATTCCATGTGCACAATGGGAGACAGTCTCCACATCCACGTTGTTTGTGCATCGACTTTGATGTTGTGCGTGTGTGTGTCACAGACGTCCATGTCTGTCCTGCAGAGGCAACAGGGGCCACTACCTGTGGGAGTCATGGTTGTTTTGCTGGCGTGTACATGATACACCATGTCATGCCAGTGTCCATGTGGCAATACAGGGTCCCTGGGAATCTACCTGTCAAAGAGCTGTGATGCCTGGGGCACATCTGTCCTCACTTGTCTCTGTGGTGTGTGTTTGGAACGTGACAGCAGTACATGGGTACTGTGACACAGCCTAATGATTTCCCATAGCACAACCTGGAACTTGTTGGCAACACATGTTGAACTGAGATGTTAGATGATGGCCATGTAGGTGCCATATATGTCCATACAGAACGGCACACACATCAAGTACTTGTGTCTCGTAATGATGTATCATGTGATATTGAGTATGGTCAATGCCACATATGTGGGGTGACTGACAATCTTTCTTTGTTCACCTATGTACTGCAGGGCACTAGCTGTCCATAGACCATTCCCTGACCTTGCAACCATGGTGGAACGTGACTGCATCCGACGGTACCGCTTCAACAGGCCGCTGATTGAGGAATTGGCGGGGCGGTTGGCCCCACATTTGCTACCTGGCCGGCCATACCCTACAGCGCTGACCCCCAAGGTGAAGGTGATGGCAGCCCTACACTTCTTTGCCACCGGTACCTTTCAACACACTGTGGCGTCTGCTGGTGGGATGTCACAGACCATGTTCAGCCGTGTGCTACGCGATGTTTTGGAGGCAATGTTAACATACTTGAACCAGTACATCTATTTCCCTAAACGTCAACAACTCACTGACGTCAAGAGTGACTTCTATGCCCTGGGGAGGATGCCACATGTCATCGGCTCCATTGATGGGACACATGTGGCTTTGGTACCACCACAGGCACATGAGCAGGCATACAGGAACAGGAAAAATTTCCATTCTATCAATGCTCTGGTGGTATGTCTTGCAGATATGAGCATCTCACATGTGTGTGCACGTTTCCCCGGTTCTGCACACAATGCCTACGTGATGAGGAGTAGTCGCATCCCGAGGATGATGTCACAGATGCAGAACCAGCGTGCCTGGCTTGTCGGTGTGTACTGACTTTGTACTATTGTGTGTGTTCTGCAATGTTGTATTCCACCCTCTTTTCCAACTCAGCTAATGTGCAATTGTCTGTATGTAGGTGACTCCGGATACCCCAACATGCCATCGTTGCTGACACCCCTCAGGAACCCTGTGACACCAGCCCAGATGCGCTACAACGAGGCACATGGTCGGACCAGGAGAGTGATCGAGCGGACATTTGGTGTCCTGAAGAGCCGCTTTCACTGCCTGGACAAGACAGGAGGGGCCCTCCCATCTGCCCCTGCAAAGGTGTGCAAGAGTTTCATCGTCTGCTGCATGCTACACAACCTGGCAGTGCGGAAGGAGTTGCCTCTCATCCTGGATGACGATGACCAACATCCGCCACCTGTGGAGGATCCTGGCCTGGGCCACGATGCCAGTGATGATGATGATGATGAGGGTGATGTCCGCACACAGCTCATCACCAACTTCTTCAGCTGAATGTGAGTATACAGAGATGTTATGTCAATGATTTGAGTTTGCATGATATGCGTTGGTGGTGCTCTGTTGCTGTTTGAGTGTGGCCATGTGCTACTTGACTGGATGCGTGCAGCGATGTGTCCTTACAGGTAGTCTGTACTCCCCAACAGTGTTGACATGCTAACTTGGTTTTGTGTAGGTATCTTGTGACATGTATTGGGCATGAGTATTGCAGTTCTGTCCTGTTCTTCAGTGCTTTTAACTGTGTGTCATGTCTGTCCTTCACAGGGTACTTTCAGAGTTGTTTGGTCAACTGTGATCCCCCGACACCATGATTCAACTTCCAGGGTGGAAGCAGTCGTTTCCCTACAGGTGATGTGCCACACACCCCTGGACTTTATTTCTTCAACACTTGTTGACTGTGTGGCCACTGCCACGTGGGATTACCTTGCATCTGTAGTGGAAACAACATGTTGCAAATGTGTAATAAACCTGTGCTTCACTTTGGGATGTGCGTTGTCTGTGGTCACACATCTGACTGACATTTGCTTACTGCACCTGTGGTCTAGTTAACACAGACTCTGAATAGGTGTGGTGTCTGTGCATTCCACTGTATTTCCTGGCAACATCAGTGTAGGCGATGAGTCAGATGGCCCTGGTGTGTATGTGTTGTGTTGCCCTAGTGGTGTGTCTCCCTCATATGTGTCACGTCGCCATGATTCACATGACGGTGTTGGAATTGCTGTAGCAGTTAGCATTCACAGTGTCATTTAGCAGATCATCATCTCCATGACAAAATGCCACCTTAGAATCACAACAGAGGCAAGTTTGGTGTATTAGTGAGTTTATTTACATACATGTGTGAGGATAGTGCACAGGATGGTGGGTGCTGTACGTTGGGATTGGAATCCAAAGTTCCCAGATGAGTTGGAAGTGTTGGTAGCAGAAATGTCCTGAGTAAAGTCCGCAGTCATCTGATACATTAGTCCAACTTAAACTCCCCATGTCATGTGGGAGAGTTGGGTTGCATTCGACAGGGTGAACAGTTTGCACAGAAAGGAGAATTTCCAGAACAGGTGTTGGGTTCCTGGGGGATGTAAATGGCCATCTGCCTCTCAGTTGTCCTTCCTCGGATGACCCCACTTCTTTCTGGGGGGACCCTCACGTGCAGGCCGCTGCGGTGCAGAGGACTCTCCACCAGAGTCATCCTCCCTCCCTGTGGCAGTTGCAGTTGTTGCGGCACCAGATGTTGTGGGCACACAGGGAGGTGTGGACATGTTGGTGCTAATCTGGCGGAGGCATGTCAATATGTCCCTCTGCACCGCTGTCAGTTCTTCCAATGTGTCCCACTTGGACTCCATGCCAGACATGTGTGTCTCCACACGGGACATGTGGGAGTCCAAGCGGGCATGATGGGCAGCCTGCTGCTGTTGAATGTCCTGGAGGATCCCTACTACCTGGCTGACCTCTCCGGTGCTATTCTGGTACGCATCTGCAATGCGTACCAGTTGTGGGTCATCATGCAGTCCAGACCCCTCTGCAAACAGCGACCTCTGCCTACCACCCCTCCCACCACCCCTGGCCACACGTGCGGGACCTGTGGTGGCACGCACAGGTGACCCTAGGCCCCCTTGGGGGTTGGTACTGGGGTTGTTGTCTGTTGCTTCCCGGGGGGCCGGGGTCCCTGTGCTGTTGTCATTCAGTGTCCTTGGTCTGTCCGTGTCGGCGGGGGTGGTCTGTGTGTTGGCAGATGTTGGAGGAGTGGGTGCAGGGGGTGCAGATGGTGGTCCTGCTGGTGCTGCATGATGACTCACACCGGAGGGGCCAGGTAGGTCTTCGCCATCCGAGGAGGGCAGAGGCTGTTCCACACCAGAGAGCTCAGGGGCCACCGGAGCCTGGGACAGGGACTCCTCATCATCTGCTGCTGTGTCCCCATCATCACCTGTGTTTGGAAGAGACACACAATGTATGTTATGTTTCTACAGGCATCAATGCTTCAAACACATGACAGTTGTGACTGTACATCTGGATGCGTGCCTGTACAATGCATTGTCCTAAGTTGTCACAGCCAGAGGTTGATATTGTTGTAGCACATTGTCCTGCCAACCTGAAGCATTTCAATGTGAATGTTGAGGTGTGTGCATGACCAGCTCATGTATTGATTGGCTGTACATGGCCATTGCTATTCAAGGGCCATCACGTGCCTGACACAGGTGTGTCATCCTTGTCCACATTTGTCCTTTAACAAGGACATACGTGCAATTCCACTTAGGATATCTTTCAAGATTGGGACATGTGTGGTGGCAGTTTTTGCCAGTCTTTGTGCGTCACATTGGTGTGTCTGGACAACATGGTCACAGTCCGGTATGCCTGGGATCTCTTGGGAGTATCTGTGTGGTTGTCTGGGTTCCTAGTTCACGTCTCATTTCATACAAGTGATGTTGTTAACGTAGCTAATGATGTTGTTGCTGAGTTTTGTACGTGCAAACGTGATTAATCTTGTCAATGTCCTCCATGGTGATAAGGATTGGGCACGGCAGCTCTCTGGCTTTTCCATTCTCATGACAGTGATGGCCAGTGGTGTGTGTTGCAGTTCTTCTGCTGTGAGTAGCATGTCTCCTCAAATGCAGTCCAGCTTGGTGCTTGTGTCTACAGTGTCTATGACAGTGAGTGGTGTGTTGTGTGAAGGATGCATATGTTGCCGAACGATGTGGGAGTGGAATGCAGCTCACAACCGCAACTTGTGTGACTGACACCATGGTACAGTGTCCGGTCTATTGGTGTGTCCATTGCATTCACTGTCAGGTGTCCCCTGTCAATGATGTCTCTGTGACTTCCTGTGTGTTTTGTGCTATGTAGTTTGTCTGATTCTCCACAGTTGTCATCTGCAAGTCACACCTTCACAGCCAGGCCAGGGGGCACCCATGGACACTGCATCCCCTGACAGTGTGTGTAAACATAGAGTTGCAATGGCTGTGAGTGTGTACGTGTTTGGGTTGGCCAGTGCATGGGTGTGAATTGCAGGCACATCATTTCTCATGCCCATGTGTCAGCCATCTTGCCAGGGCTTTTACTTTGGGAGTGACTGGTCCCACGTGTGAAATGTGTTTTTGCAGAGTAGGTGTGTGTATGGCCAGCATTGGTGGTATTTGGTTGACATCCGGACCTCCTTCTCCCCCCAGCCCAGTTATCCCACCATGAAGCATGCCACCCTTGCAGTGGGTGGGTGCAGGTTAACTCTCAGGATGTCAGTCAGTGGTGTCCTGCTGTTGGTTGGTGCACAGTTCCCAGCAGGGCCTTGTGCTCTCCACAACAGAGCACCATTGTCAGACATCTTTGAAGTGGCTTTTCACTCCCTGTGAGGTGTGCATGCTTCAGTGTGAGCTTGCCGGGCCATGCGGGTGGGGGATGTTGAGCTGTGACTACCACTCCCATCATGCTATTGCCTACACCCCCCTTCCCAGCAAGCCCATACTTCCTTCCTTTTGAGTCAACTTCACTGTGTGTGAGTGTGACAGCAATGGCAAGATGGCTGACAGTGTGGTCCTGTTGTTTGTTGGTGCACAGTTCCCAGCAGGGCCTTGTGCTCCCCACAACAGAGCACCAGTGTCAGACATCTTGGAAGTGGCTTTTCACTCCCTGTGAGGTGTGCATGCTTCAGTGTGAGCTTGCCGGGCCATGCGGGTGGGGGATGTTGAGCTGTGACTACCACTCCCATCATGCTATTGCCTACACCCCCCTTCCCAGCATGCCCATACTTCCTTCCTTTTGAGTTGACTTCACTGTGTGTGAGTGTGACAGCAATGGCAAGATGGCTGACAGTGTGGTCCTGTTGTTTGTTGGTGCACAGTTCTCAGCAGGGCCTTGTGCTCCCCACAGCTGAGGCCAGTGTCAGACATCTTGGAAGTGGCTTTTCACTCACTCTCTTGTGGAGCACGGTCCCAGGTGTGTTGTTTGGAGTTAGTGGAAGTGGTGTGTGTGTAAGGGCCTGCTGATAGCCTTTAGTCAGAGCTGGCACTCCTCCTCCCCCCAGGCCAGACATCCCACCATGAAACGTGCTTCCATTGCAGGGAGTGCAAGTTGGTTGTCAGGATGTCAGTCAGTGGTGTCCTGTTGTTTGTTGGTGCACAGTTCCCAGCACGGCCTTGTGCTCCCCACAACAGAGCACCATTGTCAGACATCTTTGAAGTGGCTTTTCACTCCCTGTGAGGTGTGCATGCTTCAGTGTGAGCTTGCCGGGCAATGCGGGTGGGGGATGTTGAGCTGTGACTACCACTCCCATCATGCTATTGCCTACACCCCCCCTTCCCAGCATGCCCATACTTCCTTCCTTTTGAGTCGACTTCACTGTGTGTGAGTGTGACAGCAATGGCAAGATGGCTGACAGTGTGGTCCTGTTGTTTGTTGGTGCACAGTTCCCAGCAGGGCCTTGTGCTCCCCACAACAGAGCACCATTGTCAAACATCTTTGAAGTGGCTTTTCACTCCCTGTGAGGTGTGCATGCTTCAGTGTGAGCTTGCCGGGCCATGCGGGTGGGGGATGTTGAGCTGTGACTACCACTCCCATCATGCTATTGCCTACACCCCCTTCCCAGCATGCCCATACTTCCTTCCTTTTGACTCTGCTTCCCTGTGGGGTAGTGTGCCTGTGCTGACAGGATGGCTGACAGTGTTGTCCTGGCGTTTGTTTGGCTACAAGTCCCAAAAGTGTCCCTGTGCTTCACACAGCATAACCCAGTGTGGTAGTTCTTTGTGGGATATTTAATTAGAGTGTGAGGCAATGCATTCTCCCAGGTGAGTTGTGTGGAGTTTGTGTTAAGGGGGTGTGTGAGAAAAGCTGCTGGTAACTATGGTCAGAGCTGTCAGTCCTCCTTCCCACCAAGTCAGATATCCCACCATGGAACGTGCTTCCATTGCAGGGAGTGCAAGTTGGCTTTCAGGATGTCAGGCAGTGGTGTCCTGCTGTTGTTTTGAGCACAACACCCAGCAGGGGCTTGTTCTCCCCACAGCAGTACCCAGTGTCAGCCATCTTGTCAGTTCTTTTCCACTCTCTGTGATGTGAGCATTGTTCAGAGTGGTGTTGATGGGCCAATTGTGAGGGTGACCAATATCTGTGACTACAACTCCCATCATGCTATTGGCTACACTCACTTCACCAGCATACACACAATTCCTTCCTTTCAGTCAGCTTCCCTGTGAGGTGGTGTTCTAGTGGTGGCAAAATGTCTGACAGTGTTTGTTGGTTAGATTTGTGCCACTGCCTTGCTCTATTTGTTGTTAGGTTTGTACATGTCATGACACAGTTACATATCACTATGAGATGGCAGGTATTGTGTTTGTCTGACTAGCATACAAATCTTGGGATGATTATCTTTTGGTTACTGTGGCTTTGCTAACGGTGCATGGTTTCACTATCCCCTTGACAGTGATGTGTGTGTATTGTCACACAATATTGGGTATATTGGTTGTGTACTCATCAGGCTCTGGGACGTCTGATAGTCCATGTACGCTCTCTGGTGGTAGGATGGCCCGCACCTTCTCCTCCCAGGACCTGAGGTATACTGGTTTGGCAGGAGGGCCACTGCCGGTGCGATGACTCAAGGCGTATTCCTTCTTGAGTAGGTCCTTGACCCTCCGGCGCACGTCATACCACCTGTTCTGGATGTCTTCCTTTGTGCGCAAACATGGTGATTGTGCGTTCACCCAGTCGACGATCCTCTCCCACATCTTGGTTTTCTGCGACATGGGGGTCTGTTGGACCAATGTACCAAACAACTGTGGCTCTACTCTTAGGATTTCATCTACCAGGACTTCCAATTCACTGTCTAGGAACTTTGGATTCATCTTTGGGGGCATGGTGATGGGTGGTGGTGGGGATTGATGTGTGTGTGAGTGTGCAAGTGAGGGTAGGTGAGTGTCAGTTTTGCTGGGTGTATGTGAGGGTGCTATTAGGGAAGTGCTAATGGTGTGTGGCTTGTGTGATGGATGAGTTGTGAGTGTGTCTGTGGTTGCTGTCTGATGGTGTTCTGTGCTGGCAGGTCAGTTGAATTTGCAAAGGATCATGGTAGGGATTTGTGGCCTTTATATGGGTGGAGTTGTGGGTGTGTCTTTGTTCCATGTTTTTTTTCCCCAGTATTTATTGGCTTTGTCATTGCTTGTTTGGCCCTTTTTTTGTATTTTTTCCTTTGTATTTTTTGGGCATGTAGGAGACGTTCTTCTGACCGAGTCGGACGCTGCAGTTGTCTCATGGGAGCTTCTCCGAGTCTTTCACGCTGTCTTTCTGCTGGGTTTCATGTGCGGCGTACGCGTCGGTCGCGGAGTATTGGGTTGCTTTGGCTCCCTGTTTTCTATGCGTGTTGGTCGTACGGCTCGAGCTCCGTCCGACTCGGTCTGGTTTTACACGCATTGCATCGTACTGCGTGGGTCGGAGTTCGCGGGTACGTCTCTGTCGGGTTCATTCCTGGTGCGTGTCGGTCGGGTCGGTTCGATTCGCGTAGATTTTCCGGCCGGATGGCTGCTTTCTGTGCGGTTCGGTCGTTCGGCTTGTGTTCTGTACGAGTCGGTCGTAATTCACATGCATAGCATCGTACTACGCGGATCGGACAGTGCCGGTACGTGTCGGTCGGACTACATTCCCGTACCGAGTCGGTCGGTACGTTTTCCGGCCTGAATCGGAATCGGCCCCAAAGTGTTAATAATGCCCACTGGAGGAAGTGAAAACACAAAGTGCAGTGAATGAAACACTGTATCCAAGAGTACTGCCAGAAAGGCAACAAAGGGGGAGTGGTGACCCCTGACAAGCCAAACACACAGTTACAAAGTAACAAAAATGAATGAATCAAACGTGGAGGGAGGTCTTGCCAAGAAACCACTCTAGGCAATGCCTATGCGTTATTATACAGCCCAAAACCGTAAAAATAGAAGTCTGGGCGTCAATGGGGCTGTGACAGGCAAGTGGGCAAACGAGCTTTGAAAGCGCTGCTCCCGCGCTATTGAAATATGCGTTTTTCAGCAGCAAAATACATGAAAATGGCCGCCGCGCATGCGCGGTAACGGCCGACTGAGCACAACAGAAAGAGGACTGCGTGATGCCAAGACACGCGTCCTCGAGCCCCCAAACTCCCGCTCCACACAGAACAGACGCGGGCACAAAGCGCCCGAATAGGGGAGGTCAGCAAACGCTCCCGAATGGAAACTGAGAACGCGGGCACAAAGCGCTCGAATCGGGGAAGTCCCCAAACGCTCCGAAATGTAAACGGATGAAGCGCAAGCCAAAGAGCAGAACGCCGATACACATAAAGAAAGGCACATGAAAGACACCACGTGATGCGCGGAAACTGCCAAATACAATACCAATGTGCTAACACAGCAAATGAAGCATATAAACTGTCGCTAACAAAGCCAAAGGTAAGGAATGTAAGGCAAAGCAATTAACTGGCTGCGGAGCAGCAAAGAAAGAGGATATGGTATTCTCTTATGGACCTTTTATAGGGGTTTCTCTATGGTTGTCATGTGATACCCAGGGTATTCATGGGTATTGTAGTGTTTGTTTTCTTACTGTTATTTTATTGGCTGCTGAGATTTCTTCAGTAAAGAAATGAGAAGCATAATCGGAGCCTCCGGTCCTGACATAGAATCACAGCGATCCTAAACTTTCTATTAGGATCTAGACAACAACCACGCCCAAATAGGAGAGCACGGCTTAATTGCTAACTGGTCGAAACACCATCTACAAATTGGGGAATAACCACTAGAGTAACCTTCCGTTGGGATCTAGATAATAATTACGATCCTAAGGAATTCATGACACTTAATACCACCTACAAAAATGTATGTATATATAGTAGGACGAACCGTATAATCTAAAAACGGAGTGTTAGTAGCAGGTTAGAATTTTCCTTCCTTCCACAAATAAGTACAATTGAGTACAATTAGCACACAGGGTTCAAGCAACCATCACTACGGGCACATCGCTGGCCATCACAAAAGAGTACACAAAGTTTTGAAAAATATGTTGGCTAACTTCTCGTTTTATTTACAGCTGAGAACAAAGTTTTCTTAATTGCCGGAATGAACATGACCGGCTTACAAATTTGAATCAGGGGACAGTGTTTCACCTGACGTAAGTAAAAAGAAAAAAAGGGGGACCACTTCCCCCCTTTAATTTTGGTCCTGACGAAAGCCACTGACCCTGCAAGGGTGCATGTGGGCTGAAACATGTAGACCAGTGTTTTCATTATGTGAAGGATACATTGCATGTCCTACCCTCACATCCACTTTTGTTTTTAAATCTTATCCTTATCGTTTCCTTTAATAAATCACTTTTACGACAAGAGGTCATTTTAATTCACTTTTGTATAAACAGAGCCCTGCAAACCTCTTGGGATCACCTCCTGGTGGAGGCACAAAAAGACCCTATGATGATGCTATCAATCACGATCACGCCGATGGCAAAACACATACCAATGGCGGAAAATGGCTGTTCAGGGTCCCACAGATTTTTCACCAAGATCCCTCAGGGCCTAGATGCCCCACTCTACTTTTGATTGTTTAACTTTCTAAAAGTGGCATTTAAAAAAAATGGCTACTTTAGTGAGTGGCAAAAGGTGTGCTGCTTCCCAATAGTAGCATTTAATCCACAAGCCCTGGGTATATGTTGTACCATTTAATAGGGACTTACAAGTAAATTGAATGTGCCAATTAGGTGTAGCTCAATTTTACCATGTTTGTGGGAGAGAGTACAAGCACTTTACCACTGTTTAGCAGGGAAAAATTGCACAGAGCCCTAATTGGTGAAATGCGAATTCAGCAACAGATAGCAAAAAATGTGTGGGTGACCCTGCAAAAAGGGCCAGGATCAACAGACCACTGTCACTTATTTAGATTGATCGCCATAGTCAGAATGGTGAATAACTTCCAATATTAAAAGTGCATACCATGTCATTTGCGGTGTCAATAAAAGGCCTGCTAGAAAAGGGAAGTGGCCTCATTTCCAGAAGCCCATAAAAATTCAGGAGTTATCCTTTCCAGTATCTATATACAGTCCACAGAGAGGTCACTAGAGAGAGTTGTTCTTTGGTAGGAGGAAGGATACCAGACACCCTACCTTTCTGCTTCACAGAATCCTTCATCCCCTCAGGACATGTGATGTTTTTGTAAGTTAAGGGATCAACTGGACTCCCACTGGTTGGAGGGAAGACTGAAAGAAGAGATTTTATAATACATAGGATTCTGTCATCACTGTATAAACTCCACTATAATTTCTTTATAATTGGTGACTTGTGACGCACCAAGTCGCTGATTATAAAGAAAAGAAGTCAGACCCCGACTACTATAAGTTATTAAAGTTCAGTTCTGAAGTCACAATGCCTGCTGCCAGAGCCAGCAGCTGCGGTGAAAGGCAGGTCAGGTCACAAATTGAAGCAGCTGTTTAAAGCAGCGAAAATGGAATGTTGCTTTTCTTTCTTTTGCTCTATCTTAATAGCTTACAATGACAAGCAGAGGGAATATGTTTATTTTTTGCACTCCTTAGATAGAGAAAAGCTAGAAACGTTCTGCATGTTTCTACAGATTTTGAGCTACTGCAGCTTCTTTTAAAAAGGTTCTTTTAAAAAACAAAAAATCTGACTTGTATTGAAGTGTTTTTAATATCTGTTACAAAAAATATCTAACAGGTTTTTGATGTGTTTAATTTTGCTCTAGAGGTTTTATTTTTATTCTTTATGTTTGTAAACATGCTCACTCTTTCAGATGAAAGAGTTAAGCACCAAGGTTTTAAGTGGTTTGTGGGAAAGGTGATGTGTGATCACGTAATATATGGGATTAATTATCCTCTTGGCATACATGATAAGGATATTGCAAGGGATATATATATATATATATATATATATATATATATATATATATATATATATATATATATATATATATATATATATGGGAACTCGTTCCTCTATACGGTTATGGAACTCCTTGGTGACTTGCAATATCCTTATAATGTATGTCAGGGGTACTTTATCCCTTATATATTAAAGGACTTGGAAGAAATAATCAAGAGAGAGATTAGACCCAATGGATAGAGAATTGAGAGAGACTGAATACCATGAAGTAATGTTGCTGCATAAATAGTCATGTTCAACACAAGTCAAGAAAAAGCATAGAGCTGTGATAGAACCTTACTCAAGTGTCTTATTAATCATCCGCAGTCTCACATACTCACTCCCATTCATCATCTTAGTCTAGTTGTCACTCACATTCTAACACTCAGATTTTCAACGTGCACTAACTTACAAACTCCACTCATATGCACACAGTTGATCCTTTGCACGCCTTTACTCACATTCATGTACACGCTCTAACTTTTTTTTACATATTTATCCATATTCTCGATTTCAAACATTCTTTAACTTGAAGCCTTATTCACACTCCCATTTTCCATAGACCATTTTAGTTACATCTCACAATGTCGTGCTGAGCAGTGAAACTGCAAATTAAACAGTGATACGTGACGACTCAGAGAGGAAGACAGGTGAGGAGGTAATTGCTTTCTCGGTGCAATAGGTCTAGCAGAAATAAAGAGCCATGAGCACATTAAACTGAATGTAAAATACATGCAGAGCACAGGAAAAACTGTGAATTGATGGCCGAACGAATGCACAGATGAACTGGTGAGTGAATAGATGGATGAGTGCACGGAGAGACGAATAGGAGAATGAGTACAAAGATGAATAGACGAATTAGAGCATGCATGAATGGGCTGAGTGCATGGATGATGAGTAGATAGATGGAAAAATGAATGAGAGAGTGTATAGTGTGATGAATGGAAGAGTGAGTAGAAGGATGGTAGCTGGATGAATGGAGTTGCTGAAAGATGGATGAGCATGTATGTTGAAGTGTGTGGATTTATAAATGATCGGGCTATTCACCCACTGTTCCACTCTGTCTATCCACCCACTAACTCACTTATAAACATCCCTCCGTCAACCCACAGTCTCACCTAACATCTTTCAATCCATGTATAAACTCACTCCTCCTTTCCATTTAATGCACCCATATTCCTGCTTTAATCCAGTTATCCATCTCCTCACTCCCATGCACCCCTTGCTCATTGGCACATGTAATCATGCATTATATATCTACATGTGTGTGCATGTGTGCCTGTGTGCATTTAATATTTGATTGTGTATATGGTGTCTTCGTATCTGTCTCTCTATGTGTATTAATTGTGTGTAAATGGATGGCTGCATGTGTATGAAGGAGGCACGTGAATACTTGTAGGTGTGCTTTCAGTTTTTATGTGTGCACTGGATCCTTATGTTTGTCTGCGTATGCATAGATGCTGATAGGTGTTTTACTCAGCCTCTGCATGTAAATGTGAATATACAGCGAGTGTCCATGCAGGGGAGTGAGAAAGGACATTTTGATTCTGTGGCTCCCCGCTTTTCAGATAGTTATTTCTATTTTGCCTTTAATACTCTGGGGGATATTTACAATAAAATGTCAGAGTGGAGTGTTACTCCAAAATTAGAAACGTCGCACTCTGACATTTTTTAAACACAGGGATGCGCCGTATTTACAAAAATATGGCGCACCCCTGTGTTTCCCCTAGCGATGGCACTAAAAAAGCTGCCTAGCGCCAGCACAGGCCCCTTTGTGCCATGTTGCAAAGGTGCCTGCGCTGCACATAAACCTTCCTGCACATAAACAATCTGTAAAGGCGATTTGCTGTTTCCATGTGTGAGCAAAATACGAGGAGAAATTAATAATTTCTCCTCATTTTACCATCCTATGACCAGGTTTTACCTTGTTGTTGACTCTGCCCCATCCTTGTAAATATGGGGCAGTGTCAAAAAGCAATGGGTGTTGTGGTGGAACGCCCACAGCAACACCCATTACCTGCCCCTTTGCTGCAGCGGACTGCTGTGGTAACGGTGCATATTTACAAGGTGGCGTTAAACCACGTTCAGTGGCTTAACACCACCTTGTAAATATGAGGTACAGAGCAACGCCACCGCAGCGTCAGAAAAAGTGACACTCCGGTGGTGTTAGGGGCTTGTAAATATGCCCCTCTGTGTGCTGTGACATTACCATTCAATGTCATAGTGAGTATGCTCATTCCCTAAAAAAATAAGGCACATTTGGTTACATCAAAACACACCAGTAAACTCTTGGGTCTGAGGACATTGTTAGCCTTGCTGATGTAAGAACCATGGCCCAGGAGAGTCCCTTTCTTAGGACGATTTTCCTCACCCACCAGAAGTTGGCATGCTTCATCATTGGGGAACCTCTTGCATCGTGAACCTAGTCTCAATTGCTACCAACAACTCCTCCCAGTTGCCAAGATGCAACCCTGCACTTATTATGTGCATTAAAGGTGCTAAGTGTCCTCTTAAAAGGGTCCCAGTTTGCTAAGCATCACTCTCTGACTAACAACTCCTCATGTATGGTCAAGGCAGGAAATGACAATGTAGGAAAAAAGGTTTCACCGTCTTGGACTGAGAAATACTTACAAAAACAATGGAATAGTGACCATCTTGTATAGGAATGTATTTAATGCTAACCATTCCTACTTCTTCAGGAAAATGGCATTACCTAGAAATTGCAGGCATAAGAAGAAGAACCTCATGTTTAACATCCTCATGTCTTTCATGCTTTTACACTTTGACAGCTGACTCTTCAGCCAGCACTCTGCACTGTGCATGGAAGAGCCTGACACAAGTGGGGAGCCTTCCAGACTGCTGCAGCTGCGGAAATGCTGGCAATAGCTAGGTGAAAGGGAAGAAGCATCCTCATCAAACACAATGGCCAAAGACATGCTTCCTTCCCCTCTGTAGATGCAAGGATAAATTACCACCGACAGCTGAGTTCAGGCTCCTTCCCAGATGCAACACTATGCCACTCTCTTGAAGCTCTGGGCTTACCAGGATGCCGCAGAATCATGATACGTGCATCATATCAATATGTAGTTCTATAGTAAGAATAAAAACAGATTGTTGGTTGAAATACAAATCATTACATGGATGAAGCTCCTCCAGGTCCTTAAGATTGAATTGTTCTTGAGACTTTTTGCCTCTTTTTTTTTAGAAAGACTAAACAATTCCAACCACATGGTGAGAAGGGATATTAGGTTGGTTGTAGGTAAGTCATGATTCTGCACAGTGATGAGATAATACATCAGTCAAAGGATTCTTTGAATCAGGAAAATAGGTTATTGTAAAGTTGTATTATGAAAATAAAAATGTCCTTCTGGCTTGACAACTGCTCATATAAATTGAAGGTTTCATATATTTTGTAAGTTCCTTTCGTCAGTCGAAATTTCAAAGTTCATACATCCTTTGTGCCTTTTCATAGATGTCTCCATTTGGTACAAATACATTTCATGATTAGTAACCCTCTTTCTAGAACTGAATAGTTCTGTTCTCTTTCTGACAAAATATGGGCATAAGGTGGTGTATTCAAGTATATACCCAAAGAACATGGAGCCACCTTGACAGTGCATGCCTAGAGGAAAAGTGGAGGCTCCATTTCTTGGTATGGTGGCTCCAAACAGGTGGAAAAGAAGTCCTCACCAGACAGAGGTATTTTGATAAAGTAAACAGGAGGAAGGAACCAGGCGCACAATCTCAAGACAGCATGCAGGGCAGAGAAATAGCAGGGCCACGAAATGATGTATTTCTTAACTGCAAAGAAGGCAGATATTTGACCAGGAAGCTAGAATAAAAGGCGCAGCACAGAGAAAACACTGGAAGCTCAATAACTACACTGTGAGGGGATGGAGGCATGGTCATAGGTTTTGTAGGGTGAAAACCTAAGGGCGCTGAAATCAATAGGAACAGGAGGGAGGAGACAAAGTGTGGACCATGGGAGGTGGAAACTAATGGATACATGAGAAAATGAGAAGTGAAAGAAGTAAGAAGGAGACAATCCCTATAAAAGCTAGGAAGGAATCAGTCTACAGAGGATACAGAATGGGAACAGGACCAATCCTTCCCTCAGAAACCTCTGTTTTCAGGCAAGTGTGCGAAATGGAGAGGGAGAAGGGAAGATGCAGAATATTAAGAGAACCTATAACCTGGGCAACCTCTCGCTTTCAGGTGAAAGAACTCCCTGTCCACTTTGAGAGAAATCATAACAAGAATAACACCAGGGTCTAACTGAACTCATAAAAGAGAGACCAGGGAATGAAATGGGGAAAATGAACCCTTGAAAGCTGGAAGCATAACCATTTGAAGACTGAAATAACATTTGAGACAGTGAATTTTATTGTGAATGCCTTAATAAGTGTTGTGTTGCTCTGGGAAGAGATTTTGATAAATTCTTACCTATCCCATTGAATAAAATCATATTCAATTGGAAAAGACACTTTGGGGCCGATTCCGATTCGGGCCGTAATTCTCTCCGACCGAGCCGGACCCGGAGAGAATTCCGACCGAATCGGACCCTAGCAGTCCGACCGAACGAGTACGATGCGCACGCATGCAATCGGACTCGAGTCGGTCGGACTCCCATTGAAGTCAATGGGAGCCTGTCGTACGCACGCGTACGCAGGCTCCCATTGACTCAATGGGTGCGAGGCGGACAAGGGCGCCCCCTACAGCGTGTACGCGTCCATGCGCATCGCGGCGTACATGCACAGGTAGGGGGGACCCATGGGTCCCCCCTGTGTGCGACGCGCGCGCCTACGCGTACAGGGGGGTCCGACGCGGACCCCCAAAGTCCGGCTCCGACAGCTTTTTCGAGCCGGACGGCGTGAGTCGATCGGACTGATCGCGGCGCGCATCGTACTTACCCGGCCGGGAAACGTCTCCATAGCGCGGTGCGAGTCGTGTCCATGCAAGTCGGTCGGAGCGTGTTGAAGCCGCGTTCGAGTCGGTCGGAGATTTCGCGGGTGCCTGCATCGTACTCGCTCGGCCGGACCCGCGTACGATTCGGTCGGGAAACAGGGCTCCGAATCGGATCCGGTAAATCCGAATCCGATTCAGAGCACTACCGGCCAAGATCGGAATCGGCCCCTTTGTGTACAGAGTGACTCCTCATAATGGAACAGATCGAAAGCAGGGTATTCTAGTCCATCACTTTCTTGCAGATTGTAACATGTCAGACCCCACAGCTCTTTTGGAAGCACCAGTCTCTACTATAAATTTTTTAGAAGCGTGAAGATGGCACAAGACTGTCGCTTGAGTGAACATTCATTTGAGCATATTGCATGTTTTTTCAGATTGAGAATCCAAACAAAAACTTATTACATGATTTCCTTCTTTAACAAACAATCCCATTCTCTCTTAACGTTGGAGTAGGATTGATCTATCAAAAACCTCCTAAATATTCTCACAGTTTTGAGCAAATACTCCTCCAAAGTTGGTCCTTAAACCTCATTTCCCTATTTTGATTATTTTTTATCTTCAGCTTTTAAAGATCTTGTTTCAACAACTACCAACAAAGGTCCACCTTGGCACCCCTCTCAACCTTAGTTTTCAGCATCTCTTAAAGGTGAAAAACTAAAGGTCAGGCAAGCTGAAAGAAACTGCCACTGATCATAAAAATTGCATTGTTAACTTTTAAATTGCAGTTGAGTAACTAAAAAAACCGGTATTCATCAAGCTAAAAGTTTCTATTTTGGAGCCCTATTTAAAGATGGTTTTAACTCCACACACACCTTGTTTAAAATTGTGGAAGAGCTTACTAATCCCTTTTGTTCTGCTTGCTCAGTAATTTACACATAGGGACTGTACAGGGCCAGATGTAGCAAGCGAAATAGCGATCGCAAATGCTGGAATTCGCAGAATATCAGCGTTTGCGCTCGCAATTCAGCTGTGTGCTATGTAGGTAGGCAAATACCTACTTGCAAAATAAGGAATTGCAAAAATTGCGATTCCTTATTTTGCACAAACATTTAGAGAATGGCAATTTGCGATTCCCTAAATGCTATGCTAGTAGGCATCGCAAATTGCGATATTGCCGTAAGGAATCGCAAATTACCACCAACTTGAAGTTGGTGGTAAGTTGCGAATTCCTTTCAAAAAGCACTTTTTTGCTTTTTTCAAAGTGCCATGTGGCACACATACATGCCCTTAGGGCATGTATGTGCACCACAAGTGCACAAATGCACAATTCAGGGGTGCAACAGGGTGTCCTTTTGGAACCCTTGCACCCTTGAAATTGCGCGCGCAATTCCCATTCATTCCTATGGACCTCTTGGATCATAGGAATGAATGGGAAGCCATTCCTTATTTGCGATTCGCAATTTGCGAGTCACAAATAAGGAATGTGTAGGAATCGCAAAAATTATTGAGATTCCTACCTACATAGCATTTTGCGAGTCCTTAATAGCGATTCCCTAAAAATCGCTATTAAGGACTCGCAAATGCTATGTAGATAGGAATCTCAATAATTTTAGCGATTCCTACACATTCACTTATTTGCGACTCGCAAATTGCGAATCGCAAATAAGGAATGGCTTCCCATTCATTCCTATGGTCCAAGAGGTCCATAGAATGAATGGAATTGCATGCAGCACTTATGCAGTACCCAGTAGGTACTCGCAAATTCTGCGCGCAATTTCAAGGGTGCAAGGGTTCCAAAGGACACCCTGTTGCACCCCTGAATTGTGCATGTGTCACTTGTGGCACACATACATGCCACTAAGGGCATGTATGTGTGCCACATGGCACTTTGAAAAAAGCAAGAAAGTGCTTTTTGAAAGGAATTTGCAACTTACCACCAACTTCAAGTTGGTGGTAATTTGCGATTCCTTACGGCAATATCGCAATTTGCGATGCCTACTAGCATAGCATTTAGGGAATCGCAAATTGCGATTCTCTAAATGCTTGTGCAAAATAAGGAATCGCAATTTTTGCAATTCCTTATTTTGCAAGTAGGTATTTCCCTACCTACCAAGCACACAGCTGAATTGCAATCGCAAACGCTGATATTCTGAGAATTCCAGCGTTTGCGATCGCTATTTCGCTTGCTACATCTGGTCCTGTGTGACAAATTGTCTTCCTAATTTACTAATACGGTTCATACAATCTATGAAAGTATTAAAAGTGACTCAGTCTCACATGAGACTTCACACAAATCCTGAAGATAGAGAAGATAAGTTCTCAAGTGTAGTCAGTCACTTCAACAGGCAAGATATCTCTAAATTGGACCTTATCACTGCCATTCAGGAGGACAAAACAATACAACTAATTGGTCTGGATCTATTGATGCTATTTGCCCTGCCAGAATTTTACATGATATGGCAGAAATAGTGACACATGCAATGACAATTATCATAAGCTATTCTTTTGTATCTGGGCAGGTTCCAATAAAATGGAAGGAGAGTGTAATTCAACTTCTGTTGGGGGGAAAAAAACAATCTGGACCCAGTTGGAGACCTATATCTCTCCTCCCTTTGAGCTCAAAAATAAGGATAAGGATGGAGAAGTAGCTTGCTAAGTGCCTGTTAAACCACTTAGAACAAAATAATCTTACTGGATGTGGTTTGAACTAGGTTTCAAGCTCATATTTGGGTACAAAACTGCTCTGGTCTCCATCTTGAATGAATTAAGGTGGAGCCTGGACAGTGGACATCTGTCAGGTCATATCCTCTTAGCCCTCTCTGCATCATTACACATGGATGATAATGCAATCATGATCAACTGTTTGGCAGAGATATGCCTTTTTGGGTTCACCCATGCTTGGTTCTCTTTGTTTATCCCAAGATAAAGTTACTCATTATAAATGACACCTTTCAGGTCCAAAGTAACTCATGTTAAGTGTGGAGTTCCCCAGTACTCCTCATTGTGCCTGATTTTGTGCATCATTTACGCTTGACCTTTGGTCTTCTTACTTTTTTTGGCCTAGACTGTGTGACATATGCTCATGACAATCAGCTTGCAAGCACCGAAGGTACATCAAACATTCTGACGCATCGGAGAGTAAAATGACCAAAGTGTTGTAACGCAACTGCAGCCTACATAACACAAAGCTGATTTGTGTGTCGTAAAGCACCTTTACGTGGCGCAGATCACCTTAGCATCCCGTAAGAGTGCGTTGCATGGTGGGAAGTTTAATAAAGTGACGCATTTGCTGGCAAAAATAATGCTTTGGAATCCACTGCACTTCTAGACCACAATAAAACTCAAACATGGAGGCCAGCAACAGATGACGAGACAGCAGCCCGGGGAAGAAGAGGAAGACCAATTTCAGTGGGAATATTATTAGCTGAGTTGACAAAGAATGAAAACCTTCTCTTTGTCACCTCCAAAATGCCATTAGCGAAGAAGGGAACTATTTGGCAGGCCATAGTTGATAAGATCAACAGTGTAGGTCAAAATAAAAAGTACAGTGCCGGAGTGCAAGAAGCGCTGGCATTATTATAAGCTCAGGACCAAAGAGAAACCGCCCAAGACCTGAGGGCAGCTATGAGGACCCAGGACAACCCAATGTCCAGGAGTAGTTGGACCCATTGGAGTTGCAGATGCGTCACTAATCCCAACAGAGTTGGTGGCAGGAGTGATGGTAAGGATAGTGCTGCGGTCGAGGACCAGGAAGAACTACAGAGTAAGTCAAAACAAGGGACCATATTTTCAAAACTGTCATGCAGCGCTGCAACACAGCAATGACAAAGAACCAACGGCGGACTCCAGTCACCGCACCTCTTAGCTGTATTCCCTTAGTAGTTCTTAACAGTATAATGAGAGTCGGTGTGCACAATCAGCTCCTGCACCTGCCGTTGGGAGATGCAAACTGCTGGGCAGATGTACAATACTTCGAGAAAAGTGGAGCAGTGCACTCCCAGATATATCTGTTTCAATAATAAGGACTGGTCAGTTCCTTTGTAAAAAATTGGTTCTTTATTTCATAATCCATCAAATTGTGCAAACAGCCTCAGCCAACGCGTTTCATTCAAAAGATTGAACTTCGTCAGGGCAGACAAGATAATGGACGAATTATGGTCACTGTTTAACCTGGTTCGGAATAGACCAAGTGGCCACGTAAGGCCCAAAAGCGGTGTAAAATGGTGAGGTCACTGGTCAATCTGTGACTCCACGAGCAGCGTGGGCCTCCTTGATAAGGGCCCGATTAATAAACCTGGAGCAGTAGTGGTGAAATGCTCCTTCCTCGTATTACCACATGGCAGTATGGAATCCCGCTGCAACACACTTTGTGCGCTGCACTGGGCTGTGTGCAAGGGACAGGGCATGAATAGCTCACATGTTAGATCATACATCACATAAATGTAGTTTACTTGGGCAGTGAAAATTCATTCATCCCAGTCCAGCCCTGTCAAGTTTCCCAGGGCCATGCATGATGTGCTGGTCGAATCCAGGTTATCTTTTGAATCCTGGGACTTGTAGTGTAACATACATGATTGACCAGGGCTACAAGTCCCACAATACCAAGCACAAACCCTGGACTGGAGCAGCACATAATGCATGGACCTTGGAAACTTTGCAGATATGTCAGTGACAATGCAGGCCCCCTTGCACCATGAAGCAAAATTGCTAGCCCAGATATCAAGCTGCAAACTTTGGAATAGAATGTAATGCAGTGTACCAGACGGTAAACTCCTCAACCGAGAGGGGATCCAGTTGCTGAGTATGTGAAGGTTCTTCAAGTAGGATCATGTGTAGAGCCAGGTGTACAGTCACTAGCACTAAACCATATTGCGCGCAGCTGTCCTGATGTGCTGGATGTGAATTTTTTACAGGTGTTTCCTACCATCTATGTGACTGACCACCCTAACTCCTGTTGTGCTCAAAAGCATATTGGTGGTGGGGACAAATGCAAGTGATGGGCAGCAGAGGTCCATGGTTGTGTTATGGAAGCGTAGATGGTGCGTGTGAGCCAGGTGGGCTCCTGGTAGTGTAGTGCCTTGAATGTGTGACTAAGCATATTGTACCAGCAGTGTCACAGAATGGGCAGCCATTGTATCTCAAGGAGGTTTTTGGACCTGGCCCTTTCTGCAGGGTCACCCCCAAACCTTTTGCCTTCCTTCTCCCCTTTTGCTTTCATTTTTGTTGGCTTTCCTACTCTGGGCACTTTACCACTGCTAACCAGTGCTAAAGTGCATGTGCTCTCTACTTAAAACATGGTAACATTGACTTGTCCACAATTGGCATATTTAATTTACTTGTAAGTCTCTAGTAAAGTGTGCCACATGTGCCCAGGGCCTGTAAATTAAATGCTACGAGTAGGCCTGCAGCACTGATTGTGCCACACACTTCTGTAGCCCTTTAAACATGTCTTAGGCCTGCCATTGCAGAGCCTGTGTATGTAGTTTTAAACTACCATGTCAACCTGGCAAGTTAACCCTCCTGCCAGGCCCAAACCTTCCTTTTTAATACATATAAGTCACCCTTAAGGTAGGGCCTAGGCAGCCCTAAGTGCAGGGTGCAGTGTATTTAAAAAGTTGGACATGTACTTTTACGTTTTACATGCCCAGGTGGTGAAAAACCCTTAAATTTGTTGTTCACTACTGCAAGGCCTATCTCTCTCATAGGTTAACATTGGAATTACCTCATTACATTTTAAAGTGTAAACTCCAATTAGGAAAAGATAGATATTTCGAGTTTGGTGACTCTTGACTCACAATTTAAAATCACAACTTATGGTAAAGTTGGATTTTAAGTTGCAAGTCCGAAAATGCCACTTATAGAAAGTTGGCATTTTCTTATTTTAACCATTCTGTGCCTTCTGCCTGTCTCTGACTGCACATATGGGGTAGGTGACATCTAGAATTTATGCATTCCCTCTAGACAGCCAAACACAATGGGAGCATAGGTGTGACTTGATGGGTCTTAATGGGCCATTCACTGGCTTGATAGGGGGACGGAGCTATGCACAGCCCCAATTGCACCTAAATAGGTTGTGCCCTGTCTCCACACAATAGGCCTAACAACCATGTATTGTGACTCCAACCAGCTTGGCAGTTTGGGCTGGACTGTTCCCATGAGGAACAGGGTCAAGACCGATTTGCATAAGGCTGGGTCTGAACTGGGGTGGCGAAGTGAGCTAAAGAATGACTGTGGCTTCAACCCAGATCTGTGACTGAGGTTTCAGCACTCCGTCCAACATCTCCTTGTGTTTGCTTGGTTCGCCCTAAGTTGGCAGGGTATGCCCAGACGTGGGTCCCTTGCTCACTTTGCCACTGGATTCAAGCTAGCCTGGCTGGTGAGGGGTGTTACCCCGAAACCGGTCCCAGGATGCTTGTTTCCAGTCCAGGGAAGACCTGGCTTGGCAGTTAAGGCTAGACTGTTCCTATGAGGAACAGGGTCAAGACTGATTTGTATATGGCTGAGTCTGAACTTGGGTGGCGAAGAGAGCTAAAGAATGATGATGGATTCAACCCAGATCTGTGACTGGGGGTGAGTGTCTAAAAAGTTTCAGCACTCCGTCCATAATCTCCTTGTGTTTGCTTTTTTCCCCTGAGTTGGCAGGGTATGCCCAGAAGTGGGTCCCTTGCTCACTTTGCCACTGGATTCAAGCTAGCCTGGCTGATGAGGGGTGTTACCCTGAAACTGGTCCCAGGATGCTTGTTTCCAGTCCGGGGAAGACCTGGCTTGGCAGTTCGGGCTGGACTGTTCCCATGAGGAACAGGGTCAAGACTGATTTGCATATAGCTGGGTCTGAACTGGGTGGCGAAGTGAGCTAAAGAACGATGATGAATTCAACCCAGATCTGTGATTGGGGGTTAGTGTCTGAAAAGTTTCAGCACTCCGTCCTTCATCTCCTTGTGTTTCCTTTGTCCAGCCAGCTTGGAGCCAGGGCAGGGGAGGAAGAGGATTCCCTGCACCTCAAAGCCACTCTCTAGAAGCTTCTCTCACCTTCCAGAACCTGGACTCCAAAGCATAAATACTGGACCTCAGACACCACCACTTCAGTACACTTCTGGGCCTGTGGATACTCTGCCACGACGAAGGACTGCTGTCCTGCTGAAAGGACTGTAATTCCGCTGGACTCCTGCTCTGCTGTGATGACCTGCTGCCTGATGCCCTCCTTGTCTGGTAGTGAGATGGACTGGACCTGCATCTCTCCAACCCAGCACCAAAGTGACTGCAAGGACTTGCTGGCTTGCCTCCTGTTTTCTGAAGTCTCAGGGACACAAAACACTTCCATGTCACCTACTACAGCACCTGGACTCTGCCATCTGTGAGTCTACCCTGCCAAGTGGTGCCACCCCAGGCCTGGACCCTCCCTTGGAAGTGGGCTTAAGGTGCTCTGCCTTCTGTGGTCCTTCTCGGAACTGACACAAGACAACGTGAAGCCTATCAAAGCAACGTCGCGCAGACTGCGCACCAAAATTTAAGGTACTGTGTTCAGCGGGCGCAGGTGGGTTCCTGTAGCAAGCCCACGCTCCATCGCAGTTGGCCTGAACTTGTGACTTTGTCCAGGTCTGTTGCGACCAAATAACCACAGTTGGCGCTTTGCACTTTTATCGCTATTTTCACCTAATTCTTTAAAAATTTATATCTCATGTTCTACGTATTGGATTTTTGTCATTTTGGTCTTGATTTGTTCATTAAGTTAAGCTCAATTATTCTATGGTGTGGATTATTTTTGTGCTGTGTTTTCACTGTTTTACTGTATTAAGTGTTGCACAAATACTTTACACATTGCCTCTTAAGTTACGCCTGACTGCTCTGTGGCAAGCTACGAGTGGGTGAGCACAGGTTAATTTAAGGTGTGTATCTGACTTACCCTGACTAGGATTGTGCTTCCTGCTTAGACAGGGTATACCTCTGTCATCCATAAACCCATTTTCTAATATTGGTGAGGTGTGATGTGTGTATTGCAAGGTAGGCTGAGTGATAGGCAGCCACTGCTGTGTATGATAGTTTGCCAATTGTATAGCGGTTTTGCGGAGTTGCAGTGGTAGAGGGCACTGGTGTACCACAATCTACATGTCCTGAGGGCCTGGGTGATGGTGTTGCAGGTGTCAGGAGTGTCAGGAGGGAGTCGTAAGAAGAAAAGTCTGACTATGGAACATATGTGAAAGCAGGTGGATGTGAATTAGGAAATTGTGAAGTGTCAGGGTGAAGCAGGTGTCCTGGATGATGGGCAGCTTTCTGGGATCATCACTGTAGCCAAAAATAGATAAGCACATCGATATGTGAAATAGGGTCATTACCTGCACTCACCCTTGCAGGCAGGGCATGCCAGCTAGCTGCCTAGCTGTGCTGCATTGTGTGTCATTATACAAATGGGCCCCCTTGTCAAAAAGTGTTTGAGTGCACAATGTAAATTTATTGCCATGTGAAAGGCAACAATAGTGTTACGTGCCCACATTTACCTGTAGGAACATAAGTTTTACATATCTCTGTATACTTGACAGTGAATAATATCAACAGTTTTTATTGTCACCTAAATCACTTATGTCTACACCTATCATGGATCGTTACTGACATATGTCTATCTCATTGCAAAGGGACAAACAACACCTCCTGTGCAGCTGCCTGTCTTTGATGACCAACCTGTTAGTGATGCCATCCTGGCCACCCTGGATGATGACACCTTCCAACAACTCCTGGACTCTGATGAATCTCTTCCTCCAGCCTTGGCAAGGGCAGACAGAGTTTCAGGATCTCCAGAGGAACCACCACACACAGGACATGCCCCATCTACCAGTCCTATTCCAGCTGAAGACTCAGAGGACCCCCAAGTTGTATTCCAAAGGATAGTGGTAGGAGTCCAGAAGTGAATAGTTGATCAGGTGTGGGCAGGGATGGAGACCATAGAGGGCATCCTAGAAGGAGTCTGTAGGTGTCTGAGTCCTAATAAGTATATGACTAAAACAATTAGAGACACCTACACTAGACTACATGGGATGGATGAGTCCCTAACTGACATTGCTGAGGTCATGGCGCAGAGGGAACAACAACAGTCCAGTACATCGACATCAATGTAGTTGTCGGTCAGCTGGGGGCAATTTGTAAGATCATAGAATCCATGGTGCACAAGTTGGATTCCTTTATGGCAACAATAGGTGCCCTGAATAGCAACGCTGTTGCTTTGGTGGCAAGTCACCAGACTCTTGCCTGGGATTTCTAGGCTGCCTAACTGGCACTTATGAATGTTTTTGGGGACAAGGGAGCCACACCTTCTGCCACTGATGTGTGTGTGCCTTAGATGTCTCCCATACAAACACCACCAACTGCAGGGGAGGCACAACACCCATCAGAGGAGGGAGATGTGGACTTCACCAGTTTCCACTACCGATCTGACCGATGACATTTGTCAATGCCTCCTGGTCAGTTTCACAGTGGTCCTGTATTTATCATCATGCCATCTCCTTTGTCACTCAGTAGTGGACTTTTTATTTGTGCCCCTGTTGATCTTATCCATGTGTGGACTTTGAAACAAACATACCTTCCCTTAAGCAATTCGGACCTCCTTTTTAGGTCTCGCCTACGCAGCGCGCATGCGCTGCTGCTGCATAGGAAAGAGACCTCTTGAAATCGATTCAGCTTTGGAGGCAAAAACGTGCACGCGTTGCATTGCTTTCAATGCAACGCATGCACGTTTGGCGATTCCCTTGCGGGAGCGAGCGGCGCCATATGTTAGCAATTATTGCGCTCGCTCCCGCAAGGGAAACGCTGCCTGCTCTCGGCCGCACTCCCCCCCCTACTTGCGCGAGGCGCGCGCGCTTGTTTACAATTGTTGTGATTCTCACTTTTCATTTGCATTATCTTAGGAGTGCTTGGATCATTTTCACGTAGTAAGCATGGTGAAAAAGCACAGTATGAATCACTGACGAGGGTCTCGTATTTATTTCTTGGCTCAGCTTGCGGTCACACGTTTGTAGATTAACTCCGCCTCATGTTTGAAAGGATTGTTTCCACCTGTGTTGTTTACGACGCGTTTTCTGACTCCGTTTGCTTGGAGGATAACTTTGGTTGTTTTAGGGATGGTGTAATGGGTGTTTAAGCAGCCGACATTAGCGTGAATATACTGGTTTCCACGCTGCATCTTATCTCTACCCATATCATAAATCGAGCTTTTGCTTCTGTTTGGTTTATTTTTAGTGTCCATGGTTGCTTTTACTCAGGCCACCCCTCTGCATGAGTCGAATTGATTAGCGGAGTAGCTCGCTGGCGCTGTTCGCATGCCCTGTTAGCGCACTTTATTTAGTTCAATTATTTAGAGTTTCTCGGTGCTCAAAATGGGTATAATTTATGATATTTGTGTTTCCCTATATGTTTCATTGCTTAATTTGTGCTCGTAATTTTTCTCACTCGTAGTCTTTGAAATGTCACCCATAATTACACTGAAATTATAAAAATGTCATACATAGCAATTTAACTTTGTCATCTATAAGCTGCACAGCCTGGCGAATCAATAATCAACTCCACATCCGAGATGTCTTTTGCAGCTCATGTCATAGTTGTTTTCTATGAAGGCGCCCTTCCCTGTGATCATGGCTTGCAGGGCGATTGGCCTCCTAGGCTGCAAGGCAGGCCATTCAGGAGGCGGGCGGCAGCTGTGTTTTTCCTAGCGCCCTCGTCTCTCGCAGAGCAGCGCTTTTTCTCAACTTGCGAGCTGGAGTTGCACTCTGACTTGTGTTGGACAAGACTGTGAGGTAGGAGGCAGGTTTCAGCTTTAATATCAGAGTCGTGTAGGGCCCACCCACACTCGCAATATTCACCTGCCCAGACCTTCACAAGTTGGCGCAGAGGGGCACATTTGTCCAGCCCCCGCTGGTTCATGAACATCATCTGCTCATTTGTTGGAGGCTCGCGGTAGTGGGACCAGGGCACATTTGTCTAGTCACGCCGGGCGGTTACGCTGGGGTCCCGCTCCTGAAATTCTTACCTTCCAGCATCTAAAACAAGCATTGGAATAGCCAATAGGTCTCGCCTTTGGGACCTTATAAGTGTTTAGTTATCCAGCACAATATCCTTGGTGCAACAACATCAAGTGTTGCATGGCTAAACACTTATAAGGTTTCAAAGGCGAGACCTATTGGCTATGCCAATGCTTGTTGAAATTATCCTGACCTCCATATGTCACATTACATGTCTCCCAAATGGACTGTTTGGTCATCTACTCTTTAGATACCTGTTGGTGTTGGCAAAATTGAAAAATGGGACTCCCGTAAAAGATTGTGAGGGATCAACAATCTTCAATAAAAATAACTGTTGTACACCAATTTATACTAAACCACAAAGAGTATTGTATGTTTTTTAGGTGAAATGTCTACATATACCACGGTGAAAGAGTACATTCAAAACCCACTTGTTTGTATCACAAGAAGAGTGAGCGAAACTCAGTTTCACATGCTGTTTTTAGATACGCATCTACACCAATTTAAACCACTGCAATGGAATAATGAACAATGTGTTCTCTCCCAATGCAAAGCCAGTGTGTAATAACAAGCAGCAGTCACTTGACTGACATAGTGAGATTCTGCTGCTAATCACACTTATCACCTATAATTGGGAAATGTGATACCATAACACTGCTCCACTCATCCATTGAAAATGTCGCTCAGTGAAGATGACAGATTTATCATCCTAAAATGATAACCTCACTGCTCACACTAAAGAGATTCTACAGTACACATATCTGTATAGTTGTACCAATAATAGGCAGATACTCATGCCCATATTCCTCATGAATTAGCATCATACCTGTGCCACACAAGGTGGAGCAAGGACACTCCAATACATTGAATGTCAGCAACTAGGAAATGCAAGGGCTCCATGTTGGGGACTTGTGTCATCTGATAATTGGTCAAAAATGCTACACTGGGATAAGTAAATAAAATGTGTTCCTCTGCCCCTGCGAGGCTTAATATGTCTTGAGTGTGAGTGCAACCACACATTACATCTCGTATACATTTTTCATACATTTATCTTATATGTGCCAGACCACAGAACCAGAAACAAAGAAACACCTCCTCAGGGCAAGAGCTAATGGGAGATTTATAGGCATGAATCTTTGAAAATAGTTGACCAAAGTGAGCTGCATGATGTGCCACACTTAGCAATATGTCAATGGCAATCATGATGGACAATCTCCAGGCAGGTTTTCTGCATACACAATTAGTAATCTGTCAACAGCAATGACCCCCTTGCACAATGGTGCAAGGGTGTGTGTGGTACTGCAAGGAATTAGTGTGTGTTCCAGCGCAGCCATGGAGCAGCAATCTGTAGTAACAAAACTATTCTATCTATACCTGCCCTATCACTTTCACACAGTGTGCAATAGTGGGAGACTACCTGTGTTGTACTGTGTGAAAAATCACCAAGTAAGCTGTACTTGCAGTGTTTAAAGTATGGAAAAAGGGACCATAGATTAATCAAAAGTGAGGTACAGTAAAAGTTGACCATAGGTCTCTGACTGAGCTATATATACCTCATAGAGCGTTGGTCAATAGCTACATCATGTACTCAACTCAACATACACAATGGTACCAACTCTTACATATGAATTGATGAAAAAATAGTGAAAGTAAAAAACATGTTAATGTATCAAAACTATTTCAGTTACTATCTGCACCTACCTAGCCTACACTAACTAACTTAACACTAGCCTACAGTATCGTAACTTATCTTAAACTATCTAAAATCATCTAAAACTATCTAAACATATCTTAAACTATCTAAACGTATCATAAAATATCTTAACTTATCTTAAACAATCTTAACTACTATACACACATGACACGTTAAACATCAATCCTCAGCCCCCCCTTAATACACATAAATCAGCACAATACAAACAGCAACCACATCCTAAACATACCTGACCAATACATGTAATCCTAATCAAATATATATATTTTTTGCTCTAATTTTTTCTTTTTTTTTTAAAAAATACTCTAAAAATTAACCCCCACCCACATAAAAATATCTAAAAAATAACACTAAAGTACACTATGCCTATACCAAAACCTAACTAACATTATGCCTAATTGCCACAAAAAAATTAAAACAACATGTTAAGAACATGGACCTCAAATGTCGAGAAGGAGATTCTACATTTGTGCACTAATGCGCTCCATGGCCTCCTGTAAAGTCAATGTAATCTCAGAGAGGCTGGCCTGTTCTTTTTTAGATGGCATGCATCCTCTTGTTAATGTCCTGCAACTCCTTAAGGATCTGGGACTATAACAAAGATCCACTGGCATGTGTGGGACTCCTGGAGAGTGTAGTTGGCAGCTGTGAGGCAGTGGATGGTTCTGCTGTGGCCTGTGTGTGGTCCAGCACTCTTGGCCACCCTTCAGATGTTTGTGCCCACTGGAGTATGTTGTGTCTGCCTGCCTTCAAGTATTACAGGTCTCCGCTGCCTTGGTCCTCTCATACAGCAGCCCCATATTCCGTAATACCTTTGCTACGTGGCAGATGTGGCGGTAGTGTTCCATCCTCAATGTGTGGTTTTTAGGTTTGTCAGCTGTCATGTTAACTAGGGAGGTAAAGCAAAAACCTATCAGCTCAAGTTGCAAATGTACATGATGTTTGAGAAAATAGGCTAACATTGTCATACAATCATATGTGGCAGTCCAGACCAATACCAAATTTTGAGATTGAGATATTGCCAATATTCCTTCAGTACAAAGACATCTCCTAATTGAACTAGGCAAACTGAGTCAAGTGCGGTCAGTGTAGGTGTATAATATGGAAATGTATTCTCAAAATAATGACAATTATATCATTCATAACAGTGAGTCACACTCATGATGATGTGTTGATAGGAAATCGGACATGAGGTTCAGGTATGGACACTTTTGGTGTTGATATTGCATCATGCAAGTGGGGTGGAATTTGCTCATTTACATACATGAAAGGTGGTAAGGTAAGCAAGTCCAGGCAGTGTGCTTCGGCATTGCATTACTCATCTGGAGTTACACACGGCAGCACAGATTGCTGTATTGACTTACTCAGTGTCAGGTAACCCATAAATAGATGGCAGGTGGTTGGTTACCTCCTGCAAGACATAATTGTATTACACTTCACCAATTTACCCTCAGACATATACTAGGAAATCTGGCATATAGCTTCTGGTATACAGTTGTAGCAATCCTATGATGACCTTTACATAATCAAATGTCTGTACACTCATTCTTCCAGGGCTGCTTTCATCAGCGCACAATTTAAATGAGAGAGTGCATCTCAGGTGAGTGTGTATGCATGCTGGTGTACTCATTTGTACAAGTGCTTTGTGGGGTATAATGCATGGAACCATGCACCATGATGCAAGTGTGACTGCGTTGGTGGTAGCTAGAATAACTTACATCATCAGTAGGTGAGCAGTGTAATGGGCTGTATGCTTCTACTACAGTGCATCCCTGCATGTAAGCATTTCTGCTCTCTCCTTGTGCTGGCACACTTCAGGCAGCCTAGAGCCAATGCAGGCACCCTTTCACCATGGTGCAAGGGTGCCTGTGTTGCAAGGAGAATTGTTTCTGTGCAGGAATGGATACTTTTCTGTACAAAAACAATCTCTTGAGGCATTTTCCACTATGCATCTGTGCTACCAATTGTAGCGCACATAGAAAGAGGAAATTACAAGGAGAAAAAATATGTTTCTCCTCATTACGCCTTCCTCTGAAAGGTGTAGAGATTTCATACAATCCCAGGTTTACAAACCTTAGTAAATTTGGGATTGCGTGAAACCCATGGGTGGATGCATGGAAACGGCCATGTTCCACCCATGGAAAGCCTCCCAGAATGAACCGGAAGGCAATGCAGCGCAAGCCTCTGAATTGCGTTACATTTTTTTACAGTGCCAAGGAAGATGGCGCAAATTGGCCCTTGCTTGACTTTGTAAATATCTACTAGCATTTTGCATCATGGATGCGCCGCAAAAGTGGTGCAAACATGACGCAAAATGTAAGTAAATATGGCCCATTTTTGGCAATGTTTGTGCTATGTGTTATACGACAAATTTGATTGTGTTGAATATCTGCAGAGTTTGCTCCAGATGATGGTTCATGTGCCAAATGCATGAAAACTGTAGATAAGCAAACATCACCAAAGCTGCTAAAGATGAAGGAATCCTGTGGGCGTTCATACATTGCCCCTACATGCACATTGACATGCATTCTTGTCAATTCAACATCATTCTGTGGACAAGTTCAGTTTTTTTGTACACTGATTGTAATTTCTTTGCAGGTGATTGATAAATCCCCATACACATAACAATGTTACAGCTATCATGGATCACACACAAACCTTACAGAGCTACAAACATGTACTTGTTACGATTCACTCCCTGTGCTCTCGTTCCCGCCACCAGGGGGCCGAATTGTGGGGCTTTCCAGTGTTCTCATAAGCTTCCAGACACTCCCCTGTGTGCATATCCTGACTTCCAGGCATTTGGACATCATTTAGGAATTGACATCCATTCCCAATCCATGCCGGGTTTTGTGGAAGCCAGTCTGCTCATGCTGGAAACTCCATTACCTATAATCCCCTGCTCACTGCTTTGTCTCCACCCCTGCAGGCCAAGGATGGGTGGAGGAATTCAGTTCACCTGTGGCTGGCTGCTGCTAGCCTGCTCACACCTGATGCATGTGATTACTGTGAGCGCTTTTAAGCCCAAGCTCCCTTCAGCCCAAGGTTGGTCATTGTAGCTGTATACCGGTGAGGCCGATCCTTGTTTCCAGTGTTTCCTGAGCTTTTGATACCCTTTTTTCCCGAGCTTTTGATATTCCTTGATTCCTGAGCTATAGTTAATCCTTGTTCCTTGATTCCTGAACTATAGGTATTCCTTGTGCCTGAATTAGCACTGCCTGCAGTGCTACCTTGTTTCCTGAGTTCCTGAGCTATAGCTATTCCTTGTGCCTGAATTAGCACTGCCTGTAGTGCTACCTTTTTTCCTGAGTTCCTGAGCTATAGTTATTCGTTGTTCCTGGGCTTCAGCTATTTCTTGTTCCTGATTTGCACTGCTTGCAGTGCTCTCTTGACTCCTTGTTTCCTGAGCTGTAGCTATTTCCTGTTTCCTTGAACCAGTACTGCCTGCTGTGCTACCTTGACTCCTGAGCCTTAGCATTCCTTGTTCCTGAACTGCAGCAGTTTCCCTTGTTCCTGAACTAGCACTGCCTGCAGTGCTACCTTGACTCCTGAGCCTTAGCATTCCTTGTTCCTGACCTGCAGCAGTTTCCCTTCTCCTGAACTAGCACTACCTGCAGTGCTACTTTGACTCCTGAGCTTTTGCTCAATGCTTGTTCCTGCCCCAGCACTGCCTTCTATGCTACTTTGTTTTCTTGATTCCTGAACCTGCACTATTCTAGTATACCCTTGTAGCCTCCCCTTCTGTATATCCTTTTCCAGTCCCTGCCTTTCTTCCCATTTCCTTGGTTCCAGTTCTAGTTTGCTGTCTTTCTATTTCTGCTGTCTTGCTTCGATTACCTTGTATGTTTGTTACCTGCTTTCTGCCAAGTGTGCCCTGTGATTTCCTTCCTTTCCTGTTAAGCACTTCTCCTTGCTAGCTCCTTCTCTACTGTGCTTGTGTTTAGTTCTACCCCTTTGCTGTTACTGCCTTGCGTGTTCCTGTTTGATCACCAGGATCCATGGGCACAGCTGACTACCTAGGTGGTGTTTCTTGTTCACTGTGAGTATTGTCTTTGAGTTACTGTTATAACATCACCATAGGTATAAGCTCCACAGACCCTGCCTTTGCATACATATCCTATATGTGGGTATTTTCAGTCAGTATCTGTAACAGCAATTGTGGGTGAGGAACTTACTGAGCTTCAGTCTTACCGTGTGGAGCTCATGAGTGCTTTACCGCACATTCCCTTTATTGTTAATGTTGTATTGTATATATGTCTTGCACGTCCGTCCTGGGTGTAGTTAGTCTGAATGCTAAATTGCCTTGTGAGTACCCTTCCTTTCTAAGTCTTAGCCATCTTGTTCCTTTGTACAGGCTTCCCCTTTGGATCCCTTTTCTCCTCTGACTTCCTGTGTGATCCTGGGCAGCGCTGTACTCCTCTCTATGTGTACGTTTTCTACCCTGTTCCCAGTCCTTGCCCAAGTCCCTGACTGTGTTCCCGACATAGTCCCGGACAGTCCCTGACAGAATGACCAACCCACATTTCCAGGGTCACTTGTGAGGTTTCTGTGCATTCAGTTAGCTACCACTTTTTTTTCTCAAAGCTCCCCAAGTCAGTCCTTGTCAAGATGTTTAGCATCAGAACCAGAAAGTCTGCGTATGATGGCAGATATCCATTGCCAAGGCAGCGCAGTTCCGTTCAACCTATTAGAAAGTCCTTAGACTCTAGAGATCGATTCATGGAACAAAACAGACTCTTACGTGCTGAATATTATTCCCTGTGGTTGGCTGATCCTTCTATGTTAGATTTTCATTCCATCTGTAACCCTGATCCTCACCTGATGTCAGCCTGTGACCTACAGGATGAAAACGAATTTCTGCAAACCTTGTTAGCAGCAGAAAGACAAAATAGTAATTTAGAGAGTGATACTATTAGGGGAAATTTTTCTGAAGTTTGTAACTCAGGGACCCCCTGTCAAGACAATGTTTTCTTTGAAGACAATTTCCAGACACAGTATTTATCAGCATCTTACCAAACTGGTAGTTCAATGACTCCAGTTAAAGCATGTTTAACCACACAACAGACAAAGAAAGAGCAGATGCATTAATTAACCTCTGTTTTCCATACAAACGATATACCTCAGTCTTGTGACCCAGTGAAGATCACAGTCCCTGATACTAAAGAGACAGTGTTTAATGCTACATTCAAAGTAAACAATCAGATTAACAAAAGAAAGAAAACACCTACTAGAACACAGACAGCTAATAGCCAGTTTGAACAAAATCCAATGTGTAGCTCTGTTGCTTGTTGTGAAATTGCCAAGTCTACCACAGTCCTTGTAGAGAAAGATCTGCAGTCTTCACAGGATATAATTACATCTAAGATTCTTGAACTACAGCGAGAGAATAAAATGTTTCTGACTCTGATAAAAAATTATAACCCAGAGTTCAAGTGGGAATCTAAAACCCCTGTACAAGACAACTTTTCCACCTCTATGTTAGCCTCCTTAGAAATGGAGAATGAAACCTTGCGCTCTCTTTTGCGTTCCCCTCAGAGCTGGTCCACAAATTGTGTGAATAATACTGTGGCTGATCACTCAGATTCCATTCAGAAAAGCCATAGTACCTTTTCTCACAGTGCAGTTAATGAAAGTATGTGTTTGAAGTCTGAATTTTCTAACTCCTCTGGTGTTTTGTCTTCTAGTGCTAAATTACATCCAGGTGCTACATCTGAGATGTGTCCCTCTACTTTTCAGGAACCCCAAATGCCAGGCAAAAAAAAAACTTCTCTTTGCTTTCTTTTCCTAGTAGTGAGGTCAGTTCTATCTCAGAGATAACCCATAGAGAGGCCATTGACATACAGACAAAACCTGAACCAGTGACCCACATAATCCCTGATGTGACAATATCCTGTGACTCAGACCATACTCTTGATTTAATGGCTGTGACTGAAATCAACCTCCTTGCTGAGAAGAAACAAAATCCTGACCCCTTGTTTGCTCCCTTGCCTTCAAGCACAACACAAATTGAAAAGTCAGGAAATTATAATGCTCTATGCTCCGATGCATTTGTACCACCTTGTAATGCTGAGGAAAATGAAAAGATCTCCCATGACCAAGTAATCTCTGGCCTATTTCCTCTGACTAAGAGTTGTGAACTGCCAAATGGTAAAGGAAGTCTGGTCATCAGAGACTCTAAGAAAAGCACTATTCTGAGCCATCCCGAAGAAAGAACATCGGTGTGTTTTAATGAGCCAAGGAACTGTGAAGATTTCACTATTGACAACAGGGAATCTACTGTTCATGGGCAATCGCCATTCCCAGAATTTAAAGTCTGTCATCCTTGTGCCTCTCTGCCATCAGCTAGTCTTCTTGCAGAGTCTCCAGAGTCCTCAGCCGGCCTGCTGCCTTCTGAACTTCAGTCTGCAGCTTGCCTGCCATCTGAGCCTGAGCCTGCAGCTTGCCTGCCATCTGAGCCCGAGCCTGCAGCTTGCCTGCCATCTGAGCCCGAGCCTGCAGCTTGCCTGCCATCTGAGCCCGAGCCTGCAGCCTGCCTGCCATCTGAGCCCGAGCCTGCAGCCTGCCTGCCATCTGAGCCCGAGCCTGCAGCCTGCCTGCCATCTGAGCCCGAGCCTGCAGCCTGCCTGCCATCTGAGCCCGAGCCTGCAGCCTGCCTCCCCTCAGCACCAGAGCTTCCAGGCTGCCTCCCCTCAGCACCAGAGCTTCCAGGCTGCCTCCCTTCAGCACCAGAGCTTCCAGGCTGCCTCCCTTCAGCACCAGAGCTTCCAGGCTGCCTGCCTTCAGCACCAGAGCTTCCAGGCCCCCTGCCTTCTGGCCTTGAGCCTCGATTTTGCCTACTTTTTGACCCTGTGCTTCCAGTTTGCAAGCCTTCAGAGGTCTCCGTACGGATACATTCAGAGACTGAATCTCCAGCATCAGAGACAAAACTCTCAACATGTAAGCCTCAAGGGCCTGGGTCTCCTGCATACCTGCTTCCCGAGTCTCCTGCATGTGAGTCTTCTGTATGTTTTCATCCAGGGCCAGAGCCTCAGGTCTGCTTTTCGTTGTCTCCTTTGTCTTCAGCCAGTTTGCCGTTGACCTCTGTGCCTCCTGCCAATCCGTTATATGCTTTTGACCCTACAGTAAATCTTCCTTTGTTTTCAGAGTGCTACTCTAGCCTGCCATCATCAAGACTTCAAACACCTGTAAGTCAGGCTTCTAAGCCCCCGTTACTGGATTTGGACTCTTCAGGATCTGCCTTCAATACTGCTGTTAATTTACAGCCTATTATCCTACCCTCCAGAACATCACATTTTTCCTGTAGTCCTCTGGTATCTTGCACCACATCTCTGATGGGAATGGACTTATTTCATAGCAGCAAAGGCTTTAAATCGAGTCCCAGATAGTTTAGTTCTACCCCTTTGCTGTTACTGCCTTGCGTGTTCCTGTTTGATCACCAGGATCCGTGGGCACAGCTGACTACCTAGGTGGTGTTTCTTGTTCACTGTGAGTATTGTCTTTGAGTTACTGTTATAACATCACCATAACATCACCATAGGTATAAGCTCCACAGACCCTGCCTTTGCATACATATCCTATATGTGGGTATTTTCAGTCAGTATCTGTAACAGCAATTGTGGGTGAGAAACTTACTGAGCTTCAGTCTTACCATGTGGAGCTCCTGAGTGCTTTACCGCACATTCCCTTTATTGTTAATGTTGTATTATATATATGTCTTGCACGTCCGTCCTGGGTGTAATTAGTCTGAATGCTAAATTGCCTTGTGAGTGCCCTTCCTTTCTGAGTCTTAACCATCTTGTTCCTTTGTACAGGCTTCCCCTTTGGATCCCTTTTCTCCTCTGACTTCCTGTGTGATCCTGGGCAGCGCTGTACTCCTCTCTATGTGTACGTTTTCTACCCCATTCCCAGTCCTTGCCCAAGTCCCTGACTGTGTTCCCGACATAGTCCCGGACAGTCCCTGACAGTACTCAGTACACTTACTAGTAGCATTGGGATCCCGGAATGTGTCAACTTCTACCCTAGCGTTTGAGACCGGTCCACCTACAAGACAAAGATTAGAACATCGCATTGTAAATAGTGCAGCTCCACACTGTTTAAATTCCATTATAAGTACTATGACATCCCAGTGATTTGGATTATTCAACACTCTTGACACAAATATTCATACATTGTATGAATATAGGATGCAGCTAGTCACCTTGCATGGCAGAGCTGATTGGATGTTGACGCTCAGAAATATCTAACATCACATGCCTGAAGCATCCCAGGCATGTGATGTTCTTTGTACTGTTGGGCAGCATCATCTCAGGCCCCCTTGCACCACGACACAAGGGGAAAATCATTGGGCCTAGTCAGGCCAAAGTGCTGTTGCGATGGGAAAGGACAGGTACACGTCAAATGTAACATTGTAAGAACCATATCATCGCGCTGGTGCAGAAAGTGCTGACTAGCGGCAATGCCTGCTGCCTTGCAACATGGTGCAAAGTTGCATGCCTTGGAAGAAGTTTTACATTAGTTTGTCCTGGAAGGGCCACCTTCCTTCACAAATACAATTGCCAGAGGCATTTTAATCTGTCTACATGTGCTGGACAATGCAGCACACATAAAAAGGTTAAGATAATAAGAGATTGAACATATAATTCCTCCTTAGCCATCTCCTGTGCAGGTTTTCTAAATGTTTGGATAATTTCCTGCTCAAGCACCTATGTGAAATCAGGTAATTCTTCCAAATATATGCATGTTCAATGTAAACAACCACCCACAACCATTGAACAGACACCTGTGGCAGGATATAGCTACTGCATTGCATTACACTGGATTTATGTACCCACCACATTAAATTATCTGCCCCATACATGTTTACATTACAATTTTGCATAAATTAGATAGTAACATAACTACATACAGATGGTACATACATACATACCTACTGGACCTCCAATCCAAGGACACCAACTAGATCTGCCTCTTGTGCCACAACATCAGCCCCATGATGTTTCAACTGGTGGATGGTGCACTCAATCCCAAATTCGTTGCACATGTGCCAATGCACCCTCTTCCAGCACTCCTTACGGTCTTTGGGGGCATGTCAGCATGTGGGGTAGGTAATGGACAAGGAGCCATAGGAAGCCCCCAATCTCTCCCTCACTGTAAGTTTTCACCTTACCCTTTCCTGACATGACCTAAACCCTACTATGCCCACTACACCCCAAACAAACACCAGTTAACTTAGTCCCTACCTCTAATATAATGAACTCCTAAATAGACAAACACCCGACAAAACTATGACAATCCAAAAACAATGTATAACAACAAGACACAAAAGCAAACAATTTACATAAGACATGGACAGACCTGACTCCGACAGGACCAAAATCACTCAAATACACCTGACACTCTCAGAAACACCTCCAACACCCAGCACAAGCTAACATACTGTAAGAGAAAGTGAAACTACCTTTCACATAGTAAGCAGCCTGACACACTTGTTGCATCATTTCCTGGGTGTATCCAGCACACTTCCAGCATTTGTGTTGTTTTTTATGGCGCATCGCTAGGCAAATGGCCATTGCATGATGGATGCACTGCACATTGGCACTTCTGTAGTCTGTTCCATGCAATGGCGTTGATGTGCGCAATCCGACCACTGGAACTGGTGCGATGCATCGTGCAACAGGGGCGATGCGTGGGTTCTGACCCACACAACAGGGATAATGCATTGCCTCTTACTGTAGAGGCTTGTGTTATGCTGGATCACACACCTTAGGCCAATATTCATTGGTCCAGAACTGGGGTGGCACCACTTGGCAGGTCTGTGTGACAGAGGGCAGTGCCCAGGTGGTGAAGAAGGATGGTTGTAAGACAGGTGGTCCAGCAGATTGCCCGTTGAGTCAGTCTGGGTTCAAGAAATGCATGTGCACTCCTTATCAACCATCCAGGGGAACAGCAGTCAGCATGGTAAAACAGCAAGGCAGGAATCAAGAGCTGTATGATCACACATTAGTTTTCTCAGGCATTACCAGGGTACGCACCTGGATGTCCCTCACAGTCATATGTGTATGTAAAGATTGATCCTGGGGCCTATGACCCACTCTGTTTTATCCCTATCCCGCACAATATCTCTTTTCCTGCAATGTGTCAGGAACCCTTTCTTGGGATGTGTCACTTATGTACCACAAACTTAGGGAAGCACAGAGAAAGGCTGGCTCCTCCATACTCCAGTGTATGTCCCACCCAGCTTGTAGGTTTGCTGGACTTTCAAACTCCATCTGGTGTAATTCAAACATGTCTCATGTTTTGACCATAAAGCCATGTCTAACGCACAAAGCTGGCTATGTTCCTCCATGTAATGTTGTGGCGCATCCACTACTGCACTCAGATTATGTGTATGCCCTGAGTTGTGTGGTGCTTTCACAATGCAACATGGTACATGCGCAATGCAACTCTAATATGATATTTGTGAAGCCACCCAAAGCCACCTTGTGTAGCCCTGAGAGGGGTCATTAATCTCGAGTGATGCAATGCATCACAATTCACTGCATTGCCTTACTCTGTGCCAAGGTGAGGTTCTATGGCCGTTTCCTGGGTGTAACCATGCAACTCCCATGGTTTTAGATGCATCCCCACACTTACCAGACCTGGTAAACCTGGAAATGCACCAGAAAGTACAACCTTCCCAGGAGTGGCAAAACAAAGTGTAATAACTTTAATTGTCTCCGTACTTCCTCTTTCAATGTGTCCTGTATTCTACAGCACATGTAGATGGCGGAATATGGCTCTCAGGCTTTTTTGTTTTGCAGGAAGGCACCTTCATGCACTAATACATTCCTGCATGAGACACAAGCACCCTTGCACCATGGTGCAAGGGTGTCTGCGTTGGTTCTAGGCAGCAAAACGGCACAGGCTCATAGGAAAAGGCAGGAATTTTTTGCATACTATTAGATACAGCGCATTCCTGCCTTTTTGCTTTCAAAGATAGCTCTGTAGTAGGGTGACTTTCTGCGCTGCACTGTGTGGCCATGCTCAAAATATGCCCCACTGTGTACAGTCCCAGGACATTCAGTGAGCAATACTGTGATCTACATGCATCGGCCTATCACCAGCGTCGAGACATGCACCACACACACTCAGTCACCGCGCACTGTTTGGTTCTACATTCCCTTTGGACCGTACTAGAGTGTGTCACGGTGAACACACACTACCAGCACACACACATAGACAATGTGCACACTGTTCCACATTTGAACCTATGTGTTGTGTATGTCTTTCACAGGCACATGCATTCTGCACATGGTTTTATCACACACACATTTTATGACCAACCTGATGTTGGGCAGGGGTGAGTGTAGCACACAGCAGCAAACCTTTTGAAGAGGTGAGTGAGCCAGTAGGCCTCACTGCAGTGAACCAGGGTCACTTGGTCATGTTCACTACTACTGTTCACTACACAGCATGCTGCCACCCCCACTTTAGCTCTGCCTTACTCCTGGCAAAGACAGTAGCAGTACATCTACTAGGAGGGCAGCTCTTTGTGTGGCCCTCCTGGTCCAAGCTGACTGCAATCCATGAAACAGGCCTATGTAATGGCACACACGCATATTCCATGTTCCCCTTTGGGTGAAACAATAATTAGTGAGCCCCACAACTATGCAGTTGTACACTCAGGGCAGGGGTACACTGCACTTACCATGCAGGGGTAATTTCATACCCACCCCTTCATTGCAACATGTTCAATGAGATTGTGTATGTACACATACATTTGTGCTTAATGCTTGACATGGTCACTTCACACTTTCACCATCTCTGCATTCTTGAGGTGGTGTGATGTTTGCAAAACATCTCCATTGTCTTAATTCTCTAGTTAATGCCACACATTGCAAGGTGATTTGTTCATAGTGTTGTGTTACATGCTTTTGAGCCTCATCGCATTGCTGTGCAAAGCATGGGAATTGTGTAGTTTGTCAACTGTGGCCAGATGTGGTATGTATGACAATCTGCCCAGGAAATGTGTCATGTGTAGTGTTGTGTGGATCCCCTCACATGCATGCATGCCCTATTTACACATAACATTTTAACATCTACACCTGAGACTAGGCCTTTGTCCATGACAACTGTCAGTCATGATCTGTGATGGTATCTGCAAAAACATTTGCTCCTGCAAAGTGCTGCTATTCTGCATGCTAGTCCATTGGTGAGGCACATGACAATGAGGGATTTGCCTCAGGCACTGACATTTTGGGAGATTTGTGTTGCAACAATCACTGAGTACCATATGAAACATACTTTGCTGCTGCAGAACACAGCAAGACTGCTAGCTGTGCTGCACTACACTGCTTAAGTGTGTGAGGACAGGAATGGACCATTAATATGTGGCTACATGGCAATCCTGCCCTGTCCCTTTCATGCAGTACACTGCATCACATTGGATTGCTGCATTAATTCATTTATTTTTTTAAGTTATGGCCCCATGTAGATCAACAGCTCAGACTACATGCTTATTAAATGTTGAGGTCTACATCTAGTTGAGAAGATGTGAGTGACTTGATTTTTACATTGACTTTCACATAGAGACATACAATGAATGAGTTTTTAGATGTATTTATATGATGTATTTTCTGTCTATTTTACCCTCATATTATATAGTTTAGCTAAAGAAATTAGCCACAATCTGGTCCCGTCTCCGCCGACCGGCCAATGTGTGCTGGATGTCTCCTTCGCTGTCTTCATCCTCTTCTATTTCCTCCATATGTAGCATCTTATAGTCCCACTAGAGATATTTGTTTACACAGATGTTGTGCAATATGGCACAGACAAGGATTCTTTTGCAGACCAAAGTGGGTGAGTACAACAGTCTTCCCCCTGACATATCTAGACATCTGAACTTGGACTTTAGGACTCCAAAAGTCCTCTCCACAACATTGCTCGTCTTGCTGTGTGCCGTGTTATACGGTTTATCTGTCTCCATCTGGGGTTGGGTGAAAGGAACCATAACCCATTGTTGCAACCCATATCCTTGGTCACCTGAAAGTACAAAAATGCAACAATATATGATAATGCACATTGTACTGAAATATATCTGCCTGTGTGTTATGTTTGTTGACAAACTCAAACACATTTCTTACAGTTTGGATCAATATGTGTTAGATTCTGTTGACCATTGGTTTACACATGTATCAAGTTCGATGTGTCATTGCAAATGTTGACCAGGTCCTGATACTTCGGAGACTTCTACATGATGACTTTCATGTTTAGGCAGTAGATTACACTTGTAATCAGTTTCTCTGGCATATGTTCACCCCTAGGTAGGTTGTGACAGTGCAAACATGTTTGACATTCACACATACATTTGTCCTTTTGACACCTCTGATGTCTTTCCTTGCCTACATGACATTAGCACAGCATTTGATTTCTTCACTTAATTTAGCTTGGCTATTTGCTTAGTACATGTAGTGAATTTTCAACCTGTGAAATGGATCCTTATGTATTTTGTGGTCAACAGACAGATACGTTTTTTTGGAGGGCAAGGAATCATGGTGATCTTAGATTGACACATAGATATGGCAATTTTGGCTGTCTTTTATATGGGACCAACTGTTGTAGATGCAAGTACCTTTCTATGACAGACCTGGACACAACACTTCAGCATTTCACATGTATGTATGTGAGTTTGACTTGTACGTGATTCAGTACTTAGATGCCTTGATTATGACATCATTGATGTGGCAAGAGAGTGTTGGGATTGGGAACCTGAATACACTGTGAGACCTTACCCTAGTTGCATTTATTCCTATGTTCGTTAGTGGTGTATGACATGTTTGATCACATATTAATTGGCATTGTGGGTGGTACATTGAGAGACTCAGATGCAGATAATGTTACCAACTTGTGTAACAAAATTGGTCATCTATCACATTGTTGAAGTATGTCAATGTGTGTTGATAACTATGTGCATGTTTGGACCTAGACTGTAAGAATGCCTGAAACATATGTGTATTTTGTACTGTTGGTATCACATCTGTACCAGGAATTGACATTTACACATGAATCGGGCCTACACTTACATTGAATGACACAAATGGTATTTGCAACTACTTCTTCCAGTATTGCTCCAGATACTTTAGTCAACATACAAGCTTGCTGCCATGTGTGTCACATTTACTTTAGAACACAAGTTTTCATAAACTATTATTTGAGTGGAACTTTAGCTAAAACGAAGAGTAGGTACACCAATGAACATACACTCATCTCACACTTAGATTATATGTACCCTTTGTACTCATATTGATTTTACTTGTGTACAACATGATTTTGTGTTTTGATTAGTTGACCACTGCACATTAATTGGTTCTATCCATTCACACAATGTGTGATGACACAATGCTTCCCACAGTTGTTACTTTGCTACTAACATTGCAGGATTAGTGATGGAATGACGCAATGGAACATAATTGTCTACATGTTGGCTTCAGGTTTCAAGTTTAGTTTATTTGCATAGTTAATTAAAACCCTTGCAATACAATATTGTTAAATTAAAACAGTTCTACATATAAAAAAAAAAATCATAATGCATATATATTTTAAAAGATCAATGTTTTAACAGAAAAAGAAGTTCTCCTAACCAAGTTATTTTTTATTTTGCACATATTGTTAGGGGGTGAAGGTACTTTGTTCCAGTCCATGTGCTTTAGATTTTGATAAAGTGCATTGGTGCCAAGATCAAAGTAAATAAAGGGAGCTTCCTCTTCGGTCCTCCGCACTAACATTGCACTTTTTCCCGCCGACTAAGATGGTTTCTAGCTGTTGAGCTGGCATTTTCTTTTCACATGACCTCAGGAATTTTACTAAACAGCAGTTCAGTTGTGGGTCTTTTGGTGCAAAACATGCCAACACAGCTTGTCTCCTAGTACGTACCCCTCACTGATTAAAATGGCATTTTAACAGTTGTTTCCATTCTTGTGAGTTCTTTACATGTACATAGCAGGTGCAGCAGATCTTCTGGTGCTAAGACGCATAAGCGGCAAGTAGAGCCCGCTTTTTCCTTCAGCCAGTGCGGGAAATGCTGTATACAGGCTAACAGACCAAGTCTATACTTCAAGAACTTATTTTTGTGGCTTTAGCATAGCCCAGATCAAAATAATTTTGAGCAGCTGGCGCTGTGTAGGTGTTCAGGGTCATCCATCCGTGTGCCTTTTTCGAGAGAGATGCCTTGTCCTCAATCCATGAAAGATATTTGACCGTCTTCCAGATCAATTTTTTAAATGTGGTGGTATTTGGGGGGGGGTATCCCAGAGCTGATTCAGTCCCATAATGTGCAGGCTGCTTTTGAGATATTTGGCCGCGGGTGAGGCGGGTTGTTGTAGCTCCTTCCACAGGTGTTTGTTTAGAGTTCCTTGTGCAGATTTCCGCACTTTGTCCCAGGTGATAATATACGCCCCTTGTCTTGCCAAAGACTGTTTCTGTATACCAAACTCTAGCCTGATTTGAGCAGGTGAGGTATATTTGGGCAGACCAAAAATGACCCTATAAGAAGCTGTAACTGTATTGTCAAGTGTTTTAGCATCTCTTCCTCTCTGTGCCTTGCTGCCATAGGCAATTGTTGGCAGGATCTTGGCATGTACCACTTGTATCAAGGGCAGAATCGATGGGCCGTTTAATTTAATATTTAGTGCTTTTAAAGAGATTGCCAAGGCAAGACCTTTAAGTCTGATGCTGTTTTTCTGTGCAGTGAATCGGCCGCCTTTATCTATCTTCACGCCAAGGTATTTGTATTCCAACGTGTCCTTAATTCGGGTCTTGACCCAGAACCAAGCTGCAGGTTTCTTCCTTTTTTTACTGACCATCATGGTTCTTGTTTTTTTAAAGATTTATCGTTAAACCATTTGCTTTAGAATAGTCCTGCATGACATTTAAAAGGTGTTATAAGCCTACTTGTGTATGGCTAATCAGGACTATGTCGTCCGCATAAAGGAAACACAAGGAGATTATGGACGGAGCGCTGACCCTTTTCAGACACTCACCCCCAGTCACAGATCTGGGTTGAATCCATCATCGCTCTATAGCTCACTTTGCCACCCCAGTTCAGACACAGCTATATGCAAATCAGTCTTGACCCTGTGCCTCATGGGAACAGTCCAGCCCGAACTGCCAAGCCATGTCTTCCCTGGACCGGAAACAAGCATCCTGGGACCGGTTTTGGGCTAACAGCCCTCATCAGCCAGGCTAGCTTGAATCCAGTGGCAAAGTGAGCATGGGACCCACGTCTGGGCATACCCTGCCAACTTAGGGCAAACAAAGCAAACACAAGGAGATGATGGATGGAGCGCTGAAACTTTTCAGACACTCACCCCCAGTCACAGATCTGGGTTGATCCATCATCAATCTTTAGCTCACTTTGCCACCCCAGTTCAGACACAGCTATATGCAAATCAGTCTTGACCCTGTGCCTCATTGGAACAGTCCAGCCCAAACTGCCAAGCCATGTCTTCCCTGGACCGGAAACAAGCATCCTGGGACCGGTTTCGGGCTAACAGCCCTCATCAGCCAGGCTAGCTTGAATCCAGTGGCAAAGTGAGCATGGGACCCACGTCTGGGCATACCCTGCCAACTTAGGGCGAACAAAGCAAACACAAGGAGATGATGGACGGAGCGCTGATACTTTTCAGACACTCACCCCCAGTCACAGATCTGGGTTGAATCCATCATCATTCTTTAGCTCACTTTGCCACCATCATCGTTCTTTAGCTCACTTTTTGCCATGAGGCACAGGGTCAAGACTGATTTGCATATAGCTGTGTCTGAACTGGGGTGGCAAAGTGAGCTAAAGAATGATGATGGATTCAACCCAGATCTGTGACTGGGGGTGAGTGTCTGAAAAGTTTCAGCGCTCCGTCCATCATCTCCTTGTGTTTGCTTTGTTCACCCTCAGTTGGCAGGGTATGCCCAGACGTGGGTCCCTTGCTCACTTTGCCACTGGATTCAAGCTAGCCTGGCTGATGAGGGCTGTTAACCCGAAACCGGTCCCAGGATGCTTGTTTCTGGTCCAGGGAAGACATGGCTTGGCAGTTTGGGCTGGACTGTTTCAATGAGGCACAGGGTCAAGACTGATTTTCATATAGCTGTGTCTGAACTGGGGTGGCAAAGTGAGCTAAAAAATGATGATGGATTCAACCCAGATCTGTGACTGGGGTGAGTGTCTGAAAAGTTTCAGTGCTCCGTCCATTATCTCCTTGTGTTTGCTGTGTTTGCCCTAAGTAGGCAGGGTATGGCCAGACGTGGGTCTCTTGCTCACTTTGCCACTGGATTCAAGCTAGCCTGGCTGATGAGGGCTGTTAGCCCGAAACCGGTCCCAGGATGCTTGTTTCTGCTCCAGGGAAGACATGGCTTGGCAGTTCAGGCTGGACTGTTCCCATGAGGCACAGGGTCAAGACTGATTTGCATATAGCTGTGTCTGAACTGGGGTGGCAAAGTGAGCTAAAGAATGATGATGGATTCAACCCAGATCTGTGACTGGGGGTGAGTGTCTGAAAAGTTTCAGTGCTCCGTCCTTCATCTCCTTGTGTTTGCTTTATTCGCCCTAAGTTGGCAGGGTATGCCCAGACGTGGGTCCCTTGCTCACTTTGCCACTGGATTCAAGCTAGCCTGGCTGATGAGGGCTGTTAGCCCGAAACAGGTCCCAGGATGCTTGTTTCTGGTCCAGGTAAGACATGGCTTGGCAGTTCGGGCTGGACTGTTTCCATGAGGCACAGGGTCAAGACTGATTTGCATATAGCTGTGTCTGAACTGGGGTGGGAAAGTGAGCTAAAGAATGATGATGGATTCAACCCAGATCTGTGACTGGCGGTGAGTGTCTGAAAAGTTTCAGCGCTCCGTCCATCTCCTTGTGTTTGCTTTGTCTGCATAAAGGAGACATGGTAGTGTTCGTCCTCCTAGTCTTGGGGCGTGTGAAGTACAGCTGTTTAAAAGCGGAACAGGGTCTGCTAGAAATAAGGTAAACAGTGTGGGTGCTAGAACACATCCTTGTTTAAGCCCTTTTTCAGTTGGTGTACATCTTGACAGGAGTGACCCATTGCCCAACTTTATCTGAACCCATGTATCTGTATGGAGATTGATCAGAAGGTTTAATAGGGGCTGTGGAATCCCCCAGCTGCGCAATTTGGACCATAGGCTGTTGCGATTTACATGATCGTTTGGTAAGATGGCCGCCGGGTAGGAGCTCCGTCCGGGAGCTCCCCGGCTAGGGAATTCCTTTGGACCTAATTCCCGGGAATTTACCCATCTTTCCGACCCCTACTCCTCCTGGGACCCGTGGACAGCTGGCCATGGATTGCTCTGCACCCGTGAGGATTTTCCTCGACCGGTCACTGCACTCACTGCATTTCCTGGACTGACTGGTACTGGTGGACATCGCCTTGCCTCCTTTACAATTCTCCTGGTGGGCGCGGGGTTCTCTTCCCTATCACTGTCCTTCCGACCCGTGGCTGCTGCGCCCTTCCTGTTTTTTTCTGGTGCGGTGCACATGGAGCGAATTCCGGAGCAGCCGCAGCCTTGGTTGGGCTGCCTTCGCAGTTGTGGGGGGATGGGCGGACGGGTCTCCCCGCCGGCTGTCGCCTGACTTCCGGGCACGCCCTTCGTGGTTTGGCTTCCCTCGGTGCCCTTCGGGACGTCCCGCGGCACCGTCCGGGATTTCTACTGGGACGTGCTGCACGATTGTAGCGCTACAGACAGATCGGCAACGAGAATTCCAGCTATGCTGCCGCACTGGACCCCAGAGCCGGGGTTCCGAGGGATTGCGGCCCCACGGTCTTGTCCTCCATGGCGAGTCTCGAGGGAGCGAGCCCTCCGGTCGCCGTGGCTGCCTCTCCTCTTCGAGGTGGCTGACGGGGCCCCGATTCTGATTTCCCCCGTCTCTACAGCGGGTTGGGTCGGGATTCTACTACCGGACTCCTCCTGACGACCCGAGAATCGGTGGTCCGAGTGGCATCGTTTCCCGGCAGCCTTCCTTCCTATCGATCCTGCGCCTATCTTCCCCAGCCAGTCCTGCTCCTTGAGGTTGGTTTTTCTTCACGATCCTTCTTTGGCTTGCATTTTCTATTGATTTGGGGGTCCGCCATTTTGTGCCGAGGCTGTTGGTTGACTGTAACTCTGGGCCCACCATCTTGATTTCCTCGACCGACTCCTGGATCACTGCTTGCCACCAGTCCACGCCTTTGATTGCCTACCTCACTGCGGGTGCTTGAGCCAGGCGGGAGACCTGACTTCGTGAAGACCACCACCCTTGAGTGCAACACCACATGAACACCTGGCTGAACGATGGCAAGAATTTCCTGCTCTGTAAATATGTAATATTTAATTGTCCAAGCCTAATCGCTGTTAAAATGTAATCCTGAGTGAATTTGCAATTTGTATATATATATAACTCTAACCACTAGTATATGTAGTAGACCTTTGTACTTACTACCATTCCTATGTGATTTTAGAGTTTATCTGCTTGTATCTCTTCCTTGAGTGACTTTACAACTTGTACATTTGCAATTTTTTCTGTTTGTATCTCTTATTTATCTCATGTAATTCAAAGTCCTTATGGAACGCAACTGGTTCTTTTGTAAAGTGCTCTGACACCTTCGGGTAATGTTCGTGCTATATAAAATCGCATTAAATAAATAAATAAATCGAAGGCTGCCTTATAGTCTATAAAACATAGGTGTGGGGGCATCTTTGTAGCTTCGGCCTTATCCATTAGCATTGTGATAGTTAGAATATTTGTGGTTGTTCCAACAGTTTTTTCGAAGCCAGTCTGATTTGGTGGAATTACAGATTTCTCTTTGGCCGAAGCCTGGAGCTCCTCTAGTAGCCTTCCTGCAAAGAACTTCACCTCATTATCCATGACAGCCACTAGCCGATAGATTTGTGGTAGCAACTTTTTGCCTGTCTACATGTTGCAGTAAATTGATCCCACTATGTGCACATGACACAACCTCCATAGTCAAATACAAAGATGGCTATTATGTCATACATTACACCTTCTTAGTTAATATGATGTACATTTCTGCTTTCCTTACCAATGAGTAGGCCTTTCCCATAGCTCCCATTCAGGAACCGCTCATTTATTATACTGTGGTGGAAGATGTAGGCATCATGTGCACTCCCTCATCCTCCCTGAGGTCAATATGCGCTGCCGGAACACATGCTATCTCCTCCTTCGCTGCTTACGTGGTGGTGGTATCCTAGCAATTACTAGTTGCAGAATGACAACCTCTGTGGCAAAACTTGAAAAATGAAAGGGGCATTGTGCAACCCAAATGGCATTACTTGATATTCAAAATGTCCAAATGGAGTGCCCGAAAGATGTTTTTCACTCATCACCCTCTTTTATATGCACAAGCTCTTCACAAATTGTGTTTGGAGAATACTTGTGCTCCTCAGGCTGATTCCAAAATGTCTTTAATAAAAGGAAAGGAATATCGATCATTGATTGTGATTTGACTTAAACCTCTATAGACGATACAAGCCTTAGATTGCCAAATTATTTTGTGGAGTTGTTTTTTTTTGTACCACAGCCACTGCGTCATTTCCTACGCCTGGGTTACCAATGCGCGCAGCTATCCTGGTGCATTTCAAGCTTTGCATTGTGCTTCCCAACGATCACTGATGCATTGGCATACCCATAAATATAACTGTGTTACATTTATGCCAGATTTTGTGGGGAATGCCTACATTACTTAAATTAAATTGTGAGTAGCGCAGTTGGTTTTGGCACAGGCTTTGCCCTACCCAAGCCTTATAAAACAATGCATTTTGGCAAATGCGTAATTCTATAAACATGACTTACTGCTTGTGCTGCTTCTGCATCACAATTAATGCACAACGCAGATGCAAGCCGCTCACAAATATGCCCCCTAGGCCTTAAAATTGACATAGACTGGTCTTTGGAGACACAAACTAATGCTATAGTGCCTGCTTGCTCCTACCAAATTAGATTCTTTAGGGGAAGTCTCAGAGTTATCCTATTTGAGTTTGGGTTATGGTACTTGCATCACTCATCCTTTCCAGGATCAATTATTTCAATGCCTGCTATCAAAACTTGCCTGAAAAAATACTGTTCATGCATCAACTGGTCCAGAACACAACTGCGAGGCTAGCTTGTGTAATCCGTAAATTTGTGCACATTACTGATGCCAGGCGTAATTACACTGGCTTCCAATTAAGCAAAGGATACTTTTTACAGCTTTGTCTGGCCCATGATGCTATAAACAGTTCCAGTGACCTTTCTCTCATGTCATACATTGCCAAAACTACTCCTGGGCGTTTATGAGATGTGCCATAGAGGTCAGGGAAATTGTTCCCCATTTCAAATTAATCTTTCTAGGAGGAAAGCATTTTTCAGTTCAAGCGTCTAAGATGTGGAACCAACTACCAAGTGCCCTTCAATTAATTCTAGATTATAGAGTCTTTCACAAGATATTAAGAACTTATCATTTTGTATACATATAACAAGTGTTACCTACCCATTAAGATCAGATCCAAATACTCTGATATTATTTTGCTCCTTCTTTTATTCTGTCACTCTCCTAGCACCAAGACGCCTCAGGGGTGTATGTTTGCACTTAATAAATATTGAATTCATTAATGCAATCATTCATTAAAGACACAGTTGATATCACCATTGAATTAGCAAAATCTTTAAAAAATTGGTAAACAAATTTTGCAGTTCGAAGGAAACCTTGGGTTTCTTTAACATTGGTAGAAGAAGGCCATTCAAGGATGATCGATGCTTTCTTGGCATCCTGTTGGGATGCACAAACCTTAAAATCCAGATTTACAGAAGCGATGGTAATTTCCACACTTCCTCAAACCCACAGCCAACCCACACTACATTAGTGGAGTTATACAGTAGGTCTGGAGAAGGGGAAAATGATAAAAGAGAGTAAAAAGGCATTGGATATTGTCAAATTCCTGAATGCACAACTGGGATTAATCTGCACTACATGAGTATTGATCTCTAAAAGGTAAAGGAGAGATTTAGTATAACTATAGTTTAAACAGAGTTTTTCACTTGAAGCATTGTATACGGTATACCTGCTGACACTGTTTTTTCGCTCTCTATTGTAATTTGAAACTCCATCCTTCTTCTGAGATGAAATACTATTCATTTTCAATATAGTAACAGGCTAATTATAAAAGTTATAAGATGATTGTTTGCTAAAAAGAGCTACCTTCCATATTAGGAAATAACATTTCATGTTTGTTTTGCATTAACAGTGACAAGTGGACAACAAACTACTACACTTCTGTGCTAATATACTTCCATTAACATTTGCAAATAGTTCATAACCCACAAGGCTAATTCCTTGTGATGTAAACACTGGAATAGAGTTCATAATCCTAGAACACCACTTGTAAACAACAAAAGCAAGAGAGCTTGTAATTCCTATGGATGACTACTTGTGATAAAAATAAATGCTGTTCGTAACCCCTATGGATCACTTCATGTGAAATGACAAGTGCTGTAATGATCGTAATCCTCCACAGGTGCAAGTTGATTTCGTGCTAGATACTTCTCAGGTGCCAACTTCATAGAACAACAGATGACAGAATTCCAACAAGAAATGTCTGCTGCCGCAATTATATATATCACAATTGTCTAGCAAAGATTCTAGGGACCACAAGGAAATTATACGCTATGCTTTCAAGATGGTCGCCACCTTCAGGAACTCTTGTGAAAGTACTGTGGGTTTAAGAGACTTGTAGTACTTCTTGTCTTTACTCAGCTGTTTTATGAAATACCTGAAATGCAAGACTTCTTTCCCAACAGAGCCCATCCCCTGCACATCCCTCAATCCTCCTCCATTTCTGTAGGCATGTATGTTCATGAGCCTTGGAGTAGCATACTGTATGGGACTTGCATGCAAAGGTAAGTTTGTCCTACTCTGCCTAAAACATCCTTAGACCAACCAAATGCATTCAACCTGAACCCACATATTCAATCTTCCCTTTTTCAAATTCACATTTCTCAGGCTTGCTGGTCGGTTGATGTTGCTCCAATCTACACAAAACTAACGTCAAATGCTCTTGATGTTCAGTATGAGTTTTTTAAAAAAAAGTTGAATGTCGAGGAGATAAATCAGTACAAATTATTCAAAACATCAGAAAAAATTGAATCGATAAAAAGTTGAAAAATGAAAGGGCATTGTGCAACCCAAATGGCATTACTTGATATTCAAAATGTCCAAATGGAGTGCCCGAAAGCTGTTTTTCACTCATCACCCTCTTTTATATGCACAAGCTCTTCACAAATTGTGTTTGGAGAATACTTGTGCTCCTCAGGTTGATTCCAAAATGTCTTTAATAAAAGGAAAGGAATATCGATCATGAATTGTGATTTGACTTAAACCTCTATAGACGATACAAGCCTTAGATCTCAATCTTTCTTCAGAACAAAAAACAGAGGGGCCCCAGCTGGAGATGAACATATAATCAATCCATTCTGCAAGTTCCACTTTAAATATGCCTTTCTCTTTCTCAGGCAGGAAACAGATGTGCCCAAATGGTACAACAGCACCAGTTTCAATTTGTTTTGATATAATCATATTCTCTATGAGGAAGTGAGCAGATCCCCTGCATATCAAAAACTGAAGAATATGCATAGTACAGAAGTAACACTGAAAAGATGTTATCTGCAATTAAGTTTGAAGTAGTTGTGGAATTTTTCATTTCTTCAGAAGGCGACCAGCAACCTCCTGAAGCATAATAATGGTCATGACAAAAACTCTGATGATAATGATATTGTTCTGAAATTCCAAATATCTTAGGGATTGTGCCTCCATATCCTAGAGATTTCCAAAATTCACAACGTATCTCAGAAATGCTATTAGTTCAAAAGAAAGCACTTCTGAGCCTGCAAACCACATCTTTAATAGTGGGAAATCCTTTGTCTGACCCTGAGGCGATTTGCATACCATCAACAGTTTGGACTACCACAGTCATATTTTAGCTCTCTTACAGATATGATGCCAGAGGTCCTGAGAGTCGATTCGCAAAAAGCGGTTGCAAAATGTACACTGACGTTTTGCGAATTGAATCAGATTTTGTAAACCGACCTGTATACTGCTATGATGGTTCACAGAAGACCACAGAATGACCTGCCTTATTGTTATTCATTAGACAGGTCACAACTTGTGGCCCCCATGATTGCCTGTAATCATAGGGATGGTGGCTTGCACAGGGTATCAGCCGAACTTCCATGCATTTCCATTCTAAAAGGAAAAACAGCTGTTTTCTAAAGTAGCTTGAGTTCCTTAAAGGAACTTGGTCTGCCTTAAAAAAAAGATTTTCCAGTTTGGAAAATGTCAGTGAGAGCAAGTGCCCCAAAACTCAAAATTATCACCCTGTTTCACAAAGGAAAGGGTTGAAAGGGGACCCCTTGCTAATCAGTTACCATCCCATCTCAGAAGTCAATAAGTGATTAACGGTTTGTGATTAGAATTTCAACCAAAAACTATTGCTACATAGCATACTGACTCACAATTTGGAACGAATATTCTTTAAAAACCTTTACTAAATTTCAATTTGGTATGGGTCAAAACCTACATTTTGTGATTTGGAAAGCTTTTCAGAATCACAAAATGGGGTTAGTACATTTGAAAATAGGATTTTGCAAATAAAAGGGCTTGTGACCGCAAAATCCCATAGTACATCTCATTGTTTTTAAAGGCCCAGTCATGATCAATTCCACACACTCCACTATCCAAGAGCACTTGAACATTAGCAATCCGTCTTTCTTCCATTGTCAAACAATTGGCAAGAGGAACAACTGACTGTCAGAACCACCCATGGATGATCCAGGAATGGGAGGCAGTGATATAATCATCATATTTTTGCTATTTAGCTTCTCCCCATTGCATTTAATTAACTAACTTATTCAAATTCATGTTCTAAAAAATGCACATTAGTCCGTATTGTTTAATAATTTTTCATTGCAGTGTGATAATTCAACTTGCTCAAATATGTTGTTTATTGTATATTTCAATATAATCTGATATCTTGATTTTCCAGTTAATTTTTCTAAACGGTAAACAATGATTCATGGGAACATACGTAAGTGAAAGGGCATTAGGACTCCTATAATGGTTGTTTGTTTCAATAGCATTCTACAATGTTTAAGTAGAGTATTTTAGCTGCATTACATTGTTTTACATTGTTTTTAGAGGAGAGAGGAATCTTTACTTCCAGGGACATTCAAGCTTAGGGTCATTCAGACAAAATCTGTAAACACCTTTCCCTTTCTGAAGGCTAAAGCAAGGCACATCAAATCTTTAGATGGGCTTATCAGCTTGCGTGGAGACACCATACCTGTTGAGAGCAGAGACAAAAACAAAAGCTGTCATCTAATGGAACAATGCCTCTGTTGTTCCACTAAGGTATGCAGGTGAGAGCAAAGCCATCTAAGAACCTTGCACAGGCTCCTTTTGGTGCTAACATTAGCTTTGTTAGAACAAGCATTTGCAATGCAATAGGTCTCGCATTTACTTGAGTTTGAGCTATTGGCATTGTAAATGACAATGCCTTTTATTTAGGTTTTGGTTTTTAAAATAAATAAATAAAAGGGATTGTTATTTACAATGCCAATAGCTTAAACTCGCGTAAATGCGAGACCTATTGCATTGCAAATGCTTGTTAAACTGAGCAATGGTTTTGTCCTTGCTTTAGGGACAAGGGAAGATAAAAACAGTGTGTGCGTCACAGAAAGACATAGAGAGATAAGTAACGTTGTGGAGACGAAAATGAAAGAGAGGGCCAAGGAAGAGTGGCAAGGGAGAAAACAGAAGACAAAAAGAGGATAAGTAAAAAAAGGAAAAGAGGACAAAAATAACAGAGAGACAGAGAGAGTGAGATGGAGAGAGAAAGAAAGAAGATGAGAGAGGGGTAGTAAGAGATGTGGCAAGTGTAATTGTTATGCAGCCAGTCAGTGTATATATGTCATAGTAATACAGAGAGAGGAGAGAGTTTTACATACATGTTAGCACTGTAACCGAAACTACACACTTTTACTTTCGTGCTCATGGTAAATAAGGCCCAGATTTTCTTTTTTTCACACAATGCAGCATCCAAATTAATTTTGTGCTGATTTATGCAAGGATAAAAATACAGTGCATCCCCTGCGCTGTCACACAAACAGGGCTGCCCTGTGAGACAGGTAGCTTCGCACCAGGGTGCACAGGGGAGTGTAAGCTTCTAGCATAGGATTGTACTTGAGGCACAAATTTCCACCACATATTTCTATGCGTAGACAAACTCAAAGGTTGCCACACATTGGATGTGTGCTGTGCACTGTAGCACACATACAGTGTGTCATTTTTGGGAGAAATTAACACATTCCCGTTGTTTGCACTTGCTTTAAGTAGACATTGCTATTTTAATGCAAAGCCTGGTCTGGCTATTTTCGTAGTCGGGCCTGGAGTCAAAATCTGTCACTGTTTGCCCCTTGACACAAAGCAGGGCCTTACATTTTTTACACTGTGAAATGTGCGCCTTTCCAATGCAAAACAGCTGGATAGTAAATAGAATGCCATGCTGTGCATCAAGCTACCACTGGCACCAGTGCTTAATTTGTAAAACAATATGTGCCAGGGCTCTCTTAATGAGGCTACCACAGCTCGCACTACCCATTGCCCCTGCCTGAGGACCTTGTCAATCATCTATGGTTGGATTTAACTGCGTTACACCCGTGCACTTCAAGTGGTGCACTATAGAACCAGGGAACCAAGTACAAGCCCACCCCGGCATCCCACCTTTAGGCTGCGCAGTTTTATATAATTTACCAAACACGCACTGTGGTTTTAGCACATACTTTATAAACGCCGGCGCTCCCCCCCTCTTCCCCCGCTGTGCATGCCTACTCTCTTTAATGCTAAGCTTGTGTCTAACTGTAATGCAATTGGTGCTGATTGAAAGTGCTCTGATACCTTCGGGTAAAGTTTGCGCTATATAAAAGGGAAAACTAATAAATAAATTAAAAAAAGCCTACCTGTACCACGTCCGTTCTTATTCTGCGATGCCACATACCTTTGGGTCCCTGTACTTATTAACTGCACCCGGCTGTGGGAAACCACCATGGCGGGAACAACGTGTAGTGGGGCAGACACAGGGAATGTAGCCACTGTCCTGTGGCTGCACCGCGGCGTAACAGTGCGGGAGCAGGAAGGCAGGCAGTCGGTAGTGCTGTGCCTGGCAGTGTAGTCCTGTGTGCACGCCGGGCATGGGGGTTGCTATTGGCTGACGAGAAGTGGTGAGGAGGTGCCGGTTCGGTATGCCTGCTTCCTGATCTTGGGCAGGCGACAGTTAAAAAAAAAACACGAGTTGGGCAACCCACTGCAAGGAGATGTGCGGGCCATTACTGAATGTTTTTTTTAAAAATAACAAGAGGTGCTGCCACCATATTTTAAGTTAAAGCACGACCTCGCATGAGCAATTTTTTACTTGCTTTCCTAGTTTGACAAAGCTATTTTAAACTACACCGTGCTGGGTGGGGTTGGAGTACAAAATAATGTCTGGAAGGATTGCTTTAGTTCATGTAGACAACACCAAAAATAAATGTATTTGGGTGTAGACATTCTGAAGTATAACAACCTGAAGTACGACACAAAAAGTAGAGCTTGATTGATGTTAAATAGGAGCTTGAGGGTTTTCTATGGTGGAGTCTCCCATAAAGCTCCGCTGTGTAGCTAACATTTTATAAAGGCAGTTGGGAAGCATATTACAACTTGTGGCTTCAGAGTTGGGATAAACAAATCTTTGTAAGGAGTCTAGGCTGCTGCAAAGGATGACGAAAGATTTCAACATTGTGGGCCTTTGCATGGCATGTATTGTGCAGTTTGTAATGCAGTGATGTTTGTAGATATGTTTAGGTGGGAATATATTGTTTGGAAGCAAAAATTTAGAATAAGTCTGTTACCGTTCCTGTGAAGTAGGTGGACACTTAGGGGGACAGTCTTCAGTGGAGACAACAAGGAGAAGACAAGACGATGTCAAAACACGGCAGGTTCACAAATCCAAAACCCAGACGAAGGGCATGGATGGGGGAGGGAGGGGAACAATGGAGGAAGCGTTTGCAGTTTGTTTAATTAACCCAGCACCTGCTTCGGTCGGCGCCCGTGCAGTGGGGGAGGGGGCGGAGCATATTTACTACATATAATGGCCTTAAATAATCAAACATTTTTGCTCAAAAATGAAAATGTATTCAATATAAATAAAAGAAATCTGATATGACCACAAAACTCTTCCATGTGTGGAATTTTTTGTTTAATCTGGTTACGACCTGCGCCTTGGGGAGGTTTACAGCTCCTTGCGCTTTCTCCTCCCCCCTCGCCCCCCGGTTCATGGCTGGTCTCCGAGCCTGAAAGTAGTTAAGGCCAGCTGCAGGAGCACTAACTACAACAACACCAGAGGCAGCGCCGTATGTGCTGCGGAGGCACAGCGGGCGGAGTAAGGGAGGGTGAAAGTTGGCTCAATATGGAAAGGGAAGAAAAACGAAAACACAATGAAGCTGACAAAAACAAAAAACAAACCTTGTTCAAAACATGATGCGCGGTGTTGGAGTTTACAGCGCTTCATGTTTTGACAGCCCGGTGCTAACAATGTTTGTTTATTTTAGTGCAGTTTTTCTAAAATAAACAAGCATTACTAGCACCCTGCTGTCCAAAACATGAAGCGCAGTGCCAGAGAAACGGGTGCCGAAGGAGCGAAGCGGACTACTGCTGCAGGGGCGGTGTGCGCTGTGAGGGAGGCACAGTGCTTCAACAAACTGGGGAAAAATAAATTACCATGAAGAGCGATGTCGGAGACGCGGGTGCATGCTGATACATGAAGTGAGAAAAAGTGTGCATTCTGGAAAAAAAAATGCTTTACGTACACGATGGCCCCTTGCATCGCATGCCGCTTCTTCTCAGCTTTGGAAGCGGTGAAATATAAGACGTGCCCCCTGGTTATAAATAAACAAGCAGCATGCGCTGCCCGCCCCTCGCGCACACCGGCACTTGAGAACGGCAGTGGAAAATAAACAAGGAAGTAGTCCCTACACGAATAGATAATGCGGAGCAGCGGAAAGAAACTGTAGTTGGTCGGTGCTGCTTCCTGCTAAACGGAAGCAAAAGGAAGTGCCGCATCGGATCGTAAGCCAACGATAAGCCCGCTAACAAAATAAATGCCGGAGGTAACGAATGGCAAGCGGCAGGAGAAACTACCGGCAATAGGCGGAGTTTCACCCAATATACAGATTACTTGATGCCTCGTAGAGGCAGTGCATGCACTGCCCTTTGCGAGACCTAAAAAGGACTGGAGGGATTTTAGAGCTGAGTTACTCTCATAGTGTTGCAATAATGTTTATTTTTCTCTTTGTTAGCCAATGTCATTGTCACTACCTTGTTTGTCTGCATAGTAACTACTATACACATTATATGCACAACAATAGGTTTTTGATTTGAATAAAGTCATAAAATAGTATACTCCTAGTGTGATTTCCTGACTGTGTCTATTCATAACATAACTTAACAAAACATGTGTATTTGTGAAGCGCATGCTCACCCAAGGGTATCTTGGCGCTGGATATTAGATGTTTGTTGTTACCCAACTCATGGTGAAAGAAGGTTTGGAGTCCACTAATAACAAATACTGTGAGTCTCATAGGACTGATCATTGCCTAATACACACTTTCTTCATGTAATGGTCAGTGAGTTATGTGAGTTACAGTGCACTGGGTTCTCTTTCTCATGATGGTATGTTGAGTATGTTATTGCTGCCACAGGGTCTAGCGAATCCAAATCTCAGCATTATTCAGTAAGGATTCTAGTAAATGTATCACCATCACGCACCCACACTCTTCCCTTTCTTAGAGGTTGGGTGCTAACTGAAATCCTTTTGAGGAATGCTTACGGCTGGCACAGATCATTAGCCCACGATCTACAGAATAAAGACATAAACCAGTCTTTTGCTGGTATTTGCTTTTGTGTCTCTGAAAGGGCCCCTGGATGCCGCTATGTGCATAGATTCCTCTTAGGATGAAGAAGCCACTTTATTTTCTATTCTGCGATGGGAATAGATTCTGGCAGAAATGAAACTCCCCACTTCATAATTATTTCCTTCATTCCATGTCTTACGAAGTATGTGTTTAATTAACAAAGCCATTTCTACATGTTGTGAAAATAAAGTACGATGGTGAGCATGGACTAATTCATCATTGTTATCGTCTTTTAATCCACCATGAAATTATGTCCTTTGGGTCCTCTCATCCCAAGTGGTCTTAGTTACCAATTGGTGAAAATAAATCACATTGGTCAATACAGCCATAGCACCTGACTAGACATCACAAAGAGCTTCCTCAGCAGAATTCTTCAATTCAGGACATTAAAACATCTTCTTAAAAGTAAGTCGGACAGTAAAATATCTATCCATGCAAGGATTGAGGTGGTACCTAAAGGGATGGCCTAAGCTAACGCAGATCCAGTAAGACAATTGATTAGATATCCCTCCTTAGCTACCTTTGTGTAAAGTGTACAGGATAGAAGGACAAAATCACCACTAAGAAAAAAATTCCCTTAATTTTACAAGAATCCTGAAATTGTGGAGTGCTAGAACAGACTACTAGGTTATCAGTAGACCTCAAAACTAATGTCTATTTTAGTGCCCTATTTTCAAGGTAAAGTTGTAATTCTTGGCCCAGGTCCTGCCAAAGATGCATGGCAAAAATATACCTATGGAGACATTGATGCCACAACCTGTCAATGATTGGATGCTGTGAAGATCCATCTAGTTTCCTTCTCAATTGCCTGAAGAAAGGGTGATAGTAGTTACTGTGCCACCCTGTACTTAACATACATGTGAAAGGTCCCTGTTAGGAGGAAAATCCACAAAGGGTAGAAAAAACGTCATTGGAATTGGATGTTCTTGATTGTAGATGATGAACGGTACAGGTGTTGACAAGCAAGGAACCAACAGTACAGTGAGATAGGATGGAAAAGGATTGCAGCATATAGTCTTTCAGGCAAGATAATTCAATAAGGAATACTGCTGCAGAAAAAGGTGGCAAAATCAGGGCCAAAAAGCATCTGAGTGGGTGATAAAAGAAAAAAGAAAAAAGAGAAACAGTGTTGTGACTAGGCCTGGGTGGAGTTAAAAGCAGCGTATTGAGTAAGGTCGCGCTGTTCGCACTGATTTTTATCGCCGGGTGTTTGTCCCAGCGCAAATGGCACTATGCGCAGCTCAAGAGGGCACTGCTTCTTTTTGCCACTCAAATAGAAGTTCTACTCGAGCGGCAGCTTCTTCAATGCGAACGGAAGGATTATCAACGCGAGCGGTATCGGCCATCTGCGACTGCCCATGTTGAGAAATCTCGCCGGGAGGTGTCTGGAGTAAGATTTTCCTCGCTCGTGCTCACCAACTTAAAATTTGCAAGTGCAAGCTATGAAAAAACTCCAGTTTTTTGGAACTTTGCGCGGAGTGGGAAAAACTCTGCAAACTCCGCAAGCAGAGCGGGATTTCACGCCCAAGCCTAGATGTGACACATCCTATTCTGACCAAAGCCTCAATTTATTTGGGCTAGGTAGAATATGATATCACAGGTTAAAAGTTTGCCAAAATCTTGGACTGGAAAACTCTGACAACGAACACTTGAAAGATTAATTTAATGGTTTGGCTAGCCACATTAATTTCTTCTGGAGAATGGCATTTCCGTTCATGCCCACTTTGCCAGCTGACTCTTATTCCCAGTGCTCTGCACTGCACGCAGAATAGCCTGAGGCATACATGGAATCTTTGAGGCTGCTATGGCTGTGGCAAAACTGATGCTGCCTGGATGAAGCGGGAGTAGCATCCTCAGCGCAGGAGGAGTGTAAAGCCAAAAACCGCTGCCTTCCCCTCTGTGGATGAAAAGCTAAAAGATTATATGACCGCTTTTGGGCCCTCATGTTCAAAGATTCAGTTTAAGGAATTGTAAATTGTGACAATTAATGATTTGCAGTTTGCGATTCCTTAAACGGAATGTACAAAATGGGTTTGATAGAAGTGGTTGCAATTTGAGCACCGACTTCTAACAAATTCAAGGGTATTTTGTCATCCAACCTACATATAGGTTGGTTCTCAAAATGTAAATTCTTAGTGCGTCGCAGTTTGACCTACCTCATTATTATGCATGATGTAGGTCGTACATTGTGACGCACTATTATTATCTACATTCACAGGCATGGTGGCCTGCTGGAGTCAGCAGACCATCAAGTCTTTGATTGTTTTTAAATAAAGCAACTTTTGTTTTTTAATGAAGTACGTTTTTCTTAAAGGAAAACAGGATACATTTAAACACTCTGCCTGCTCACTAAAAGATTTCAAAATGTTTTTGTTAACATTTACAAAGGGGAAGGGTGCTACTGGGGACCCCTTCCCATTTGCAAATGGGTTACCCCCTCAAAGGAGGTAGTAAGCCTTTGAGGTGGTCATAAAATATTAATGATCTGTGACTAGATTTTGGAGGCCAAACATTAATACATAGTTTAAAGATGCAGTATCAGGAAGGGACGTCCTTAACACGCCCCTTCCAAATAGCAAATCTTTATTTATTCCCAACCCAATTAGCATTTCTGTAAGATTTGATAATCTGAGACCAAATCGCTATTTGGGTTTGGAGAATTAAAAAAAACATTTTCAGGTCGGAAAGGTTCTGATTTTAGGAATCGGAGCCTTACCGACCATAAAATCACTTCATACATGAGGGCAATGATGAATCTCCTTCCTAAGTGCAACAGTAATCTAACCAGAATTTGCCAATATCATAATTTCATCTTGCAAACCTCACCTCTGCAAGCACCCACCATCCCATTCCAAGGCTGTGAAGCCTTTCTCGATCTTATTTTACCGGCCTTAGCTGCTATGGAGAGAAATCACTGTAACACCCACAAGAGTAGAACTGACTCCAAAAACATGTCCTGAGCACTTGAAGACATTACTTTGAACATGAGGAGGAACTTTCGACCACTTGGGGCTTTTCAAAGTCATTTTCTTCTTCATCAGAGCAACCTGGTCAGAGAGACCATTGCTGTAAACGGTAATCCAGATTACGCTTTGGGATTCATCCTATTGCTTATTTTTCTTCTAAAATGGAGACACTGTATCCAAAGGAAATTGAATTCCCAACCTCTAATTCGAACATATTACCAATCCCATGCACCTAATTGTAAGCTATATTATGACTCAGGTCTTACTGAGACACTTAGCGCCTGATTTAAGGCTGGGTGATTATGTAAATCATGTAATGTCTAGAAGAAGTTTAAAGTCAGGATGGGAATACTGTGAGGGACTTTCCACTATCATCCTTGTGTATTGTCCTGCAACTGTGTGAAATAGGATGATTTTTCCATTGCCAGCAACTGTATAGAATAAAGTGTCAGCAACGTTTGACCCCATATTCTCAAGAAGGTTTAAATAAAAATTGGAGTGTGTTCTCAGTCGTATTCAAAAGGGAGCACAAAGTACACACAACTGTGCATTAGAAGGTATTTCTGTCACCTAGTGTCACTTGAGTGCATTATTTTATCTTGAAATAACAGATTACTATAACATCCGACGTGAGTGGGTAAGATCCAGCTTTTCTACAAAGTTTCCCAATTAATGCTGCTAAAAAGAAAGTGGCAACAGAGGGCCATCTCACTTCTAAAAGAAAACTATTCCACACACTTTGGCCTTCATTCATTAAAGAATGAAGGGAAACAGGGATCCGGCTTCTAAGGAACAAGGCTTGAGGTACCTGGCCCTTGGCTAAGAACTCTTGGAAACAAAAAACCCATATATCCAGTACCATGTAGGAAGGTAATAGCCAAGGAGACCCAGAAGATCTGGAGCAGTTCTCAAAATGACTGCACTCTAGAGAGCTGTGTAGTAGAGAAAAAACCAAAGTCACCACCGTTGCACATTTGTCTCACGAACTAGTTGACCCAAAAGCTTCTTCATTTGTCTCACGAACTAGTTGACCCAAAAGCTTCTTTCTTCTCTCACTGTTTAATATGATCATTAAATTCATGCCCAAATTGTAAAATATGGGTATTATTCTTGAAGATGCTCTTTCCATGACAAGGCATGTCAACACAATAACAAGTAACATCTAGCTCAACAATTACCAACTTCCATGGATGATGAAATGTATTCCTCCAACCCTCGAAGCATGCTTCATGAGGGAAATATTTAACAGCTGGCTTGACTGTTGCAGTGCCCTTTTTATGGCCTAACCCAAACTTAGGACCCTTCATCTGTAAAAGACCTGGGGGCATATTCCCAAGAACGTGTGATAACCACCGCAAATTTAGCTTAATGCAACTTTGCATATCGCAGTCCATCACGGGAAAACAACGCCGTGTTAACGTAGCATTCTCAACCTGGCGGCACCATGCGATAGTCCCACGATAACGCGTCAAATGTCCGCGTTAAAATCAACGCGACGCTGCAAAAATGCGAAACACTAACGCAAATAAAGTCCCGATGAGGCCAACCGCGATAAAAAAAATCAGCGATAACCAGCGACAGGGCTGCAATACCCACGCGTCATGAGGGAAAATGCACAATAAAAGCAGAACAACAAAAAAAAACAACAAAAACAAAATAAACTGCGTAGCAACATGGATGCACCCGGAACCAGTGCCCAGGTCAACGCGAACCCCACAAGCCCCACAGCCCGACAGCTTTATTGGCATGGTCACATGCACAGTGACGCATGTGCTGGATGTGTGTGGGGTGAGTGCCAGCCAGCCCTCAGGGAGTCGTTGGTGCTGGCAACAACTTGAACAGTGATCACAATTGAAGCAGAAACATAATACACCGGCATAACAGAAACAACTGTGAAGCATCATGATGGTAGCCGGAGAGAGTACAGTGTTCACCCAATATGCAAGCAGAATGGTCCTTGATTCGTTGTGCACTGAGTAAGTGGCACCTGTAGGGCTGAGCAGGGTATCAAGCTGATGATGGCACCCACGACAGGTGTGAGCAACCCTGACAGACTGGCAGTTACACACTTACGACTCTGGCACCTGTCGTCTGGAGTTGGTCCTGGCGGTGGTGGCGTGTGCATCCTGCGGTGATGCCACGTCCGGGCAGGCCAGGATTCGATCTGATGTGTGAGCCCAGGTGGACCGCAGTTGAGGCCGGAGGCAGCGGACAGTGCAGGGCCACAGAGACATGGCGTTGAGGCCCCCCAGGCCATCGGAAGCGAGGACATCTGACATGCCATCAGGTTGGGGCCATGATTTGAGCTGCACAGAGTTAGTGGCCCCGGTTGCACTGCGGCGGGCACAGCCACACCGCCACGGGACGGTGACTTGCGGTGCAGTGAGATAGTGCCACGCTAGGGGAGCGGGTCCTCCTCGATGTCGAAGGTGAATGTCGCGGAGGTTTGTGGGGGACAGTGGAAGGGCTCCACCAGGGCATGATGCAGAGGGCAGAAGCTGTCCGGAAGCGGCAAATGGAGGAGTGGAATGCTACAGCCTCGTCTTGGCAACATAGTCAGTATCACCAACACGATGATGAAGACAACCCCCAAACCATGGACTCAGTATCCAACAGATCTCAAGAAGTAAGTGTCCATGGATGTCGGGGAACAGACTTAGTGGCACCGGAGCTGTGAGGGGATGCAGTCTGCGACGTGGCCAGTACAATGTCATCAGCTCGGCCATAAATGATTCATGACAGAGTTCCCAATGTGTGGCCTACTTGACCGCTGTGTGGTCTGGAGGCAGCGGGCAGCGCGGGACAACCGCTGTTCAGCAAGCTCCTCCTGGAACACTAACACACGGCGTTGAAATGGCGTGTGGTGATGACTCGTGGTTGACCGAGGCAGTAGCGACAGAGCTGAGCGGGTGTTTGGCCAACGACAATGCCGTGTCCTGCCTGGTACAGACTGGATTGGATTTGTGTGAGGCCTGCAGGCCCGCAGTGAAGTCTGAAGGCGTAGTCTCCAAGGGCCCACAGACATGTGTGGCTGGGATGCCCTGCACATACTTCGTGTCACCACATAGAAGGGAGTATAGTGAGTTAAACTCGGCATTTGCGTGTGTACTCGGCCATTGCCAAATCAAGACTCAGTCCCACATGTGTGACCTACTTGACCGCAGTTTAGGCCTGGGGCAGCGGTCAGTAGGGGCACACATCCATGGGTCGTTGGCCCGTGATGCACAGAGTTAATGACACCAGGGCAGTTGTCGTCAGTGTCCGGACACCTTCGTGAAGATGGTCCTTTTCTCCTGCGGACTGAACCGCATCTTCCTCTTACTCGTCTCCTTGCGTACAATTATATGGACTCTGCCATGCAGATATCACGACTCAGTTCCACATGTGTGACCTACTTGAGCGTAGCGTAGGCCGGAGGCAGTGGTGCAGTATGTAAAAGGTAAAGGGGTGAAGCGGGCCTGTGTCGCGGGGGCCGTGATAGTGTGAGGAGGCTGCCAAGGACGCGGGGTTCGGGCTTGGAGTTTGCGCCGGCATGTGGTGGGCCCTCTTTGACACATGCCGGTGTCGGCAGGTGAGCTGTGAGGCCTGTATTCGCAGGGGCGGGCATGACAAATTGGGAGTCCAGCGGCCCGTGGTGCAGCAGGCGCATAGGTTCGCAGGCCACCACGCTCACGGCGAGGGCGTCGGCCTCGTGGCGGGCTAGGAGGCGCCGCACTGGCAGGCACGTTTGCCATTCCGGAAGAGGACCACGCCCAGGGCTACGTGCTTTTTATTCACACCCCTACGCTGGCCTTGCGTACGCCAGGCCAGGCCACTCTGCACACGCTTGCAGGGGGGGATGTCACAAGCTACATTTCTGCGTTCTTCCCCAATGGCTGTGGTGACATGGTTGCATCCACTGTCCACTGCACTCCACACATCAGCAGTGCATGTGGGCATGGATATGTCTGTGGTCTGCATACTGCTATCTGTCCAGGACATCTCCGCCACAGTTGGCATTGTGTACATTCTCATTCATGGGTCACTTGCCTCCTTCGCACATACCTGGTTCCCACCTCTCCCCACATTCAACTATTGTGTGGCTGCGGTGCCATGCCGTTGATGGTTCGTGTACATGGCTGAGCAAGGTTGCCACAGTGAGTTGTGCTGTCATCTCTGGTGGGTGGGCATGTTGTCTGGCATGTTGTATGTGATTTTGTGACGTGCGCATTGCCTGTGTTGTGAATTGCATGATTGTGGAGTTGAGGTGTGTGCTGTTTTTATTTGGTACTTACCTACATGCAGTGCATTTCCATGGGTGCCATCCTGGTAACGCTGGTTGATGATGGACTGTCGGGGGATGCTGGAATCATGCACACTGGCTGGGTAGTTGGCTGCAACCTTGGTGTGGGGTCCCCGCTGGTCCACTATTGCCTGCACATTGATGGGATGCGTGTGCTTTCTGTTGCGGTAATTGTGTGTTTTTTCTGCAGGGGGCACAATTTGCACATGTGTGCGGTGGATTGCCCCCAACAGGTGCGGGACTCCTGCTATGGCGTGTAGTCCTTGCTTGGTCTCCAGCTGTTCCTGCACATTGTGGGGACGTTTAGGTACTGGGGTACCTGGCTGGTGATGGCATCCAGGACAGGTGTGGGGAACTTGGATTGGGCTGGCTGTGTGTCTTCTCCGACTCTGGCGGATGTTGTTTGGGGGGTACGGGAGGCCAACATCTGCAGCACAGCCAGCAGCTTTGTCTGCGGAGGGATGTTGGTTGTCCGCTGTGTTGGTACCGTCAGCCTGTGGGCAATGGTGACCCGGATGCGGTGGATGGTTGTCCCTTTGAGCCTGTAGTGGGCATTGACATTGTCTGGTGTTAGGTCTGTGGGGCTGGTGCGTTTCCTGAGGGTCCGCTGTCTTTGTCTGCGCTGCCTCTGTGGTGGTCTGGGGGGGGTGCTGGGGCCCTGGGGGTGGTGGCGGAGGGTGTTGTTGCCCTCTCGGGGCTCCGGGATGCATGGTGAGTAGCTCCATGGCATCTGTTGTTCTTCATGTGTGGGTGTGGACTGGTCTCCCTTTGATGGTGCAGGTTGTCGTCCGACTTTACACCAGGTCAGAGCAGGTGTTAGGTTCCTGCTGCTAACGCGCCTCATTGCCTGTTTTGTGGTCTTATCGCTGATCGGGCTGGTCGTTGAGACTGTTGTGGTGGGCTGTTGTTGCCGATTTTTGCTCGGGAAAGCCTACTCTGCAACTCATTAGCGATGGTTGAGGGGGTCATCTGTGGCGATGTTTTTTGCGGATGCTATTGCAGGTAAAATGGTGTTATGGGCTGTTAATACCAGCTTGTGAATGGTGCGATAGATTTATAGCCACTTTGGCTGCGATAAAGTGCCGCTAACTACGCGATGTGTCCTTGAGAATATGCCCCCTGGTATCCAAGAGCTCGTCTGGCATCGAAGTTCTCCAGATGCCATCCAGTATGCATGTCCAGGAGGAGCCAGCATTGGTTGTCAGTATAAGAGAGAATTAAAATCAAGTGCATGTGCATCATCTTTAAATACAGGCACAGATTCACCCATACCTTCAGGCCAAAGTCAGCAACTAGCACCCAGGCAGGAATTTCAAGTTCTCAAATAAGAACTTACTGAACCAGAACATTTTCAAACTGTCCTTTTTGTGGGGTCAAAGAATGGGCAGCTGGGAAAAGACTTTAAAGTGTCCTCCTTCCTGCACCATTGACATTAGGGAGGAATAAATCTTGCTTTATGACAACTCATAACTTATTTCTTCCAGAACTCTACTGTAGGACAATGATGTCAAGTGCCTAAAGATAATAGGGTGTTTCATTTTTCTTATCCTTATTAGCATTCTGAAGTCTAATCCTCCAGTATTCCCAGCAATCATTACCGCGCTTTTATTCTCAGCATCTACACAAGACCTGAAGTGGAGATTAGGCATCATAATGTCTAAAGCTATAATTATAAGCTGATTCAGGCATTGCTGGAGAGGTTTAAACCTATTACACACACTCAACTACTAGACCTTCTAGCCAAAACTAAATCTGGCTCCCCGGCTGACCCGTGTCCCCCTCACATCACAGCTATGTTATCTACTTCTCTGGCACCATTAGTGACTTCCTTATGCAACCAATCTTTATTCTCAGCTATAGTTCCTCAGGAATGGAAAGCCGCCTATTTTTAAAAAACTGCATGCTGATCCCACGGATCCGGCAAACTATTGTCCTAGCTCTCTCCTTCCCTCGATAGGCAAGTTGCTCAAATCCCATGTTAATAAACAACATTCCTCCTACCTGGAGACGCATCTCCTGCTGGTTTCCTCCCAGTCAGGCTTTCGTCCCTCTCACAGCACAGAAACTACCTTTGTAGCAGTAGTCGACTCACTCAGCCCTGCCCTGGACACCGGCACGCCAGCTATGCTGATTCTTCTTGATCTGTCAGCGGCATTTGATACCGTGTCGCATCCCATCTTGATTCAACGACTCCATGAGATAGGAATTCACAGCACCGCCTTAAACTGGCTTACAGACTTTCTGAAGGACGGAACTCAAAGAATAACACTCAGTCCTTTTCAATTTAAGACTCTGACCCTGGGCAGGGGTGTTCCTCGGGGCTAGGCCCTGAGCCCAACACTTTTTAACATTTATATCTCTCCCCTTGCTCAGCTAGTTTAGTCCTGTGGCTTTGAAATACTCTCTTAGGCAGACGATACCCAATTGGTCATCTGATTAGGGCAAGAGACGGAGAATGTTAAACATCGCTTTATTGCCTGCATGACAAAAATTGCTATGTGGATGTCCCTGAATTGTCTGCAGTTAAATGGGGACAAAACAGAGATTGTATTGTTTGGCCAAGCGCAGCTCCACTGGACAGCAGATTGGTGGCCCGTTGCACTTGGTCCAGCTCCCTCTCCCAGAAGCACAATGATAAACTTGGGTATTTTGCTGGATAACAAGTTATCTATGAAAGACCAGGTGGTATCTACCTGTGGCATGTGCTTCGGGACAATGCGCCTCTTCAGAAGGATCTTCCAATGGCTTCCGCTGGCCTCTCGGAAGACCCTCGTCCAGGCCCTGATAATCAGCCACCTGGACTATGGAAATGCTCTTGTTGCAGCATCAAATGAATCCCTTTAGTCTAAGTGCAGGTTGTAAAACATACTGCAGTCTTACTGGCTAGTAAACAGTCACCGGGCACATCTTTAGCCACCTTGCTCAAAGCTCTTCATTTGCTCCCCATAAAGAAAAGAGCAATTTTTTAACTCCTCCGCCCGACGTATAAAGCCTTGTCAGGCAAAGGACCCAAATATCTACAGGACAAACTGGTACCCTATCTTCCTGAGAGAAACCTAAGTTCAAGGAGTCTACTCCTTCTTTGTCCCCGATGTATTCTAACATCTATGTATTGCGGAACGGGCCTTTTTTTTAATCTTGCTCCTTACCACTGGAATAAGCTCCCCCTCTTTATTAGGGCATTCACCGAATTCTCAGGTTTTAAAAAACATCTTAAAACCTGCCTGTTCTGAATGGCTGCTTCCGGACATATCTGTTCCCTCAGTGCCGAGATGCCCCTCCGGGGGCAAGTCATTGCACTATATCAAGTACCCATTCACATAACTTAACATAACATACCTGACTGGATGCCATGTTGGAATAAAAGGGCTACTCGGCTATCTAATCTCCCAGAAAATATAATTCACTACCGCTTGATTGATATACAAGCATGAAATATAGTAATTCATTAGTATGAAACTGAAAGAAAGGTCACGTATTTATTTATATGGAACTCCTTATGGCCCAAGTCCCATTGCTGTTATCTTTATAAAATAGACAGGGGGTAGTGGTGGCACAGGCAGTCGCACATCAGAAGAACAAAGAAGTGTAAAGGTGGGCAGCGTGTTGACAAATTCCAAGCATGAAAAAGAACTAGTTTAGGTGCCAATCAGAGTAACAGAAACACCCCACAACCTTGGGTGTTGATGCAAGGTTCTCCAAATAGATTGCCGTGCTAAACTTTAGACAGACAGATGTACCCCGGCACTCAACAATATTACTACAACATTGATTTTTTAAAAATTAAACACAAGATCTATGTATTCTATTGATCGCTCAAATCACAGTATATGACAATATTTGGATTTGTACTGGGGTTCTCTCAAATTTAATAATCAGTCTGACATTTAGTCAATACATATTGTACATATATTCATACAAGAAAAATATTTTTTCACAAACATTTCATGTTTATACAGTTATTTTTTCAAGGTCCAGTTCTTGCTGCTGGAAGAACAGAATAGCACGGTGAAATAGAGACATGACAGCCGACACGTGTTTTGTTACATTCGTAACTTCTTCAAGGCTTAGCTATGTAAGGGGGGCGATCCTCCAATGTTCATAGAGAATCCACCAATGTAGTGTTGTCTTTATAATGAAAAAGAGTAGCCAAGAAATAAGTCCTTATATGTGCTGTTTGAAATCTGTTGATATCTTTCAAACATCGTGGAAGAGCCACAGGGAGAAACTATTTCAGCAGTTCATGTGGTCAAGAATTCTCAAGCATTAAAGTGCTAGTCAGAGACAGCGTAGGATATGGGCATGAACTCATCACAATTCATGAGTCGATCCTCCAAATAGGTAGTCCTCCATTCCTAATCTGTGCAAGGTTGTCGTCAAAATATGTTGTATGCCTGTAAGTTGCGTGATTAAAAAAGTAGAGGTACACGCAATGTGTAACTGAAGGGCAGTGATACGTCCTTTTATAAGTCTATTGTTTGTCAACTCTGGGTTGAAGTATGCCCCCGTAACTATTCAGATGAGTCCGCTGTCTCGTGGCATACTGGTCAGTATGCCACGAGACTGCGGACTCATTTGTCTATCAGATCTGTCTGCCCATTGCTGTTATCTCCCTGCTCCACACCTGGAGCCAGTGGTGAAAGAATGTGATCAGGCATTCTAATTTTCCAAGCATCTGTCTTTTGAATCAAATGTGCTCTACTGGCATGGTGGCTCGGTAACAGGAATGCTCCTGGTGACAGAATGCAGTTCTGGATATCACAAGTTTGAATCCTTGTAATGTAGGCTCAGCCTATCGTGTATCTGAGGCTGGGATTTTAAGTGTCAGAGAGTGGGTAATAAATAACATCTGATACTTACAGACATAAACGTGGAGAAACATTGTAGCTTCGTTGTACATGATCAAGCAAATCACCTCTGAGGCACACATTAGGTGTCACCACAGAAGTCGATGGGGCTGGTAGCAGCAGCTGCCAGCCCAATCCGAATGTTAAAACTGACAGTAGCAGTGTGGATCTTTTTACTTACCCGGGAGATTTAGCCTGCTCAAAACAGCCAAAATCTCTGAATAAAATTCAGGGGCAAAATAAGGAATGCCTGGGGAAGCTGGAATCTGAATTACAGATTCCCCTGGTAATTCTCCATTTCTTAATGGACCCTCAGAGTTCGACTCTCACACCTGCCAGGATTTTCTCTGTCTCATTATCAACAGGCACCGCCGGCACCGGTGACTCCAGAGTGCGGAAAAAGGAGCTCATTTCCAGGGCAACTCACCATAACAGCCTTACTTGGAAAGTGACAACAAGATGCTGCCATTTTATTCTGCTGTGATCCAGAGGCTATCAACTTACTGTTTACATTTATCAAGACAGCTAATATATTGCACCAAGAAACTGCTCAGCCTGAAAGCACAATCAGAAGGAGGCGCGGCAGATGGAGCATGGCTAATATCTGTGTTAACAGAGTACTTTATTATCTTGCTATTGTCAAAAAGAGCCGTTTCCTAATAAATTACAATGCAAAACTGATTCAAGTATGCTGGCTTCCAGGCAGCCGGGCTCTATTAGCTCTCGATTCATAAGCCATTGTGAAATGTTATCACTGTCAGCAGCTGAGGCGATTCTGCGAGAAAATAAATCTTTCTTGCCTTTTCTAATGGTACCATGATATTCTTTTCATGGAGTCTTTCATCTTAAATCAATCCATATCAGACTTGGATATAATCCAAATTCTCTCTAAACATTGCCTTTGGCATTTACAATGGAGACAGCTCTCAGTCAACAGGCGATTTCGGCTGTTACTAGCCACTCATGCATGGATGAGTAACGTATTCTCTCCTAGCTCAAGCGTGCTGGCTTTTTCTTTGAAAAAAAAATAACCTCTTTCAAAGAACGTGTACAACTGTCCGGTCAAAAATAAAACGCGTGCACTGTCGTATTTTGCCTAGTAATGTGACTTTTGAAAAAGGGATGCATTTTAGTTCAGAAAGCAACAAATGCTTCCTCTGAAAGTCAGATACTCAATCATAGGGGTCATTTTGAGTTTCGTGGATGCGGGGCATCCGCCAGAAAACAGCGGCTGCTCTGTCCACCAAACTCGCAGCTCAGCCACCCACCCCTTTTAGAGATGGACGAAGCACCAGGCTTTTGCTGAGAATCAGAATCCCTAATGGCAGGGCTTTAAGTGGGCCGGGTCCTGCCTGTGCTCAGCACCGGCAGTTCTAAAAAGCAGAGGCTGAGACGGGTCCCTATCAGGCTCCCCATTTTTGCCCTCACCCGTAGGGTTAAAAAAATAATCTTAACTCTGCAGTAGTACCACCCTTCGCTGCCTTTGATGTAACTTCAAAGAGACTGGTTATAGTTCTTTTAGTCTCATCTTTTCGGAAGGCAAGCATTTTCAATATTATATACAGCGAAGCCATAATTGTTCCTAATTTATCTTATACAGCTATCAACCACTGACAAAGTCAATCGTCATGGCTTTTTGCAGATGTAATGTTACTTGTTGTATTATATATCTGGATGCAATGCCAGAAGCAGCAAAATACCAGTTGGGCGGCACACTATAATAAGCACAGATTTTTAGCTTGCTTGTTTTTAAGCCATGCCCTTAATTTCATCGGCCACGCCCCTTTGAGAGACATACCACCCCTATATTTTTCATCCCACTTAAAGCTATGGCTAACTGTATACTGCGCATCCAACACAAAGCCGTCAGGCAGTGTATTTCAGAACATCTGCCCTATGCAGGGCCGGACTGGGAACCAAAAGCAGCCCTGGCAAATTTGTTCAGATCAGCCCACATACTGAATGCAGCGAGCGAGTGCACCAGGCCAGCTTTACCACTGTAGGAAGGGTTTGAAGGAGGGATCTCCATCTAAGAATGTTTCGAAAAAAATACATATACAGTGTGCTTTGCAACACTTTTTTCATTGTTAAACATTGTTCAGCCATTGAATGGATAGATGTAGAGAGGAAAAAGGGCTGCATTGCTCAATGAATGAATAGTTGGACGGTGAGGAGTGGGTGAATGAATTAATTTAAGAACGGATGACAATGAACAAAGACTTCTAGCAATGTGGAGCAAATGGTTTCAATGCATTGACCAAGGGTGGGTGCTTTGGTTTTCATTTTAGCTTCTGCAATAAAACGTCACCTTTAACAAATCTTGCTACCACCAATCATAATGAAACATGCATAGTGTGGATGTATTTAACAATGCACTAATTTAGCACCTCAAAGAATTAAACAGAAAGCATTAAGCTTTGATCTATAATGGGAGAAAAGATAAGAAAACAATCTAGCGGCTGTACTGCACAAAAACCTTGCCTCAATCCCTGTTTCCATTTGACCATATCTTATGATCCTAGGCAATTACTTTTTCACTGTGCCTCCTTTTCTTTCATCATTACATGAGAGCACCTTGAGATATGCTAGTTTGGGGTATGTGCTGCACAAAAAGCAAAAGACTATAGTTTTGCTCTATCTATACTAACACCTTAGGCCACGAATCGGGGACAAAAGACAGCTATTTCATGGTTCAGTAATAGCATCGTCGTCGCCAGGATGGTTGTGGGGGTATGAATGTTTAAAAGTTCTTGATTAGAATCTGTCACTTCTAAAAATTTCCACTCAATGTAAAGGTACAATTTAATAAACTAAAATGAAATGAGTTGCAAAGATCACATCATAAAGAAATATACTGTTTTGAATCATGAAGAGACTTTATCATATATGTGCTGGACTCTCTGAGGCAAGCAACAGCAGATGCAGTGCTATTCCTGGTGACCCCTGCAGAAGACAGGAACCACCAAAAAGCAAAAAGAAATAATTTTGAACCATGCTTTAAAATCATTTGTTTTGCATTGTCTATTTATAAAGTGCCAGAATGCTTCACACTAGGCGAGGATGGCACTGTTCAAATCCTATGCCAAAAGACTCTGCTAGAGAAAAAGACATTTGAGGTGAGCAGATTCAGAGTGCCGGTGGTGTTGTAGGATGCTTCACATAAAGGAGCTGCTCTCCAGCTAAATTACACTTGGAAAATAGGGACATACCCAGAGTTCCCTGCTATATATATATTTACGCCAGTAGGTAGTTATAGTTAGGACCTAGTTTCCATAGGAAGAGCATTTTTTTTGTTTTGCCAATAACGTTGACGTCGTTTGGCGAATCCTCACAAAATTTAACAACTAGTTTGATGCTCAATTCAGCTGCTGTCTTGACCAGTCAAGTGGGGGCTGAGAAAAATGGGGGTCCAAAAACACATTTTCCCCATGTTAATTTCCGTAGGAACTTTAGACACAGCTACAGACCGAACTGCTGAAGGGAATTACACCATATTTGTCAGGAAGGTAGATGTTGGTACAGGGAAGTGCCTTTTTGTGATTTGGTGTAAATTCGTTCAGTAGTTGTGAAGTTGTTAAAGAAATTTCCAGTTGTATATCTAGGTATGCGGAGGATCAGCGACCCCTCCTGATCTTGTGCAGGAAGTGTTGGCAGCCATCTTGTCCCTCAGTTGAACCGTGTCACAGAAAAAAACATAACAAAAGAAAAGGGGGCAGGGTAGAAACTCCCTGAACTCATAAGGCTCTTGGGGGGGGGTCCCACAGGTCCCCGCAGGGCCCAAAAAGCATTTTTTTTTTAAATGTACAACATGTTTCTGTAAAGTTTAAATATGTTTTATATATATATATATGCCAAGGTGTATTGAAGAATGAGTGGGTGTATAAGTGTCTGAATGGATGATTTAGTAGGTGCGTGACTGACTGTATAAGGGAGTGATTAAATGTGTTTTACTGAATGCATGGGTTAGTGACTAAACCGAGTGAATTTCTGTATCAGTTTGTCAGTTGGTGTGTAAGCGGCTGCATGGGTTGGTGAGTAGCTACATGAGTGTCTAAATGGGTTATTGATTGGTTGTCTGAGTATCTGTATGGGTGCCTGAGTGTCTGTGTGGGTGGGGGGTGTGTGACTCTGTGCATAGATGTGTGAGTGGGTGATTCACTGGGTGTGTGGGTTCAAGAGTGCATCTGTGAAGGGCTGTATGGGTAGCTGAGTGTGTGTATGGGTGTGTTGGTGAGTGAATGGATGTCTCAGTGGTACATGTGTGAGTAACTACATATGTGAAAGGCAGTATATGTGAGTGTTGGAGTATATAAATGACTATATGTGAAAGTGAGTGGTTGTGAGAGTGGCTGTATGGATGGATCAGTGTGTGCTTGTATTACTTATTGTATTAGAGTGTAAGTATGTGTTAGTATATGTTTAAATAAGTGAGGTGGTGTGTGTATAACTGTATAGGTGAGTAAATGGGAGTGTGATTGATTCTTTGCATGACTGACTAGGTGTGTGAGTAACTATATGGATGAGTGGCGGAGTGTGAGTGTCTGTATAGGTGTATGAGTGCATATGATAGTGCTGTATTGATGAGTGACTGCATGTATGAGTGACTGTAAGGGTGAATGAGTGGATGTGTGTGTAGACCTTGGAATCAGTGAGTGGGTATGTATTAACTGGTATTTGTGTGTCTATGGTTTCGAAAATGGTAGTCTGTATTTTAGAGTGGGTGTATCAAAGGTTATATTAGGGTGTGAGGAGGTGCATCAGATTATCACACGGATGATGTCATCAGTGATGTCATTTGACATGTCATCAGTGATTTCATCAGTGATGTCACTGACCATGTCATGAATGATGTAATATGTGACGTCATCAGCAGTGCATTGCGGGGGGCGAGTTATAGTTAGCTCAACTAACTATAACGGCCGAATTTCTCTGGTTTTGTATGAGTGAAATGTCCAACTAACTATAACGTCCATGAAACCTGTGGTTTTTTCAGTGAATTTCTAAGGTTTTTTAAATGCTCATTTCTAACTATACCGTCCCTGAAACCTATGCTTTTTTCAGTGAATTTCAAAGGTTTTTTAAATGCTAATTTCTAACTATAACGTCCCTGAAATCTGTGGTTTCTTCAGTGAATTTCTAAGGTTTTTTAAATGCTAATTTCTAACTATGCCTACATAGGTAGGACATATGCAGAAAGAGGAAGAAAGGCGCAGAAAGAAGCAATAGAAATGCAGAAAGAGGCAACAGAAGTCCAGAAAGCCCAACAAAGGTGCAGAAAGAAGCAAGAGATATGCAGAAAGAACCAACAGAGGTGCAGAAAGAGGCCTTGTTGCAAAGTCATCCTGTGCCCCCAACTTTTTGCTGACTGGTACTGGTGGTAACTGACTCTGACTAACCAGGACCGGAGCCAGTGCTATGCTAAAAGACACTTAGAATACAGTGAAAGCACCTACATAAACTAGGGTACACTATGGGTTGGGGGTACCCCAGTGATTGGCATGACCTCAACTATAAGGCCCTAGTACATAATAGGACAGGGAGATTAAAACTACCTCTAAGTCAGAGGTACAGAAAGAAGCAAGAGCAGTGCAGAAAGAGCCAACAGAGGTGCAGAAAGAGGCAAGAGGGGTACAGAAAGAGGCAAGAAAAGTGCAGAAAGAAGCAACAGAGGTACAGAAAGAAGCAAGAGAGGTACAGAAACAGGCAGGAAAGGTGCAGAAAGAGGGAACAAGGGTGCAAAGAGAGGGAGGAGAGGTGCAGAAAGAGGGAAGAGGGGTGCAGAAAGAGGCATGAGGGGTGCAGAAAGAGGTAGGAGAGGTGCACAAAGAGGCAAGAGAGGTACAGAAAGTGGCAGGAGGGGTACAGAAAGAAGGAAGAGAAGTGGAGAAAGAGGCAAGAGAATTGCTGAAAGAAGCAACAGAGGTGTAAAAAGAAGCAAGAGAAGTGCAGAAAGAGGCAAGTGATGTGCAGAAAGAAGCAAGAGCAGTGCAGAAAGAACCAACAGAGGTGCAAAAAGAAGCAAGAGGGGTGCAGAAAGAGGTAGGAGAGGTGCACAAAGAGGCAAGAAAGGTACAGAAAGAGGCAGGAGGGGTACAGAAAGAAGCAAGAGCAGTGCAGAAAGAACCAAGAGAGGTGCAGAAAGAGGCAAGAGGGGTACGAACGAGGCAAGAAAAGTGCAGAAAGAAGCAAAAGAGGTGCAGAAAGAGGAAAGAGAACTGCAGCAAACGGCGAGATAGGTGCAGGAAGAGGCAGGAGAGGTGCACAAAGAGGCAAAAGGGGTACAGAAAGAGGCAAGAGGGGTGCAGAAAGAAGCAAGAGAAGTGCAGAAAGAAGCAACAGAGGTGCTTAAAGAGGCAAGAGGGGTACAGAAAGAGGCAAGAGAAGTGCAGAAAGAAGCAACAGAGGTGCTGAAAGAGGCAAGAGAGGTGCAGAAACAGGCAAGAAAGGTGGAACAGGGGTGCAGAAAGAGGTAAGAGGGATACAGAAATTTGCAAGAGAGATGCAGAAAGAAGCAAGAGCAGAGCAGAAAGAAGCAAGAGAAGTGCAGAAAGAAGCAAGAGAGGTGGAGAAATAGGGAAGAGGGGTGCAGAAAGAGGCATGAGGCATGCAGAAATTTGCAAAAGAGGTGCAGAAAGAAGCAAGAGGGGTGCAGAAAGAGGTAGGAGAGATGCACAAATTGGCAAAAGAGATACAGAAAGAGGCAGGAAGGGTGCAGAAAGAAGGAAGAGAAGTGCAGAAAGAAGCAACTGAGGTGTTGAAAGAGGCGCGAAGGGTGCAGAAAGAGGAAAGAGAAGTGCAGAAAGAAGCAACAGAGGTACAGAAAGAAACAAGAGAGGTGCAGAAACAGGCAGGAAAGGTGCAGACAGAGGGAACAAAGGTGCAAAAAGAGGTAAGAGAGGTGCAGGAAGAGGGGTGCAGAAAGAGGCAAGAGGGGTGCAGAAAGAGGCAAGAGTATTGCTGAAAGAAGCAACAGAGGTATAGAAAGAAGCAAGAGAAGTGCAGAAAGAGGCAAGTAAGGTGCAGAAAGAAGCAAGAGCAGTGCAGAAAGAACCAACAGAGGTGCAAAAAGAGGCAAGAGGGGTGCAGAAAAAGGTAGGAGAGGTGCACAAAGAGGCAAGACAAGTAGAGAAAGAGGCAGGAGGGGTGCAGAAAGAAGGAAGAGAAGTGCAGAAAGAAGCAACAGGTGCTGAAAGAGGCGCGATGGGTGCAGAAAGAGCAAGAGAAGTGCAGAAAGAAGCAACAGAGGTACAGATAGAGGCAAGAGAGGTGCACAAACAGGCAGGAAAGGTGCAGAAAGAGGGAACAGGGGTGCAGAAGGACGCAAGAGAGGTGCAGAAAGAGAAAAAAGGGGTGCAAAAATAGGCACGAGGGGTGCAGAAAGAAGCAAGTGAGGTGCAGAAACAAGCAAAAGAAGTGCAGAAAGAGGCAAGAGAATTGCTGAAAGAAGCAACAGAGGTGTGGAAAGAAGCAAGAGAAGTGCAGAAAGAGGCAAGTGAGGTACAGAAAGAGGCAACAGAGGTGCAGAAAATGGCAAGAGAACAGCAGAAAGAGGCAAGAGGGATGCAAAAACATGAAGACGGGTGCAGAAAGAAGCAAGAGAGGTGCAGAAGGATGCAAGAGAAGTGCAGAAAGAAGCAAGAGAGGTGCAGAAAGAGACAACAGGAGTGCAGAAAGAGGCAAGAGAATTGCTGAAGGAAGCAACAGAGGTGTGGAAAGAAGCAAAAGAAGTACAGAAAGAGGCAAGTGAGGTGCAGAAGGAGGCAAGAGAACTGCAGAAAGAGGTAAGAGAGTTGCAGAAACAGGCAAAAGGGGTACAGAAAGAGGGAACAGGGGCACAGACGGAGGCAAGAGAGGTGCAGAAAGAGGGGAGAGGGATACAGAGAGAAGAGAGTGAGGTTCAGAAAGAGGCAAGAGAGGTGCAGAAAGAGGCAATAGAAGTGCAGAAAGAGGCAAGTGAGGTGCAGAAGGAGACAAGAGAACTGCAGAAAGAGACAAGAGAGTTGCAGAAACAGGCAAAAGGGGTGCAGAAACAACCAACAGAGGTGCAAAAAGAGGCAAGAGGGGTGCAGAAAGAGGTAGGAGAGATGCACAAATTGGCAAGAGAGGTACAGAAAGAGGCAGGAGGGGTGCAGAAAGAAGGAAGAGAAGTGCAGAAAGAAGCAACTGAGGTGCTGAAAGAAGCAAGAGAGGTGCAAAAACAGGCAGGAAAGGTGCAGAAAGAGGGAACAAGGATGCAAAAAGAGGCAAGAGAGGTGCAGAAACAGGGACAAGGGGTGCAGAAAGAGGCAAGAGGGGTGCAGAAAGAAGCAAGTGAGGTGCAGAAAGAGGCAACAGAGGTGCAGAAAGACGCAAGAGAAGTGCAGAAACAAGCAAGAGAAGTGCAGAAAGAGGCAAGAGAATTGCTGAAAGAAGCAACAGATGTGTAGAAAGAAGCAAGAGAAGTGCAGAAATAGGCAAGTGAGGTGCAGAAAGAGGCAAGAGCAGTGCAGAAAGAACCAACAGAGGTGCCAAAAGAGGCAAGAGGGGTGAAGAAAAAGGTAGGAGAGGTGCACAAAGAGGCAAGAAAGGTACAGAAAGAGGCAGGAGGGGTACAGAAAGATGGAAGAGAAGTGGAGAATGAGGCAAGAGAATTGCTGAAAGAAGCAACAGAGGTATAGAAAGAAGCAAGAGAAGTGCAGAAAGAGGCAAGTAAGGTGCAGAAAGAAGAAAGAGCAGTGCAGAAAGAACCAACAGAGGTGCAAAAAGAGGCAAGAGGGGTGCAGAAAAAGGTAGGAGAGGTGCACAAAGAGGCAAGACAAGTACAGAAGAGGCAGGAGGGGTGCAGAAAGAAGGAAGAGAAGTGCAGAAAGAAGCAACAGGTGCTAAAAGAGGCACGATGGGTGCAGAAAGAGGAAGAGAAGTGCAGAAAGAAGCAACATAGGTACAGAAAGAGGCAAGAGAGGTGCAGAAACAGGCAGGAAAGGTGCAGAAAGAGGAAACAGGGGTGCAGAAAGACGCAAGAGAGGTACAGAAAGAGAAAAAAGGGGTGCAAAAATAGGCAAGAGGGGTGCAGAAAGAAGCAAGTGAGGTGCAGAAAGAGGCAACAGAGGTGCAGAAAGACGCAAGAGAGGTGCAGAAACAAGCAAGAGAAGTGCAGAAAGAGGCAAGAGAATTGCTGAAAGAAGCAACAGAGGTGTAGAAAGAAGCAATAGAAGTGCAGAAAGAGGCAGTGAGGTGCAGAAAGAGGCAAGAGAGGTGCAGAAAATGACAAGAGAACAGCAGAAAGAGGCAAGAGGGATGCAAAAAAGGGAAGAAGGGTGCAGAAAGAAGCAAGAGAGGTGGAGAAAGAAGCAAGAGAAGTGCAGAAAGAAGCAAGAGAGGTGCAGAAAGAGGGAAGATGAGTGCAGAAAGAGACATCAGGGGTGCAGAAAGAGACAGCAGGGGTGCAGAAAGAGACAACAGGGGTGCAGAAAGAAGCAAGAGAGGTGCAGAAAGAAGCAAGAGAGGTGCAGAAAGAGGCAATAGAAGTGCAGAAAGAGGCAAGTGAGGTGCAGAAGGAGGCAAGAGAACTGCAGAAAGAGGCAAGAGAGTTGCAGAAACAGGCAAAAGGGGTGCAGCAAGAGGGAACAGGTGTGCAGAGAGAGACAAGAGAGGTGCAGAAAGAGGGAAAAGGGGTACAGAAAGAAGAGAGTGAGGTTCAGAAAGAGGCAAGAGAGGTGCAGAAGCAGGCAAAAAGGGTGCACAAAAAAACAACAGAGGTGCAAAAAGAGGCAAGAGAGGTGCAGAAAGGGGCAAGAGAAGTGCAGAAAGAGGCAAGTGAAGTGCAGAAAGAAGACAGTGAGGTGCAGAAAGAGGAATAAAGGTGCAGAAAGATGCAAGAGAAATTCAGAAAGAGGCAAGAGAGGCACAGAAAGAGGAGAGGTTTGTGCACCATTAGTGCCAATTTAACACCCACATTTAGCAATAAGTAACACGTGACCATTCCAGCTTTGCAAAGGGCCTTTCACCATGCTGTAACATGTGAAGCTGCATTTTTTTTAACATTTGAGCCGTTTGAGCTAGAAACAAGGCTTTTTTTGTTCAAATCTGCAGATTACGCAGCATATGATGGAATATTTGGAAAATTTGGAAAATGTTTAATTATGTGACAATTGGTGCAGCTGACCAGTCACATAATTCCAGTGCCCTGCTCATACCTCCGACTAGTTCCTGAAGTGCTCCTCAGTGGTTCCTTCTATTTTTGTGTCTCATTGAGTTTATAGTTTAGCTTCTATGGAAACAAGGAAGTCTAAACCTGAGGTTATCACTCCACAACACAGACTACAATACCACATAATTACTCTCCAAAACACATAATCCCACTCCACATAATTCCTATACACTAAATACCACATACTTTCTATTCACATAATTTCACTGCACAACATACCACATAATTCCACTACACACAACGTACATCCACTCTACACCAAAAAACATTAGTAAAAAACTTTTACATTTACAATGCCAATAGCTCTAACTCTCGCAAATGCGAAACCTATTACATTGCAAATGCTTCTTTAACTAGTAGTTACGTTTGCAGAGTGGTGGAGAAAGGGTGCTGGGCCCCCGACCAGCGCTCAGGAATTTCACTGCGTAGAACTTACTGGAGGTACCAGGAGGGCTTCTTGGCCCCCAAAGTCCCTCAGGAGTAAAGTGGACTTCATCCCCCATCCCGTTGTCTGCCAGGAGACACGTTTGCAGAGTGGTGGAGAAAGGGAGCGTGGCCTCCGAAGACGTCTTAGCAATCCTACTGTGTGGGACTTACTGGAGGTAACAAGAGGGATAGTTGGCCCCCAAGGACATCCTTGGGGGCCAACTACCCCTCCTATTACCTCCAGTAAGTACCACACAGCAGGATTGCTAAGTTCTCATAACAGGCGACGCCCCCTTTGCACAACACTCTGCAAGCGCGCTCCCTGGCACATTCTTGGATGGGGATTGAAGTCCCCTTCGCTGCTGGGGGTCCTTAGGGGCCAACTAGCCTACCTCTTACCTCCAGTAAGCCCCACACAGTAGGATTGCTGATAGGTGGACACAGGCAACGCCCTCTTTCTCCACCACTCTGCAAACGCGCCTCCTGGCACTCTTTTGGTTGGGGGATGACATCCCCTTTCCTCATGAGGGTCCCTGGGGGCCAACTAGCCCACCAAGTACCTGCAGTAAGCCCCACACAGCTGGATTGCTGAGAGTGGTCCGAGGTGACGCCCCCTTTTTCCACCACTCTGCAAACGCGCCTCCTGGTGCACTGCTGCTCGGGGGATGAAGTCCACTTGTGTCCTGAGGTCCTCAGGACACAAGAGGACCTCATCGCCCCACCAGCAGTGCGCCAAGAGGCGCGTTTGCAGAGTGGTGTAAAAAGGGGCTTGGCCTCAGACCACCTCTCAGCAATACCACTGTGAGGGGCTTACTGGAGGTACCTGGTGGGCTAGTTGGCCCCAAGGGACCCTCAGGAATGAAGGGGACTTAATCCCCCAAATTAGAACACGCCAGGGGGCGTGTTTGCAGAGTGGGGCAGGGAGGGGGCGGGGCCTCGGCGATATGCCGGCCTTTTTTATTTTTTGGTTTTTGGAAGGGGGATGTGTTGCCCCCCCTTCCCTTTATTTTTTTGGGGCCCTGGGGACCCCATCCCCCAGGGCCTGAGCATTTTTTGATGTTTTTTTTTCCTTAAATGTGAGGGGGGCAGCGCATACTTATTCTTTTTTTTTTTTTAAATTAGGGAGGGGGGCTGCGTGGTCCCCCTCCTGAGGCCATTATTGGCCCCGGGGACCCCATCCCCCGGGGCTGTGCCTCGATCTTTAAAAAAAAAAAAATTAATTAGGGAGGGGGGCAGCGTGGCCCCCCTTCCCTGGGCCACTTCTGTCCCCGGGGACCCCATCCCCCGGGGCTGGCCCTCAGTGTTGGGGACCGTGGTGGGAGCCCAAATGCCCCCACGGTCCCTGCCGGCTCCCCGCCTCCAGTTGGAGCCGGCATTGCTTTTGGGCAAGGGGAGCTGCTAACATGCAGGGCGGGAGCCGCGCTCCCGCCCTGCCATAGCAAACGGCAATGTCCCGGGGGTGGGCCCCCTGGGACATTGCAGGAGCCGGCCCTGGGGGGTGGCAGTCCCCAGGGCCAAGGAGGGCTCCAGGAGGGGGGCCGTGCTGCCCCCCTCCTAATGTATGCAAAGCCCCGGGGAGGTGGTGGTCCCTGGGACCCGGGGGTCCGCAACGGACCCCTGCATTTAAATAATTAGTGCCCCGGGGAGGTGGTGGTCCCCGGGGCAGTGTGGGGGGCAGGAGCCCCCCCACACTTAATTTTTTTAATTTAAGCCCCGGGGAGGTGGTGGTCTCCGGGGCTTGGGGGGGCACGTGCCCCCGCATATAATTAGCAAAGCCCCCGGGGAGGTGGCGGTCCCCGGGGCTGCGGGGGCCCCCATAAAAGCATGGGAGCCCGCGCTTCGTTTTTAAATTTAAAAAAAAAAATTCTCGGCTGGATTCGCGTACCCAACGCGAATTCGGCCAATTTTCTTTTTTAAAAAAATGCTTTTTTGGGCCCTGGGGGCCTTGTGGGACCCCCAGAGCAGGCCTAGGGGGTCAGGGTGTTTCTACCCTTTCCTCTTTTCTTGTTTTTCACCTTTTTTGTACTGTTTTCTTGTGACTCGGTTACCCAGTCAGAAGATGGCTGCCAACACATTCTGGTTTGGAGTGTAGGCAGCCAATCAGCAGTCAGCTCGTACTCGGGAGGAGTCGCGACTCCTCCTCGGTGCTCAGATAACATTTTTATTTTTTTAATTTCTCAGAAACTACTGAACGGATTTACACTATTTAAAAAAAAGGTTGCTTTCTGAGCCAAGAGCTACCTTTTTGCCAAATTTGATGTAATTCCGTTCAGCAGTTCAAGCTGTAGCCTGTTCCAAAATTCCTATGGAAATTAACATGGGGAAAACACGTTTTGGGACTCTCCTTTTTTCTCGGCCCCCACTTGATGAATCACCCCGAAACTTTCAGGACAGGAGCTGACCTCAGTGAACCATTAGTTTTGAAAATTTCGCAAAGATTAGTCAAACAGCGTCAAAGATATTGGCAAAAGAAAAAACGCTTTTTGAATAGAAACAAGGTCCTAAATATAACTACCTACTGGCGACTGCCAGTAGGTAATATATATATATATATATATTCACTGAAAAAACCATAGGTTTTAGGGACAGTTATAGTTACTTGGACATTGCACTCGTACAAAACCCGTGAAATTCCCCCGTTATAGTTAGTTCAGCTAACTATAACTCGCGCCCGCAATGCACTGCTGATGACGTCACATATTACATCACTCATGACATGGTCAGTGACATCACTGATGACATCACTGATGACATCTCAAATGACATCACTGATGACATCATCCAGTGACTGTGTGTTTCTGTAAAGTTTAAATATTTTTAATATATATAGGAAAAGACGTATTGAAGAATGAGTGGGTGTGTAAGTGTCTGTATGGATGATTTAGTAGGTGCGTGACTGACTCTATAAGTGAGTGATTAAACGTATCTTACTGAATGCATGGGTTAGTGACTAAACTGGGTGAATGTCTGTATCCGTCTGTCTGTTGCTGTGTAAGTGGCTGCATGTGTTTGTGAATAGCTAAATGAGTGTCTATATGAGTTATTGAATGCTTGTCTGAGTATCTGTATGGGTGCCTGAGTGTTTGTGTGGGAGGGGTGTGTGCAACTCTGTGCATAGATGTGTGAGTGGGTGATTCACTGGGTGGATGGTTTCAAGAGTGCATCTGTGATAGACTGTATGGGTGGGTAAGTGTGTGTAAGAGTGTGTTAGTGAGTGAATGTATGTCCCAGTGGTACATGTGTGAGTAACTACATATGTGAAAGGCAGTATATATGTGTGTTGGAGTATATAAATAGCTATAAGCAAGAGTGAGTGATTGTGATAGTGGCTGTATGGATGAGTGTGTCCTTGTATCAGTGATTGTATAAGAGCGTAACAATGTGCTACTATTTGTATGAGTAAGTAAGCTGGTGTGTGTATAACTGTATAGGTGAGTAAATGGCAGTGTGTTTAATTATTTGCATGACTGACTAGGTGTCCGAGTATCTCTATGGATGAGTGGCGTTGTTTGAGTGTCTATATAGGAGTAAGAGTGCATATGATAGTCCTGTACTGAGTGACCGTAAGTATGAGTGACTGTACGGGTGAGTGAGTGGATGTGTGTGTGTAGACCTAAGAATCAGTGAGTGGGTATGTAGTTATTGGTGTTGGAGTGTCTATGGTTTTGTGAATGGCAGTCTGTAATTTAGAGTGGGTGTATCAAAGATTATATTAGGGTGTGAGGAGGTGCATCAGATTATCACGTGGATGATGTCATCAGTGATGTCATTTGAGATGTCATCAGTGATGTCATCAGTGATGTCACTGACCATGTCATGAGTGATGTAATATGTGACGTCATCAGCAGTGCATTGCGGGGCGCGAGTTATAGTTAGCTGAACTAACTATAACGGGGAATTTCACGGGTTTTGTACGAGTGCAATGTCCAAGTAACTATAACTGTCCCTAAAACCTATGGTTTTTTCAGTGAATTTCAAAGGTTTTTTAAATGCTAATTTCTAACTATAACGTGCCTGAAACCTACGGTTTTTTCAGTGAATTTCAAAGGTTTTGTAAATGACAATTTTTAAATGTATTTATTGTTATATTAATTTTTTCATACTGATTTACTACATTTTTAGAATCAATTTTTTTTACAGATTTTATTTTTTAAATTACATTGTAATTACATTATACATTACATTACAAAAAATACTTTCTCAGAATGAATTACTTTAGTTTAAATACTTTGCACATAGGCAATAGACTTTTAAGTACAGTAGTTACAGTTGTTGCAATGGGCAACACATTTTCAAACACAATGCAACATTCAGCTCAATGTGAATTTCTAGTTAAATGCAATTAGTTACTTTATGGATTACTTTTCTAACAACAGGACTGGATCCTAGATTCAGTCCTGGTACATCTCCTGTAAACAGTTGAGTAAAAGCGTTTTGGTTACAGTCGTGATTTTTAAGGAATATTATTGTATTTTAAAAGTTGACACTTAGAAACTTTTTCTCATAGAATCACCAATGTTATCCTATGGAAGGAAATTCACTTAGCAGGTAAAAACTGTTATCGTTACTTTTTCTTACTCAGTGTTTGATCCTGGATCCAGCACTGGTGCATCTCCTGTAAACAGTTGAAAGAATGCGTTTAAGTCATACAGGTGATTTTTAAGGAATATTTGTAGTTTGTAAAAATCAACACTTTGAAACTTTTTGCTGAAAACCAGACAATGGATTCCTATGGAAGAAAATATAAGTTACTGGTAAGTACGGTTAAAATTACTTTTCAGGATTAGTACTGGGCTGAAAGATGCAGCACTGAGGTCTCTCCTGATAACAGGTGAGTAAATCGGAATTCGTATTTCGGCTGATTTTAGAGGAATATTTTAAAGTTCCAAAACTACACACTTAGAAGAATTTCCAAGTGAAACCAGTCAATGTTAGCCTATGGAAGGAAATTCAAGTTACTGGTAAGTACGGTTAAAATTACTTTTCAGGACCAGTACTGGGCTGAAAGATACAGCACTGAGGTCTCTCCTTATAACAGGTGAGTAAATCGGAATTCGTATTTCGGCTGATTTTAGAGGAATATTTGTATGTTTCAAAAATCAACACTTAGAAACTTTTTCAGCAAAAAGCAGGCAATGATATCCTATGGAAGGAAATTCAAGTTACTGGTAAGTACGGTTAAAATTACTTTTGAGGATCAGTACTGGGCTGAAAGATGCAGCACTGAGGTCTCTCCTGATAACAGGTGAGTAAATCGGAATTCGTATTTCTGCTGATTTTAGAGGAATATTTTAAAGTTCCAAAACTCCACACTTAGAAGAATTTCCAAGTGAAACCAGTCAATGTTAGCCTATGAAGGAAATTCAAGTTACCGGTAAGTACGGTTAAAATTACTTTTCAGGACCAGTACTGGGCTGAAAGATGCAGCACTGAGGTCTCTCCTGATAACAGGTGAGTAAATCGGAATTCGTATTTCGGCTGATTTTAGAGGAATATTTTAAAGTTCCAAAACTCCACACTTAGAAGAATTTCCAAGTGAAACCAGTCAATGTTAGCCTATGGAAGGAAATTCAAGTTACTGGTAAGTACGGTTAAAATTACTTTTCAGGACCAGTACTGGGCTGAAAGATACAGCACTGAGGTCTCTCCTGATAACAGGTGAGTAAATCGGAATTCGTATTTCGGATGATTTTAGAAGAATATTTGCACAATGGTGAAGGGAGGGGGCGGGGCCTGAGGTGACATCTGTGCAAACGCGCCCCGTGGCGCGTTTTAAGTTGGGGATTAAGTCCCCTTGAATCCTGAGGGTCCCTAGGGGCCAACTAGCCCACCAGGAACCTCCAATATGCGCCAGGGGCTGCGTTGCAGAGACGTGTAGAGAGGCCACACCCCTTTTACACCTCTCTGCAACGCAGCTCTGTGGCGCTTTCTGGATGTACCTGTTGGGCTAGTTGGCCCCCAGGGACCCTCAGGATTGAAGGGGATTTAATTCCCATCTTAAAACGCGCCACGGGGCCTGTTTGCACACATGTCACCTGAAGCCCCGCCCCTCCCTTCACCACTGTGCAAACGCGCCCCGTGGCGCGTTTTAAGCTGGGGATTAAGTCCCTTGAATCCTGAGGGTCCCCGGAGTCCAACTAGCCCACCATATACCTCCAAAAGCGCCACAGAGCTGCATTGCAGAGTTGGTGTAAAAGGGTGTGGCCTCTCTACACGTCTCTGCAACGCAGCCCCTGGCGCATATTGGAGGTTCCTGGTGGGCTAGTTGGCCCTCAGGGACCCCCAGTATTCAAGGGGAATTGTTCCCCTCTGCAAAGGCGCCAGGGGCGCGTTTGCAGAGTGGTGAAGGAAGGGGCGGGGCCTGCGGGCCCGATCGTTTAAAAAAAAAAAAAATTGTCCCCTGAAGGGGGGCTGTGTGGCCCCCTTCCTTTTTCCTGTTTTGGGCCCTGGGGACCCCATCCCCCAGGGCCTTACCCCTTTTTTTAAATTTAATTTAAAAAAAAAAAACGGGAAGGGGGCCGCTGTGAGGGCCTCGATGTACTGCTGCTGTCTATCAATAAAAGAAGGAGAATACTTACGTCGTATGTTGCTGACCAAGCTTTCGAGCATCTTCAATTGGAATATTTAGCGGCTTGCTCTGGCCGCGAGTGAGCCCCACTGCAGACTGTAGCAGGTCCGTGCGTTCATGATGTACACACGCACTCAAGGAACGACGTATCCGAGTTGGTGGGACATGAGTTTAGCAGCAATACAGCTTCGTCCAAAACAGTGACCAACACAGATGTATATTGCTTGGGAAAGGAATATGCGGCAGCATCTACTATGAAATTATACTACAAACTACAGAGACCAGGATGCATGGTGACACGCCCACATGGGCGGGACTAACTTTTAAATCGCGAGTGCGATTTCAATTGCAGAGCTGCTTTCCTCCATGCCAGGCCAGTGACAAAGGGAACTCTTAAACCCGAAACGCGTAAGGCGAAATGGCAAAGGATTTGCTGTGAGGGCCTCGATGTACTGCTGCTGTCTATCAATAAAAGAAGGAGAATACTTACGTCGTGTGTGGCTGACCAAGCTTTCGAGCATCTTCAATTGGAATATTTAGCAGCTTGCTCTGGCCGCGAGTGAGCCCCACTGCAGACTGTAGCAGGTCCGTGCGTTCATGATGTACACACGCACTCAAGGAACAACGTATCCGAGTTGGTGGGACATGAGTTTAGCAGCAATACAGCTTCGTCCAAAACAGTGACCAACACAGATGTATATTGTTTGGGAAAGGAATATGCGGCAGCATCTACTATGAAATTATACTACAAACTACAGAGACCAGGATGCATGGTGACACGCCCACATGGGCGGGACTAACTTTTAAATCGCGAGTGCGATTTCAATTGCAGTGCTGCTTTCCTCCATGCCAGGCCAGTGACAAAGGGAACTCTTAAACCCGAAACGCGTAAGGCGAAATGGCAAAGGATTTGCTGTGAGGGCCTCGATGTACTGCTGCTGTCTATCAATAAAAGAAGGAGAATACTTACGTCGTGTGTGGCTGACCAAGCTTTCGAGCATCTTCAATTGGAATATTTAGCGGCTTGCTCTGGCCGCGAGTGAGCCCCACTGCAGACTGTAGCAGGTCCGTGCGTTCATGATGTAAACACGCACTCAAGGAACGACGTATCCGAGTTGGTGGGACATGAGTTTAGCAGCAATACAGCTTCATCCAAAACAGTGACCAACACAGATGTATATTGTTTGGGAAAGGAATATGCGGCAGCATCTACTATGAAATTATACTACAAACTACAGAGACCAGGATGCATGGTGACACGCCCACATGGGCGGGACTAACTTTTAAATCGCGAGTGCGATTTCAATTGCAGAGCTGCTTTCCTCCATGCCAGGCCAGTGACAAAGGGAACTCTTAAACCCGAAACGCGTAAGGCGAAATGGCAAAGGATTTGCTGTGAGGGCCTCGATGTACTGCTGCTGTCTATCAATAAAAGAAGGAGAATACTTACGTCGTGTGTGGCTGACCAAGCTTTCGAGCATCTTCAATTGGAATATTTAGCGGCTTGCTCTGGCCGCGAGTGAGCCCCACTGCAGACTGTAGCAGGTCCGTGTGTTCATGATGTACACACGCACTCAAGGAACGACGTATCCGAGTTGGTGGGACATGAGTTTAGCAGCAATACAGCTTCGTCCAAAACAGTGACCAACACAGATGTATATTGTTTGGGAAAGGAATATGCGGCAGCATCTACTATGAAATTATACTACAAACTACAGAGACCAGGATGCATGGTGACACGCCCACATGGGCGGGACTAACTTTTAAATCGCGAGTGCGATTTCAATTGCAGAGCTGCTTTCCTCCAAACCAGGCCAGTGACAAAGGGAACTCTTAAACCCGAAACGCGTAAGGCGAAATGGCAAAGGATTTGCTGTGAGGGCCTCGATGTACTGCTGCTGTCTATCAATAAAAGAAGGAGAATACTTACGTCGTGTGTGGCTGACCAAGCTTTCGAGCATCTTCAATTGGAATATTTAGCGGCTTGCTCTGGCCGCGAGTGAGCCCCACTGCAGACTGTAGCAGGTCCGTGGGTTCATGATGTACACACGCACTCAAGGAACGACGTATCCGAGTTGGTGGGACATGAGTTTAGCAGCAATACAGCTTCGTCCAAAACAGTGACCAACACAGATGTATATTGTTTGGGAAAGGAATATGCGGCAGCATCTACTATGAAATTATACTACAAACTACAGAGACCAGGATGCATGGTGACACGCCCACATGGGCGGGACTAACTTTTAAATCGCGAGTGCGATTTCAATTGCAGAGCTGCTTTCCTCCATGCCAGGCCAGTGACAAAGGGAACTCTTAAACCCGAAACGCGTAAGGCGAAATGGCAAAGGATTTGCTGTGAGGGCCTCGATGTACTGCTGCTGTCTATCAATAAAAGAAGGAGAATACTTACGTCGTGTGGGGCTGACCAAGCTTTCGAGCATCTTTAATTGGAATATTTAGCGGCTTGCTCTGGCCGCGAGTGAGCCCCACTGCAGACTGTAGCAGGTCCGTGCGTTCATGATGTACACACGCACTCAAGGAACGACGTATCCGAGTTGGTGGGACATGAGTTTAGCAGCAATACAGCTTCGTCCAAAACAGTGACCAACACAGATGTATATTGTTTGGGAAAGGAATATGCGGCAGCATCTACTATGAAATTATACTACAAACTACAGAGACCAGGATGCATGGTGACACGCCCACATGGGCGGGACTAACTTTTAAGTCGCGAGTGCGATTTCAATTGCAGAGCTGCTTTCCTCCATGCCAGGCCAGTGACAAAGGGAACTCTTAAACCCGAAACGCGTAAGGCGAAATGGCAAAGGATTTGCTGTGAGGGCCTCGATGTACTGCTGCTGTCTATCAATAAAAGAAGGAGAATACTTACGTCGTGTGTGGCTGACCAAGCTTTCGAGCATCTTCAATTGGTATATATATATATATATATATATATATATATATATATATATATATATATATATATATATTATATATTATCAGGTCTAACTATAATGTCACTTTGAGCTTTGTTTTTTTCAGTGAATTTCTAGGGGTATATATATATATATATATATATATATATATATATATATATATATATATATATACTTTATGTCAAAAAAGAAACCTAGAAACCCCTAGAAATTCACTGAAAAACAAAGCTCAAAGTGACATTATAGTAAGACCTGATAATATTATCTTTCTTTAAGTTAGAAAACCTTAGATATCCGGGGGCATATGTATCAACAATTCATTTTGCGAATCCTTAATAGCGAATTTTTGCGAATCGCTATTAAGGACTCGCAAAATGAAATGTATGTAGGTTTCGCAATATTAATTGTGATTCCCACGTATTCCTTAATTGCGAATCGCAAATTGCGATTCGCAATTAAGGAATACCTCCCCATTCATTCCTATGGGCCTAGAGGCCCATAGGAATGAATGGGAGGACATTCGCAATTTGCGAGTACCCATTAGGTACTCGCAAATTGCGAATGCAATTTCAAGGATGCAAGGGTGTCAACAGGACACCCTGTTGCAGCCCTGAAATGAGCATGTGTGCACATGTGGCACACATACATGCCCTAAGGGCATGTATGTGCGCCACATGGCACTTTGAAAAATGCCAAAAAGTGAATTTTTCTATGAAATCGCAAATTACCACCAACTTGAAGGTGGTGGTAATTTGCGATTTCCTAAGGCAAATTCGCACAACTTGGGTGATTCAAGAATTGCATTTAAGGAATCGCAATTTGCGGGGGGCGCTAGAGGGCGCCGGCAAGATGGCCGCACATTAAGTGCTGCTCCGCCCGGCTGATCTGCAATCCGCCCAGAATCTGCGGATAAATTAAGCACACAAAGTGCCTGCTGCGTTGCTCTGGCTGCGGGGACACTCCGCCGGCGGTGGGGCCTGCCTAGTCGGCTGAGGGGACCCGATATCTGTGGCGCTGGGTCGGCCCTGTGCGACTCATACACAAGATGGCGGCCGCCATGGCAGCGAGCGAGGATTGAGCGCTTCTCAGGGCTCTGAGCCTGCAGCGAGGACTCCTGATCCCTCTGCCCTGTGCTGACAGCGGGGGCTGCGACGGCTGCGAGCTGCTGACGGGGGCCCGAGATTGCCCGGGACTGCTGCACGTCTGGCGCGCTGTGCCGGGGGCCTGGGGGATCGCCGCTGCAACAGGATCCCGGCTGCTGCGGTGTGTCGTCAGCGCCCGCTGGGCTGCGGTAGGTGGGGGGCGGTCCGGGCCTCGGCCTGCGGCTGCGGCGGTGGCTGGGGTCTGGGGCTGTGGCCTGCCTGCTGTGGCTTGTGGAAGTGGCGAGCCCGTAGATGATTGCCTGCACGGCGAGGCCTGAAAATGCCAGTTAGGGGGGCAGAGACTGGCTGATGCTTTGCTGCTGTGTAGAGGTTGGCCCCCCCTGCTGATGAGCTCTCGCCTGGACTGGGCTGCGTGAGGCTAATGGTGTAGCGCTGATGGAGTTTTGTGGCGTGCCCCGGTTCCCCGCCGCCTGCACCCCTTTTTTGACCTAGCCTGGCTGTTGTTGTGGGGGCCATTGATTGCTGGCTGCTGGGAGAGTCGTGGAGGATCCTCCGGTTCGCGTCGCTGGGTACCAAACACCCTCTCTCTGGAGCTGGGGGAGGGTGTGCCTCTGCTGGGAGCTGAACTCTCTGGAATGCACGTGGTGCGGTTCGGGGGTCCCCCGTACGCATACTACAGGCCTCTGAACGTTGCTGCTGGGGGAGTTCCGGGGCACCCGCTGTTACCACAGCTGAATATGGGGAAACCAGATAAATCGCAGCCCCGCCTCACTTTTGAGGCACGAAAATCTAGCAGGGTCCCTCAGAAGGCAGCTTCTGATTCGGAGGCGGACTGTCAGGGAGATGGCGCTTCCAGTCTGGAGTCTACGCTGCTGGCGATGCAGAAAAGTCTACAGGCCATTGAGGGCAGCATGTCCACCATCAATCACAGGCTGGACCACATGTCCTCCCAATTAGAAAAGCAGTCTACAAGAATGGGGGAGGTGGAGCAGAGGGTGTCTACTGCGGAGGATGGACTCAGCGATGTCACTAGTAAGGCTCTCAATATGGAAAAGGTATTAGCCATAATACAGGCCAAGAACGAGGATTTGGAGGCCAGGTCTCGGAGGAACAACATCCGCCTTTGGGCCTTCCTGAATCCACAAACGCGGGTAAAATGGAACTATACATGGAGTCTCTCATTAAGGAGGTATTTGGAACTGAGCAGCTGTCTCCAATATTCGTGGTGGAGCGAGCCCACCGTTCCCTGGCGGCGCGTCCGGCCCCTGGGGCCCCTCCCCTGCCAGTCATAGCCCGGCTATTGAACTATCGGGATCGGGACACCATCTTGCGACTGGCCAGGGAGAAAGGTAACATCTGCCACCAGGGGAACAATTTGTCCTTCTTCCCTGACTTCACTGCCGCGGTTCAGGCGGCTCGGCGTGAGTATGGAGCCGTAAAAACATTCCTCCAGTCCGAGGACATACCGTATGCTATGCTGTATCCGGCTCGGCTCCGTGTGGGAGCGGAGGGGCACTTTAAAATCTTCTCGACTCCAAAGGCAGCGATGGAGCATGCGAAGCACTTGAAGAGGCAGCGCCGAGATCCTGAGACTGATCAGGGAGAGGGGAATTGACAATATCAGAGTACCCTATGATCGGAGCCATTCTCTAAGGGGCCTTAACAGCACTGTTTATTAGATTGGTCTTATATGTGGGCACTCGTTTTGCCTATTTGGCTCCCATTTCTGCTCTCAAGACGAGGGCTGCAATGCCATATGTAGTTTAGACAGGACGCACTTGGTTCAGTATCAGCTTCAGGGTTGTAACACAGGTACACGACCTGATCAGCCACCTCCTACCTAGTGGGAGGAAAGTAGCACTCTGACGCCCCCCATATGGGAATTCCCCACACACTGTTATTTGTTGGCGATGTTAGATGGGAGTTAGATGGGTTTATCAGGGATGGCTTTGGCGAGTTGAGGGAGGCCAAAGTGGGTGGGGGGCGGGAGAGGGGGGAGGAACGGGGGAGAGGTCGCGGATGGCACTGTCTGAATACTTGCTCTCTAACGTCTGGCACGAATGTCGCAGACCTGAATCTTGCTTTTCTTTGTACACATGCACTTAATGTGCTTTGGGAGCTTTGGGGGAATGTATCTACTGTGGACTACCTGGGTTTACTGCTGTCTTATGTTGCAACGCTCAGCGGGCTATCGACTTACCGGTCTTCTGCAATGTTGTTTATGTGTATGTCATTATCACCCCTATTACAGTAATGCGGGGTAATTTCCGTTTCTTAACTTGGAACGTACGAGGCCTAAATAGCCCAAAAAGATACGCACTGTGATGGCAACCTTAGATAGGCTCAATGTCCAAGTGGCACTGCTACAGGAGACTCATCTCACTACACAGTCTGAACAAAAGGTGGGGTCCCGATGGGCGGGGGCGCGGGTTATATCTTCCTATTCATCCTACTCTCGGGGGGTGATGATCCTTGTCAAAAGAGGGGTCCCATTTCAGGTTCATAGGACTGAAACCGATGATCAGGGCAGGCTAGCCATTGTGCATGGTACGCTTGGGGGTGCGAGTGTGCTATTGGTAAATGTCTATGGTCCAAACGTGGATGATCACTCTTTTTATGCGGATTTGTGGCGTCGCGTCTCAGCGTTCCCCTTTGCAGAAATTATATGGGGGGGGGACTTCAACACCTGTTTGGATGTGCACGCAGACAGGGCAGGAACGGGAGCGGGACGGCAGAGACTGACGACCACGGCTCTACTGGGCCTACTGGAAGCAGGGAATCTGCATGATGTCTGGCGTATTAGGCATCCGGGGACTAGGGAGGGTACATTTATCTCTACGGTGCATGGCACTTGGTCCAGGCTGGACTACTGGCTAGTATCGGAGGTTGCTTGCACCTGGGTCCTGGATGTGCAACACCTAGCAAAAACGCTATCTGACCACTCCCCGGTTCTTCTTGAGTTGCGGGTCCCGGGTCATGAAAGGCCCCCATTCTCGTGGAGGTTACAGCCGTCCTCTCTGACTGATCAGGTCTTCAAACATACAGTGGGAGAAGCCATTAACGATTTTTTCAGAGAAAATGAGGGAACAGTGGATAGCCAGGCGATTCTTTGGGAGGCCTTTAAGGTTACGATTCGGGGGGTTTGTATTGGAGCGCAGGCAGGGGTTCTAAAAGATTTACGCCGCAGAATTCATAAACTTGCCGGGGAAATAGTCGCACTGGAACGGGCCTATGCTCACGACCCTGCACCGGAGACGCTCGCTAAAATCCGCGTGCTGGTGTCGGAGCACAATGAGACAGTAGATCAAGAAATGGCGCATAGGTCTCGGCAATGCATGCCCGCCATTATGGAGAGGGGGGGCGTCCTAGCCGCACGCTGGCGCAGCGGCTGGCTGCCCCACGACACCAAGCCACTATAACCGAACTGCTGGACGGGGGGGGATTGCCGCAGTATGGCACGGCTGAAATTAGCAGCGTGGTGCTGGGTTATTACTCAGACTTATATGGGGACCGTGAGGCTCCCGCAGCTGAGGAACTTCATGCATATTTGGATGATGTCGCCCTGGGTTGGCTACCACCACACCACCGGGAATATCTAATACAACCCTTTGATGTTGAAGATGTTAAACTAGCCATCATGTCTCTTCCGACCTGTAAGGCAGCTGGACCTGACGGGTTCCCCAGCGAATTTTATAAGGCATATGCGGAGGACTTAGCACCGCGCCTGCTGGAGGTATTCGCCGAAGCATATGAATCTGGAGCTTTGCCTCCCTCCCTTACGGAGGCCCTGTTGGTTATGCTGCTGAAACCGGATAAGGCGGCGAACCTATGCGACTCATACAGGCCCCTCTCCATAATAAATATTGATGCCAAGATTTTGGCTAAAATGATCGCCACTCGGCTACAACCCTTGGTACCCAAATTGGTCCTCCCAGATCAGTCAGGATTTGTTCCCTCTAGGTCCACCATGCAAAATCTCCGCACAATCTTCGCTACCCTGCACTACTTTGAACGTGACTTCCAGGCGGTGGCCGTGCTGCTGGATGCGGCCAAGGCCTTTGATTCGCTACAATGGGAATTCATGTTTACGGTCCTGCAGCGCATGGGCATGCCGCCGTTCTTCCTCAAATGGATACACCTCTTGTACACTGCGCCAGTGGCGCGGATTCGGAGTGAACGGCTGGATTTCAGATCCCTTTTTATTAAACGGGGCACGCGGCAGGGCTGCCCCCTGTCGCCCATGCTCTTTGCTCTAGCGCTTGAGCCTCTGGCGTGTAAGCTCCGTCAATTACATGCACAGGCCGCATTGAGGTTCCGGCAGAGGCCCTTGGTGGTCTCCTGTATGCCGACGACATGCTGCTGTATGTCCGAGAACCGGCCATCTATTTACCAGCGCTACTGCGGGAGTATGTAAAATTTGAACGATTCTCGGGACTGGGTATCAATTGGGCCAAGTCCACAGTTTTTCCGCTGACCGCTGGGACCACAGAGATGGAACTTGATTATCCTTTAACATGGTCTGTTAACCCAGTAAAATATCTCGGTATATGGCTGCATAGGGACCCGGAGGTGGTGATTACGGCTAATTATGGCCGGGCTGTGGACGGGATCACGGATCAGGCAGCGCGGTGGGCAAGACTTCCCCTTTCACTTGCGGATCGTATAGCGGTCCTCAAGATGTCTTTTCTTCCCAAACTCCTTTATCTCTTTATCAATATCCCCATCCGATTGAATAAAGCGTTCTTCGCCGCGTTGCAGACGACCCTGCTAACGTTTGTTTGGGGGGCAAAAACCCCGCTGTAGCTGGACTGTACTAACGTTACCCTTTGACCGAGGGGGCTTTGAGGCTCCTGACATGCGTCTTTATTACCTGTGCGCCCAGGCGCAGTTTGCGCACTTCTGGTACTACCCGCAGAGATTTCAACCGCACACTGCAATTGAGGCGGACTCGATATTGCCGATGCCCCTGAGAGCGGCTGCGTTGATGGGGGGTAGTGGCGGCCTGCGAACAGAAATCAACCCAGTTCAATGCACGGCCTGGGCATGGAACGCGCTTGCTAGCAGAGCATGGCTGGGATACTTATACACTCCCACATTGCCGCTCGCAGCCCATCCTGATATTTCAGCCGCTAGGGAACCAGCAGCCCTGAAGGTATTGAATGCGGTGGGGATTGCGCAGCTAGGAGACCTATATGAGAATGGACGATTCCGGTCTTTGTCGGACCTGCAGGTGGGTCACGACACCGGATTTATGTTAGGGTTTACTTATGTGCGCGTGCGGCAAGCGATCCGGGACATCTATCCCGAGTTCCCTCATGAACCACGAACATTACAAGCCTTGCGGGCGGTGTTGGGAAGCGAGAATCGCGTTGGGTTGATCACCAGGCTGTATAATGCGTCACTTCGGGAGCAAGAACTCACTACATCCCCCTCATACACTAGATGGAATGACCTGCTATCTGCTGAGTTGACGCTGGACGACTGGAAATTTTGTTGTGCGCTGAGCGGGCGACTGACCGCGAATTGCAACCTCCGCATAATTCACTTTAAGTATTTACATCAGCTTTACTATACTCCGAGTCAATTATACAAGTTTGGCTTGCGTGACAGTGCATGCTGTGTGCGCTGCGGTCAAGCGGATGCAGATTTTATGCACTTAGCTTGGTCATGTGCTGGTATTTTCAAATTCTGGGAACGAGTCACGCAGATATTGTCTGCAGTTGTTGCTGAGCCTGTTGCGTGTGTGCCTGTGGTGTGTCTGCTGGGGTGGGTGCAGAAACTGAAACCTGGCAATAGACGCTTGGTAGCCATAGCTACTCTCTTCGCAAAGAGAGCGGTGGCACAATGCTGAGGAGCAAGGGCCGTGCCTACGGCAGCTAGATGGATCAGAGATTTGCTCTACTGCAGGGACCAGATGGGAGTATATGCGGAGGAGCTGCCTGAGGCATCTAGACCCAAGGATTTCTGGGCTCCTCTTACTGGGTATCTCCTTACTAGCCCGGACTTGGTTTAACTCCCAGGAGTGGTGCACACTGTATGAGCTCCGGAATGTCTGAAATACTACTTTGCGAGAAGCGGGGTGTTGCAATGTATTACTGCCAATATGCCATGACTGTATTCAGGAGTGCCAAGATGGGGAGGGTGGGTAGTTGAGGGGGGTAGGGGTACTTCGTATTGGGGAGTTTGGTTGATGTTATAAAATCGGCTTGTAATGGACACTATAGTACGAATCAAAAGCTCATCCCACCTGCGAGTGGGCTACTACGCATCGCTATGTACCATCAAGCTGTCAATAAAAAAAAATTTTTAAAAAAAGGAATCGCAATTTGCGATTCCATAAATGCATTCGCAGAATAGAGAATCGCAAATTTTGCGATTCCCTATTGTGCGAGGGCCTTTTGGGATGATACATCCCAAAAGGCTTTTTCCCGTTCGCAAACGGGCCGATTCTAAGAATCGGCCCGTTTGCGAACGGGAAAACGCATGATACATATGCCCCTTGGTGAGAAAAACAAAGGTTAAAGTGAGGTTATAGTTAGGTGAAAATGTCAGTTAAAAAACAATAATACATTAAAAAAATAACACTGAATTTCACCAGTTACAGTTTACTGAGTTATCTATAAAATACATTCCCGCCTTATGCTTCTTGTGAGTGACTCCTGTTGTCCTTCTTGAATTCCAGACCAAGTGCTAAGCAGATAGGCACCACATGGATTTAAAAACAGGATGAGATTCCCTTAAGTGCAGGTATATGTTAACATATTTTTGTAAATAATGCTAATATTTACCTGTCTGTGTACTCCTTTGTTATATTTTGCTGAGTAATTTACTATAACGTGACAGGCATCAAAGTATGAGTGCATATTTATCAATTAAATAAATGTGAAAATATACTAATTTATTACTCTATTTATTCTCAAATCAAATAAATATGGATATATACCAATAAAATGGCCAAAAAATAATAATCAATTAAATACCCTAAAGCTGGGAACCCTACCTATGACCTCACACTTATGATGTGTTCAATGACATCATTGATGATATCTCATAGACTGAATATTAGGGGCTTGCCCACCTAATGGGGATTGTGTCTCTTGACACTACTATTATGTGTCCATTGCCCACTCTTTTCTTGCTCTTGAGGTGGTAAATAGTAAAATCTGCCCTTCTCACGAACTGTGTGATGGTTTATCATGTTTTATTGAAGATAAAATTCAGAACATTTCTGCTACCTTTCCCACCAGCAAAACATCGGAGATGCTGGTAGACTCGGCGGTAGAACAAAATTATCTACTCTTAAATTTTCTTACAATTTCAGAGGAAGTTTTGCTGAAAGAGCTTGAGAAATGTAAATCAGAATCTCCAGTAGATCCTGTCTATCTCAGATCTTAAAATTGATTGCCTCTACCATCAACCCGGTGGTCAATAAAATACTGAACACCTCCCTAAAGGTTGGCCATTTCCCTTCTGATTGGAAACAAGCTTTTCTCCAGCCCTTACTTAAGAAGCCTACGGCAGATCCGGCCATCGTGAGTAATTATAGGCTCATCTCTCTGTTACTAGCAGCAGCCAAGATCCTGGAAAAATTGGTTAATGGCCAGCTCTCCTCCTTTCTAGAAGCTAATGGCCATCTGCACAAATCACAGTCTGGCTTCGGGCAAGATGAGAGTACTGAAACTGCCTTATTAGAAGTGAATGAATATATATATATATATATATATATATATATATATATATATATATATATATATATATATATATATATATATATATATATCCAACAAAAAGGTTGCCCTCAACGGAAAAGCCTCACAGGTAGGTCATAATTCTTTAATGCAGGTGCAGCAAGCAAGACGTTGAAATACAGCCTGACACGTTTCGGGCTACCACGCCCTTGGTCACAGGCTCGGCATGCAGTCAACAACCAGAATTGCAGTCACTCCTTTAAATTCATAACGATGTCCCGCCCCCAAAGGGCCTCCGAGCATTCTGGTATTTGTAGTGCTGCAATGTGTTACCCCAGTGGGTCTTCGTGTTGCTCACAGTTTTAATCCAAGGTTTTTTAGCACAGTGGGTTGGTGTCCATGTATCAGCCTGCTCCCTGCCAATACCATCGCCTACATCAAGAAAACCACCAGTCCATAATGACACGTATATGTATATATATATTATATTACCTACTGGCGGTCGCTAGTAGGTAGTTATAGTTACAACCTAGTTTCCATAGGAAAAGCAGTTTTGATTTGCTAATAACTTTGGCGTCGTTTGACGAATCTTTATGAAATTTTGCAAAAGTTGCACTTTTTAGGTTAGCTCCTATCTTGAAAGTTTGGGGGTGATTTGTCAAGCGGGGGCTGAGAAAAAAGGGGGTCCCAAAACGCATTTTCTCCATGTTAATTTCCTTAGGAAATTTTGCGACGAGCTACAGCCCGAACTACTGAACGGAATTACCTCAAATTTGGCAGAAAGGTAGAGCTTTGTTCAGAAAGCGACCTTTTTTTAAATGGGGTAAATCCGTTCAGTAGTTTTGAGAAATACAAAAAATAAGAGTCAAAAATCAATTTCCCATAGGAAACTTTGTGCAAGGCTACAGCCGAAACTACTGAACGGAATTACCCCAAATTTGGCAAAAGGTAGTGCTTGGCTCAGAAAGCGACCTTTTGTAAAATGGTGTAAATCCGTTCAGAGGTTGCTGACAAATAAGAAAAATAAAAGTTTCAATATCTGGGCGGAGCCTAATTCCCATGTACGAGCTTCACTGTGATTGGCTGCGAACACTCCAAACCAGGAAGTGTTGGCAGCCATCTTGTGGCTCGGTAGAAGCGAGTCACTAGAAAACAGAGAAACAAAGGTATAAAACAAGAGAAGGGGGCAGGGTAGAAACACCGTGACCCCCTAGGCCTGCTCAAAGGGGTCCCAGAAGGACCCCAGGGCCAAAAAAAGCATTTTTTATAAAAAAAGAAAAATCGGCGCAATTTGCTCTGGGGTCGCGGGTTCCCACGTTTTATTTAAATGAGGTCCCCGGGTGGGCTAGGTCCCGCGGGCATTTCTTAAAAAATAATAGCTGGGGGTCGCTGGGGCTGCGGGGGCCCGCTGGGGTCCCCACAGCCCCGGGGCTTCACTTATGTTGGGAGGGAGTTGCGCAGCCCCTTTCCTGGAGCCCTCCATGTGCTTATAACTTTGGCGTCGTTTGACAAATCTTTACGACATTTTCAAAAAAGTTTCTCTTTTTGATCAGCTCCTATCTTGAAAGTTTGGGGGTGATTGGTCAAGGGGGAGCTGAGAAAAAAGGGGAGTCCCAAAATGTGTTTTCTCAATGCATTTTCCATAGGAAACTTTAGACAAGGCTACAGGTCAAACTGTTGAACGGAATTACGCCAAATTTGTGAGGGAGAAAGGTTGTGGTCCAGAAAGCGTGCTTTTGTTGAAATGGTGTAAATCCGTTCAGTAGTTTTTGAGAAATATCAAATTTTACAGATATCGATATTTGAGAATTCTGACATCTGATTGGCTGAGGGTTACGAGCACGAGCTCGCGGCTCATTGGCTGTGAACGGTTGAAACTAGGAAGTGTTGGCAGCCATTTTGTGACTTAGTCCGTCAGCTCGCATCTCTCCGTGTAGAAGCCATCGGGTGTGTAATTTTACCTCTGCGAGGCAACACTGGCATCTGTGTCTGTGTAAGATACTCCTTTCACGCTGCCTCTCCCCTCATCACGAGGTCGCGGCTATGCCTTTAGAAGCCAGTCCGTTGGCTCGGAGCTCTGTGAGTCAGTCTGTCGGCACGACCCTCTACACAACCCAAACACCACTGCACTACCTAACTAAACACTAAACCACGACTGCCAGCACGACCCCCTACACTACAGAAACACCACTGCACTACCCTAAACCCTAAAACACTACCCGAGCATGACCCCCTACACTACCCAAACACCACTGCACTACGTAACTAAACACTAAACCACTACTGCCAGCACGACCCCTACACTACAGAAACACCACTGCACTACCTTAAACCCTAAGGGCCTGATTCACAGAACTAACTTACGTCAAAATCCTAAACTTACAACAATTTTGGTATTCACAGAATGAACTTACACATTTGGGTATTCACAGAATGAACTTACACATTTGGGTATTCACAGAATGAACTTACACATTTGGGTATTCACAGAATGAACTTACAACAATTTTGGTATTCACAGAATGAACTTACACATTTGGGTATTCACAGAATGAACTTACAACAATTTTGGTATTCACAGAATTAACTTACTCATTTTGGTATTCACAGAAGGCACTTACTCATCAATGAGTAAGTGCCTTCTGTGAATACCAAAATGTGTAAGTTACACAAAATGTGTAAGTTACACAAAATGTGTAAGTTACACAAAATGTGTAAGTGTCTTCTGTGAATACCAAAATGAGTAAGTTTATTCTGTGAATACCAAAATGAGTAAGTTCATTCTGTGAATACCAAAATGGTAGTAAGTTTAGGATTTTGTCGTAAGTTAGTTCTGTGAATCGGGCCCAAAAACACTACCCCCAGCACGACCCCCTAAACTACAGAAACACCACTGCACTACCCTAAACTGTAAAACGCTACCCCCAGCACGACCCTCTACACTACCCAAACACCACTGCACTACCCAAAACCCTAAAACACTACTCACAGCAGGACCCCCTACACTACGTAAAGACCACTGCCCTACCCTAAACCCTAAATGTACCCCCAGCACCACCCTCTACACTACACAAACACCACTGCACTACCGTAAACCCTAAAACACTACCCACAGCAGGACCCCCTACACTACACAAACACCACTGCACTACCCTAAACCATAAAACACTACCAGTCCATTGGCTCACAGCTCTGTGTTTGCGAGCCGACAGCCCGTAGCTCTCTCTGTGTGAGCCGAGCCCACGGGCCCTAGCTCTCCCTTTGCAAGGCTGCCCGACGGCCCGCAGGTCTCCCTGTGCTAGCCGGATCGCAGTTGTCAGTCTGCGAACCGATATTGGGAATATAAGGCGGCTCTAAAAAGAGCCTTTGTGTTTATTAGTTGGAGCTACATATAAGTGCGGATGCACAGCTTCAGGTTATTCAGAAAAACTCGATTTCCCTGATCTGTGAAGTGTACTGCATCACGTCTGTAGATATCAGCCATATCATAACGTGTGTTGTTGTTGTAGATCGACCCCATTCTATGGTCTCTGAGGTATGCAGACACAGCTTTGTTGACATTCTTCCTAGATTTTTCAATCTGAGGACAAAATTTGTTTGACCATTTCCACTTCTCTCTTTGGCATATATTGGAATATACAAAGACAGTTTGAGGCAAAAGCAACATCAATTGTCTAAAGGTGTCCTTCATTAGCATTTCCAAACCTACCCCAGTCAATGTGCCTAGGTCATTTCCACCACAGTGCACAATCATGAGGTCACGGAGTTGGAGATGCAAACAGGTTTTAACCAAAGGGAGTAATTGGTGCCACTTCAATCCTCTCTGTCCAAACCATTTAATGTCCACATTTTGTAAACCTCGGTCTAAGTCAATACGTCTCTGTTCTGCATACCTCTTGCACCAGAAAACATAGCTATGTCCTACGATCCACACTAGCATTTTGAAGGTGTAGCTGGAAGATATGGATAGATGTCTGTAGCTCATGCAGTCCGTTCGTAGAATAAGAGATATGTTTAAAGATGGGGAACTACTTTTTTTTCTCATACAAAACGATAACTGATTGGGAGATGAAAAACATTGTTTACTAAAAAGTAGGGTGCATATTAGTTTGTCGAAAAGCATCTTTGTCATTGGTTAATAAAAAGCAGTTTCAACGTAGAGTTCATATGATAGGATAAAATTTGCTCAGTTCAACCACACCTGCTACTTGCATTTGGAAGGCACTGTTAGAACTTAAAACAATGGTGAACTTTTAACCTGCACGTGCCCTTAAATGTTCGAGAAAATGTTGCAAAAAAAATCGTTAGGTTTGAAAAAATGATGAACTTTTAACCTGCACGTGTCGTAGAATGTTCTAGAAAGTTTGTTGATAGAATACGTTGAACTTCTCACCTGTATGTGTTCTTAAATTTAAAAAAAACTGTTTATATGGAAAGTTAAAAAATAACCAATAGAAAGAAGTTTTGCAATTTGAAAAAATAAAGGAACTATTCTGATTTGTTCTTTACATGTATTTATGTGTGGAGCAACAGGGAAATTGTGCCATTACTGGTTTCATTCTTGATGAGAGCAGTGCATTACATGTACTGTGTGACAAAGAAAGAATTGCAAATTTGGCAGGGAGAAAGGTCTTGGTGCAGAAAGCGCGGTTTTGTGGAAATGGTGTAAATCCGTTCAGTAGTTTTTGAGATATTAAAGGAAAAAAAGATATATATATCTGGACTGTGCCTAACTCCCGAGCACGAGCTTTCCTCTGATTGGCTGCTAACAATTCAAACCAGGAAGTGTTAGCAGCCATCTTGTGCCTCGCATCGAGTGAAAATGTAAAAGAAAGGTCCCGGGGGCAATTTAATATACCGGAGCTCTGTCTGTGCGAGATACCGCTTTCACGCTGCGTCTCCCTACATCAGCAGGTAACGGACCCTTTTCCACCATCAACAGCATACCTCCAACAACATACTTGGGCCCGCAAGTCTGCCTCTGCGAACCACTTGTCGGCTCACAGCTCTTCGGGTGCGAGTTCTCGGGCCCGCAGTTGTATCTGTGAAGCCAATACTGGAAATATACCGGAGGTGTCTCTCTGCGAGATACGCTCTTCACGCTCCCTCTCCCCACATCAGTGTTCCGCAGCTATCCCTTTGGAAGCCGATGGCCCGCACCTTTCCCTATACTAGTCGGACCGCAGGTGTTCCTCTGCGAGCTGGCCCGCAGCTCTTCCTCTGCGAACTGACGGGCCGCGGTTCTCCCTCTATGAGGTTGCTAGTCGGCTCGCAGTTCTTCATCTACGAGCCAGACCGCCGGCTCTTAAGTCTCTGAGAACAGATGTAATGGAGGCAACGATCATGCAGGTCGGACACCCAACACTGCTCCGACATCCCCCAGTAGGAGCTCCTTGTCTGCCATCTCCCCTCACCCCCACCCCCCACAAACAAATGTGACAGTCACGTTAGGTTGGACAAATAAGAATCTTAGTCATGTATGGATTTACATATAAAACATTTTATTAAAACAAAACAACAACAAATAAAACTATGTACAGCCATGTCGTGTCATCGCTGGACCATTTGTGAATCACAGCCTGTAAGACAAAAAGAAAGATAAGATGGTGCGTCATGCGTCCAGCAAAGGAGAAAGAGAGAAAGAGTGAGGGAGAAAGAGAGAAACAAAGAAAGAGTGAGAGAGAGAGGAAGACAAAGAAATAGAGAAAGAGTGAAAGAGTGAGAGAGAGAAAGAGAGAACTAGTGTGAGAGAGGAAGAGAGAGAGAAAGAGTGAGAGAGAGGAAGAGAGAGAGAAAGAGTGAGAGAGAGGAAGAGAGAGAGGAAGAGTGAGAGAGAGGAGAGAAAGAGTGAGAGAGAGAGAAGACAGACAAAGACAGAGAAAGAGAAAGAGTGAGAGAGAGAAAGAGTAAGATACAAGGAAAGAGAGAGAGAGAAACAGTGTGAGAGAGAGGTAGAGAGAAAGAGAGAGAGAAAGAGTGAGAGAGAGGAAGAGAGAGAAAGAGAGAGAAAGAAAGAATGAGAGAGAGGAACAGACAGAGAAAGAGAGAAAGTGTGAGAGAGAGAAAGGAAGAGATGGAGAGGGAGTGTTGACACTGGAGAAAATCTTCGCAGCTTACCTTTGTGCCTCGGGTGTGTCTCCAACCACGTGCCGGGACATAGTGCACCCTTAAGTTTAGTGATCTGAAAGATAGTATAGAATTAGTAATTGCAGAGTACATACAACTGCACACGCCTAATTATCTGTTTCGGCAATGCGCACTCAGGCTGCTGCAGCCCATCCACTCCCACTGCTCGGAGGTGTCTGTGCGCTCTTGTGCGCCCAGGCTGCTGCACACTATCCACTCCCACCGCCCAGAGGTGACTGCCCGCTGCTGCGGAAAGAAGTATCTCTGCTCACCTTCCGCCACCGGTGTGTGTGTAAGAGGGTGCACCACGTGCTGAAGCAACTTTGTCAGGCGTTGTCAGGATGGCCACGCATCATCGCAGTTTGTACACGCGTTCAGCTGTGGTGGTGTGGGGGGACGTCGATTCGTGAATCACAGCCTGTTAGAAAAAAGCAAGATAGGATTGTGCGTCATTCGTCCATCAAAGGAGAGAGAAAGAGAGAGAGGGAGAGAAAGAAAGAGTGAGAGGAAGACAGAGAGAAAAAGAAAGAAGGAGTGAGAGGAAGACAGAGAGAAAGAGAGAAACAGTGGGAGTGACAGGAAGAGAGAGAGAAAAAGAAAGAAAGAATGAGAGGAAGACAGAGAGAAAGAGTGAGAGAGACGAAGAGAGAGAGAAACAGTGAGAGACAGAAAGAGAGAGAAAGAGTGAGAGAGAGGAAGAGAGAGAGAAAGAGTGAGAGAGAGGAAGAGAGAGAGAGAAAGAGTGAGAGAAAGGAAGAAAGAGTGAGAGTGAGGAAGAAAGAAAGTGTGAGAGAGAGGAAGACAGAGAAAGAGAGAAAGAGTGAGATACAAGGAAGAGAGAAAGAGAGAAACAGTGTGAGAGAGAGGAAGAGAGAGAGAGAAACAGTGTGAGAGAGAGGAAGAGAGAGAGAAAGAGTGAGAGAGGAAGAGAGAGAAAGAAAGAATGAGAGAGAGGAACAGACAGAGAAAGAGAGAAAGTGTGAGAGAGAGAAAGGAAGAGATAGAGAGGGAGTGTTGACACTGGAGAAAATCTTCACAGCTTACCTTTGTGCCTCGGGTGTGTCTCCAACCACGTGCCGGGACATAGTGCACCCTTAAGTTTAGTGATCTGAAAGATAGTATAGAATTAGTAATTGCAGAGTACATACAACTGCACACGCCTAATTATCTGTTTCGGCAATGCGCACTCAGGCTGCTGCAGCCCATCCACTCCCACTGCTCGGAGGTGTATGTGCGCTCTTGTGCGCCCAGGCTGCTGCACACTATCCACTCCCACCGCCCAGAGGTGACTGCCCGCTGCTGCGGAAAGAAGTATCTCTGCTCACCTTCCGCCACCGGCGTGTGTGTAAGAGGGTGCACCACGTGCTGAAGCAACTTTGTCAGGCGTTGTCAGGATGGCCACGCATCATCGCAGTTTGTACACGCGTTCAGCTGTGGTGGTGTGGGGGGGACGTCGATTCGTGAATCACAGCCTGTTAGAAAAAAGCAAGATAGGATTGTGCGTCATTCGTCCATCAAAGGAGAGAGAAAGAGAGAGAGAGAGAAAGAAAGAGTGAGAGGAAGACAGAGAGAAAAAGAAAGAAGGAGTGAGAGGAAGACAGAGAGAAAGAGAGAAACAGTGGGAGTGACAGGAAGAGAGAGAGAAAAAGAAAGAAAGAAAGAGAGGAAGACAGAGAGAAAGAGTGAGAGAGACGAAGAGAGAGACAGAAAGAGAGAGAAAGAGAGAGGAAGAGAGAGAGAAAGAGTGAGAGAGAGGAAGAGAGAGAGAGAAAGAGTGAGAGAAAGGGAAGAAAGAGTGAGAGTGAGGAAGAAAGAAAGTGTGAGAGAGAGGAAGACAGAGAAAGAGAGAAAGAGTGAGATACAAGGAAGAGAGAAAGAGAGAAACAGTGTGAGAGAGAGAGGAGAGAGAGAGAAACAGTGTGAGAGAGAGGAAGAGAGAGAGAAAGAGTGAGAGAGGAAGAGAGAGAAAGAAAGAATGAGAGAGAGAGGAAGAGACAGGGAAAGAGAGAAAGAGTGTGAGAGAGAGAAAGGAAGAGATAGAGAGTGAGAGAGAGAGAAAGAGTGTGAGTGACAGAAAGGAAGAGATGGAGAGGGAGAGTGAGTATTGACACTGTGGAGAAAATCCTCACAGCTCACCTTTCTGTCACCGGTGTGTCTCCAACTACGTGCCGGGATATAGGGCAGCCCTCAAGCTTAGTCATCTGAAACATAAAAATGAAATCAGTAATGGATGAGTACATACAACTGCGTATGCCCAAATCACTGTCCCGCCTTTGTGTATCCAGGCTAGTGTACCCCATCCACTTCCACTGCCCAGAGGTGTCTACCCGCTGCTGTACACCCAGGCTGCTGCACCCCATGCACTCCCACTGCCCGGAGGTGACTGCGTGCTGCTGCGCACCCAGGCTGCTGCACCCCATCCACTACCACTGCCCGGAGGTGACTGCCCGCCGCTGCGCAAACAAGCCTCTCTGCTCACCTTACACCACCGGCGTGTGTCGAAGAGGGTCCACCACGTGCTGAAGAAACCTCCTCACCTGTTGTGTACACGCGGAGAGCGGAGCTCACAATTCAGGTTGAGTGTTGATTGCAGGATGGCCATGCTTCATCGCAGGCCTGCAAGACAAAAAGCAAGATAAGATTGTGCGTCATGCGTCCATCAAAGGAGAGAGAAAGAGAGATAGAGAGAGAAAGAAAGAGTGAGAGGAAGACAGATAGAAAAAGAAAGAAAGAGTCAGAGGAATACAGAGAGAAAGAGAGAAACAGTGAGAGTGAGAGGAAGAGAGAGAGAAAAAGAAAAAAAGAGTGAGAGGAAGACAAAGAGAAAGAGAGAAAGAGTGAGAGAAGAAGAGAGAGAGAAAGAGTGTGAAGGAGAGAAAGGAAGAGATGAAGAGGGACAGTGAGTGCTGTGTCTCCAACCACGTGCCGGGACCTAGTGGAGCCCTCAAACTCCCACATCTAAACATAGTACAGAATTAGTAATGGGAGAGTATATACGACTGCATACGCCTAAATCGCTGTGCTGCCTTTGTGTATCCACTCCCGCCGCCCAGACGTATTTGCCCACCGCTGCGCACCCAGGCCTCACTGCTCACCTTTTCGCGGACAGGGCACCCTCCGCATCATGCAGTCCCGCTCCGCAGGCCAACAGGTCTCACATTTGGTGCTGCGTCTTGATTTTGCCATGGCAGAGGACATACTAGTGCACCTATCATCATCGCAGGTTGCACACCCGCTCAGTCCTTGTGGTGCCATTAACTCAGTGAACAGTGAGGCCACGCACGTGGTGGTAGGCCTCCCTGTTCGGTGGCTCAGGCCTACACTGCGGTCCAGCAGGGCACACAAAACCTGAGCTGTCCAGACCGCCGGGACGGGCCATCACCGCAGGCTGTACACCCACTCAGCAGTTACGGTACCCGTACCTCAGTGGACCGAAAGTCATCGTCCCGTGCCGGTGTGCCTGTGCCGGCCGCAGTGCATCCGGTGCAAGCAACTCTGAAATGGCGTCGAACACGTGCGCCCGGTCTTTTTTATTGGCAGCGTCACGTGTCCTGTGATGCCTGTGCTGGATGGGTGTGGTGTGGGTGTATACTAGCCGTGAGGGAGTGGCTGTGGTGTACTGACAACTAGGGTGTGACCAGCAGATCACTGCAATGAAAATCTGGGCCATGTAGCGTTGTTGTCCTTCCCTGTAAGCGTAAGCGGAGTGGGCTGGCCTGGCGTATGCCAGTCCTGCGTGAGGCTGTGAAGAATGACTCCGGAGCTATGGGCGTGGCTCCATTGTGAGCTGTATGAGGAATCAACTGATGCGGCACTGTTGCCAGATTGGGCTAGATCACGCACAATTGAGCTATATTTTTCCCGGTTGTGCGGTAAAATTTTGGTTTGTGCTAGTTGCCAGATTATAAATATATATACAGCGCTCCAGCAAACTAGTATGTTAAAGCGCTTTATTAGACAAATATTTACTTGGCAGCCTGCTGCAACATCAATTCCAATCCATTCACCGCCTGCTTGACCATGTCCCTGCCCCTCCTTCCTTAAAGTAGCAATATTGGGCTAGTTTGGGCTACTTTTTGGTTGTCTTTGGGCTAGAGAATGCTTAAAAATCTTGCAACACTGGGCCATGCGGGTGTTCTTGTTGTAGTGCTGCCGTCACCCGGGTCGCAAGCGTCAATGTGTCACTCTGTGAGCCAAGTCCCTGAACATGGCCAACATGGAAGGTACGGGGAATCACTGACCCTACATTCATCCATAGTTCCACACAAGAAAGATGGTGGACATGACACATCTGTGTGGGTGTGAATGTTTATTGCACATTCAGTGGAGTATTGCAGCTGTAGCAATACTTGGCCATGCAAAATCCAAATTTCAGTTTTTGGGACATGGAGGGCAGCCAATTAGAGACAAGCTGATTGTCGGAGTTAGGGTGCGCCAACATATGTACTTATACAATCACTCCGCCAATCCCCACGCACATCCCCACGCACTTATAAATTCACTATACACTCTCCTTGCAGTACTCTAATCATCCAGTCTCTACGTATGTACTTGTACAATGACCGAGACAAAGTTACATAACCAAAGTTTTCTCCCACTGTCAAAGGTAAGTTGGTTGCATACACTGTCCAGAGCACAATGTAATGTGGTAGGGCCCAGGGGCAGCATGTTGCATACATAATGAACACACGGACACAGATAGATAGTGGAACTGGGTACGAGCACATGCACTCGACTCCTTTTTATTACCAGGGTCACATATCCAGTGACGTTTGTGCTGGATGCGTGTGGGGTGAGTGTAAGCCAGCCCTCCGGTAATGGTTGGTGCTGGTAACAAGTACAACAGTAATCATCAGATCACACACAGAGATTCAATCATAAAGGGTCCATGACTTGTGCTACACTAAGTTAGGGGCACCAGATCTGAAATCATACACAAAAGATTCTGTCATAAAGGGTCCATCAGTTGTGGTGGACTTAGGTAGGAGCATCAGAAGCATTTCACGTGTGCACAGCTAGCGATGATGCATGGTCCGGGAGGGCCGCACTGGTAGCAATGTCTGTTGCCTACTGGACTGCGTCATCTGCAATCGCAACTCCATCTGAATTGTGAGCCCTGCTGTCCGCAGTGTAGATCGAAGGCAGTAGTCAGCACAGACATCGAGGAAAGCTTTTGTCACTTCCTTTTGAGAAAATTCAACGACATAGAGTACAATTCTCTGTCCAATTAATAAATCAAGGCTGAATTTGAATGGTGAGCTCTGCTGACCGCAGTGTAGATCGAAGGCAGTAGTCAGCACAGACATCGAGGAATGCTTTTGTGACTTCTTCTTGAGAAAATCCATCGACATAAAGTACAGTTCACTCTGCAATAAATAAATCAAAACTGAATTCAAATTGTGGGCTCTGCTATCCCCAGTGTAGACTGCCATTCAGTGTTCCTTTGGACTTGCAAGATGAATTTGGTCATTGTACTAAAGCTATAATTGATATAAAAAAAGTTCTTGAAGCAAGGATACTAAAAGGATATTATGTAGGTTTAAGGGTACGTGGCGATGACTTATGGTGCAGTGAGCTAGTGGCACCTGAAGCACTCAGCGTGTGCGCATACTGCGATGATGCGTGGTCTGTGTGGGCCGCACTGGTAGCAATGTGTTTTGTTTAATGAATTCTGCCTTAATAAGGCCACGTGGCGTTTACTTGTGGTGCACTGAGTTAGTGGTACCTCTGGCGCTCAGCGTGTACGCAGCCTGCGATGATGCGTGGTCCGGGCGGGCCACATTGGGAGCAATGTGTCTTGCCTACTGGACTGCGTCATCTGCAATCGCGACTCAATCTGAATTGTGAGCCCTGCTGTCCGCAGTGTAGATCGAAGGCAGTAGTCTGTACAGACATAACTGTGCAGTGCTGTGCCGCTGTGTTCGCAGGGGGCTTGTGTCGAGGAGGCCCGTGGTCATGGCGGCAGCCACGTACCAGGGTGAGGGTCGCGGCTCTGGCAGACGCGTTGGCTTTCACACAAGTGAACCACGAACGAACCCCGGCCTATTTATTCACACTTCTACGCTGGAGTGGCATACGTTGGACCAGCCCACTGCGCTTCCGCTTACAGGGGGCGACGACACAGGTTCATGACCGAGATCTTCCCCACTGCCTGAGGTAACATGGTTGCGTCCACTGTCCACAACACTACAAGCACCAGCTTGTTTTTGGATCGCACAGCAGATAGGTTTAATGAACATTATAATTAGAAATTAGCATTTAAAAAACCTTTGAAATTCACTGAAAAAACCATAGGTTTCAGGGACGTTATAGTTACAAATTATCATGTTAAAAACCTTTGAAATTCACTGAAAAAACCATAGGTTTCAGGGACATTATAGTTACTTGCACATTTCACTCGTACAAAACCATAGAAATTCGGCCGTTATAGTTAGTTGAGCTAACTATAACTCATGCACCCACAATGCACTGCTGATGACGTCACATATTACATCATTCATGACATGGTCAGTGACATCACTGATGACATCACTGATGACATCTCAAATGACATCACTGATGACATCATCCAGTGACTGTGTGTTTCTGTAAAGTTTAAATATGTTTTATAAATATATTGGCCAAGGTATATTGTAGAATGAGTGGCTGTATAAGTGTGTGGATGGAGGATTTAGTAGGTGTGTGACTGACTGTATAAGTGAGTGATTAAATGTCTCTTACTGAATTCATGGGTTTTAGTGACTAAACTGTGTGAATGTCTGTATCAGTCTGTCTATTGCTGTGTAATCTGCTGCATTGGTTGATGAGTAGCTACATGAGTGTCTATATGGGTTATTGATTGGTTGCCTCAGTATTTGTATGGGTGCCTGAGTGTGTGTGTGAGTGGGTGGGAGGTGTGTGACTTTGTGCATAGATGTGTGAGTTCTTTATTCACTGGGTGTATGGGTTCAAGAGTGCATGTGGAAACAGCTGTATGGGTGGGTGAGTGTGTGTATGGGTGTGTTGGTGAGTGAATGGATATCTCAGTGCTACATGTCCAAGTAACTACATATGTAAAACGCAGTGCATGAGAGAGTTGGAGTATATAAATGACTATACGTGAGAGTCAGTGATTGTGAGAGTGCTGTATGGGTGAGTGTGTACTTGTATCAGTGATTGTATAAGAGAGTAAGTATATGTTAATATCACTATGAATAAGTGAGGTTGTGTGTGTATAACTGTATAGCTGAGTGTGATTGATTCTTTGCATGACTGACTAGATGTGTGAGTAACTCTGGATGAGTGGCGGTGTGTGGGTGTTTGTATAGGTGTATGAGTGCCTATAATAGTGTTGTATTGATGAGTCACTGCATGTGTGAGTGACTTTATGGGTGAATGAGTGGATGTGTGTAGACCTAGGAATCAGTGCGTGCGTATGTAGTAACTGGTATTGGTGTCTGTATTGTTTTGAAAATGGTAGTCTGTATTTTAGAATGGGTGTATCAAAGGTTTTATTAAGGTATGAGGAGGTGCATCAGATTTTCACGTGGATGATGTCATCAGTGATGTCATCAGTGATGTCATTTGAGATGTCATCAGTGATGTCATCAGTGATGTCACTGACCATGTCATGAATGATGTAATATGTGACGTCATCAGCAGTGCATTGTGGGGGCGTGAGTTATAGTTAGCTCAACTAACTATAATGGCCGAATTTCTATGGTTTTGTACGAGTGAAATGTGCAAGTAACTATAACGTCCCTGAAACCTATGTTTTTTTCAGAGAATTTCAAAGGTTTTTAACATGATAATTTGTAACTATAACGTCCCTGAAACCTATGGTTTTTTCAGTGAATATATATATATATATATTTTAAGTCTCATTTATGATAGAAGGTAGCAAGCTTAAGCAAGGGGTAGGGCGGTATGCAGATGAGTCTGGGAGTCCTCTCTTCCTAGTCCAAATCCTCGTCCAAAATTCTGTAGGAGTTTCGTAAGGTCCCTGAGACTCCTCACTTAGGGCCTGATTTCGATCTTGGCGGATGGGTAACTCCATCCCAACGGTAACGGATATCCCATCCATCAAAATATAAATCTCATAGGATATAATTGGATTTATATTTCAGTGAACAGGATAAGTAACCCGTCCACCAAGATCTAAATCAGTCCCTCAGTTGGTTATTCCATTTTAATTATTGGGCACTCAGGTCACCCAATGTTATCATTGCTTACTTATCTCTAGAGGACTCCTTAGGCAGCAGGTCTCAAAAGACTTCCACATCTCTACCCTTCCCTAGAGTGATTACCACAGTCCAGCCTGCTGATACGCCGAATTGATATAACCCAATCTGTGCATGCTGGCGGTGCAGTTGACACCCATTTCATTCAGATCTCCCTTTGTGCAACTACGTTTAATAAAAATAAAAGTGATTGTTTCTTCTGTAGTTTTTTCACAGGTCCTTCAACATCTAAGCTGCCAAAAATAACCAATGCAAGACTTACCTTGATTTTTCTTCCCATTATTTCTGCTATAACCATACCCACATTTTGCCAGAAGAGATGGATGGCAGGACACTGCCAGAACAAATGGACATTATCTACCCTCTCCAGACCACATTTAGGACAGCACTGTGTCTCTTTGCCTCACAACTTGGATAACTTCTTCGGGGTCCAGTACGCCCTGTGTACTGTGAATAAATGATTTCTCCTAAGAGGTGCAGACTTTACTGTGGCCCAAAGAGTAGACATAGATACTTGGCATAGGTGTGTTATTTCCATCGTTAGCAGGTCCCTCCTCCACATCTCATCTGGTAATGTGAAGGCCTCATCAACACCTTGCACCAGCATCCAATACCATTTTGACACCTCTTTTTTGGGGGGAGTGGGGGCCTTGTAATTTTCCTTTTTCCTATTCCATATTTCCTTCTCCATCTGTGCACAGTCTGCGTGCCCAACTAGCCAGCTAGTAAAACTTAAATTCGGAATGCCTGTTATCTGTAATCCAAGCTAGCGTTTATCATGATACCAAGAGACCTGACTCAACCAACTGCTCCCATCTTTCAATACCGGCTTTTTTTAAAGGCCTGGCTAGATTGTCCTGCAAGCAAGTCAGCATTCCAGGTAAATTCCATATCGTGGCGAAGTCGCTATAGTACGGTATTCCGAGCACGCACCTGGTCTGGGTCCAGACCTTACATGCAGCACTGTAAATCTTTAGTTTGATCTTTTAAAAAAAAGTTGGGCGACCAAATTTAAATAGGAACTGGCCTCCCTCCTGGGGCATATTTTTAGTCAGAGCTTGGAATAGAGGGGAGATCTGTTGGAAGCTGTCTGTTAGCAGTAATCGTATATTCTTCAATTGAAAAGCCCAGCAGTACAACTGGAAGTCTGGAAATGCTATGTCTCCTTCTGATTTATTTTTACAAAGTTTCTTCCAGGCAATTCTACTCCCTTGGAAGCCCATATTAAACTATTTAATTCTCCCTGCAGTTTCTTGAACCCTTCTGCTTTGTAAATTAGTGGTATTGCGTTAAATGTAAAAGTACATTTCGGGTGTATCACCATTTTGATTATGTTAGTCCTTCTAAGAATTGTAAGGGCAAAACAACCCCATGATTTTAACAATTTCTTAGTCTCTGCCATGAGCTTATCAAATTTAATTTGGGACATTTTGTCCAGATCCTTTACTACCTGAATCCCTAGGTATCATATTTCTGTTTTTTCTAGAGGGCTATCAATAAGGGTATTCCATGTCATTAGTCAATTTTTGCTGGTTCACTAGGTGTCCTGGGGCCCTCCTGAAGTTGTCAACATTTGCAGAATAGCCCAAAAAGACCTTGTCATCCACATATATTGCCACTTTTTTCACCCAATCATTATGTCTTAAAGGAATACTATCCTGTTTTTTTCTTATTCTGCTCGCTAAGGGCTCGATGTACAAATGAAAAAGCAGGGTAGACAGAGGGAGCCCTTGCCATGTTCTTCTTCCTATATGGATCTGCCTTTTTAGTTTACCATTAATTACTATTCTTGCTGTCGGCTCTTTGCAAATTGAACAAACTGCCCTTAAAAATTCCTCTCCCCAATTGTATTGCTTAAGTACTTTATATAAGAAGGACCTGCTGACCCTGTCAAAGCCTTAGTGGCATCAAATGTTAGTATCGCTAGGGGGGATTGTCTTGCAATAGCCATATCTATTGCGCCCATTGGATCATGAGTCAGCTCATGCAGCTGTGTGACCTTGATGAAGCCCTTTTGAGCTTCATGCACTAGTCTTCCGATCACCCTCTCCAGCCTTTTCGCTAATAGATGTGTACATATATATCTTATAATTTCTATTTAACAGTGAAATTGGTCAGTACTAAATTAAATGGGAAAGCTCACCTTCAGACTTCTAGTTTGTGGGAAGCAATTTCCACTCGTGGCTCCACTTTGGTCACGAATAAGCCAGTTCTCCCCGCATGAGGACCTTCATTATGGAAGCAGCAAAACAGAGCTCAGAAGACATAACAGAATTAGTAGTTGAGAAGAGATTTCAGGCAATAGTGGAGAAATTGTTAGGCACAGACCGAGTAGATGAAATGTAGTCGCAGAGCCAAGGTGCAAAGGAAAAGACACAGAGTCCTACGGGACAGGTTGGATTGGAAAATTTACTGGTAACTCTGATGGAAGAAATTAAAAAAACTAAATTTACAATCTCAAACAGAAATCAAGCTAGGATACAAGGGGCCTGGATACTCTGGAGGGTAAAATGAATGATTTAAGGGAAAGAATGAGCACCATGGATGCTTCCCTAGAAGAACTAAACAAAGAGGTGGAAACCAGTCGTAATGAAATTTAATTATTAAGAACAGGGGAAAAAGAGCTATGTGATAAGGTGGAATCCCTGGAAAATAATGCACAAAGGAACAACGTAAGAGTGCTAAACATCCTGAAGGGGCTAAGGAGAGGACCTCACAGGCTGTATGACCAAACTGGTTAAAGAGTTTAACCCCATCAGCAGAACTCAACAAACTGGAAGCAGAAATACAGAAGATCCATAGAGATCCTTTCACAAAAAATCTGAAGAGAAAAAATCCTAGAAGGAAATTGATCAATTTTAAATCTTACTCCTTAAAAGAGCAGATCCTATCAGTGGCACTAAAAGCAGGTGATATCGAGAAAGACGAGTGGTCTTTCCATATAAGATCGGATATCTCAAGGGTGACACAGGACAGATAATGGGAACTGGGAAAGCAATTTCAAGAACTTAAATCATTATGAGCCACTGCCCGGCTGAAGTTTCCCACAATTTTGAAAATAATGTGGAACAACAAAATGTACAATATCAAAGAACCAAAGGAGGTTGAGGATCTAGTAAAACAGATGAAAGCGTAGCATAAATAGATACCGGAAGGATAGGGCTCAAATGGGAATGACAAAATACCCAAAATGGATATTTGAACTCATATACCGGATGCTGCAAGCACCCCTTTTGAAGTTACAATGCTTCTGATGATGCAGGAGTTCTTTTGAAATGCAAGCAAAAGGCGACCTGCAATGTCCTCGCCAACCATGACCTCACCCGCCGCTGCCCTAAATGTGACAAAACAGGCAGTGCAATATCAACTGCCAAACACCCCTCTACCACTAACAGATGGGATGGTGGGTATTAAAAACAACTAAACCGCCCGCGCAGCTCCTGGTTGCTCAGCAACTCCCCTCGATGTCGGCAGTCATTACAACGGTGAGGGGCATGACGTGGGCGATGCGCAGGTTAGGCATCAAAGAGACCTGACCACGCCTCGCATGTTCCATTAAGAGCAGCCACACAATGCTCCCTGGCCCGCACTGGTAACTCCCTGACAGGAAACATCCTTTATCCCGCAGTCGCAACAACAATCTAAACTTACAATAAATCAATTAGGGTTTGTAGAGTTTGGCTACTCACCTGTGAGGGTCTCAAGGCACTGGGGGGACTGCTGATCCGTCTGCGCTATGGTGTTCAGTCAAAGAGCCTGGTCTTGAGGTCGTTCCTGAATTGGGTCAGTGATAGAGATTGTCTGAGGTGGGTCAGCAGGGTCAGTTCCAGGTCTTGGCAGCGAGGTAGGAGAAGGATCTTCCTCTGGTTCTTGTCTTGTGGATCTGAGGGACGGTGGCCAGGGCCAGCTGGGCAGACCGGAGTTGTCTGGTGGGGGCGTGGAATGAGAGGCGGTAGTTCAGGTATGCTGGTCCTGCGTCGTGGAGGGCTTTGCAGGCCTGCATGAGGAGCTTGAAGGTGATCCTTTTGTTGACTGGGAGCCAGTGGAGTTCTCGTAGGTGTTCGGAGATGTAGCTTGAGCGAGGTATGTCAAGTACCAGTCTTGCCGCGGCGTTTTGAATGTTCTGATGTTTTCTGAGGGGATTCTGGATGACGCCGGCATAGAGTGCGTTGCCATAGTCGAGTCTTCTGCTGATGAGTGAGTGGGTGACTGTCTTTCTGGATTCGGTGGGTATCCATCTGAATGCCTTTCATAGCAGGTGGAGTGTGTGGAAGCATGATGAGGCAACTGCGTTGATCTTATGGTTCATTGTGAGCGAGGAGTTCAGTATGATGCCAAGGTTTTGTGCGTGGTCTGTGGAGGTGGGTAGGGTTGCCAGTGTGGAGGGCCACAATGAGTCGTTCCAAGCTGAGAGTGAGGGTCCTAGGATGAGGACTTCAGTCTTATAAAAATTAAGTTTGAGGCAGCTGCTCTTCATCCATGTGGCGACAGCCTTCATTCATCAGTGAAAGCTGTTTCTGGTGGTTGTTGGTTCATTGGTGAGGGAGAAGATCAGTTGAGTATTGTCGGCGTAGGAGACAATGTTGAGTCCATAGTTCCTGACAATAGTCGCGATGGGTTCCATGTAGACGTTGAAGAGGGTGGGGCTCAGGGAGGAACCCTGTGGGACTCCACAGCTGATCTCTGTGGGTTCGGAGAGGAACAGAGGTAGTCAGACTCGCAGTGTTCATCTGGTGAGGAAGGAGTTGATCCTGTCCAGAGCCTTGTTGTGGATGCCAGCGTCGTGTAGTCTCTTGATTAGGGTGTGGTGGGAGATGGTGTCAAATGTGGCTGAGAGGTTCAGGAGTATGAGGGCTGCGGTTTTGCCTCGGTCGAGGAGGGAGCGGATGTCATCGGTCGCGGCGAGGAGTGCAGTCTCAGTGCTGTGGTTGCTCCTGAAGCCGGATTGGGAGATGTCCAGGACGTGGTTTGCTTCAATGAACTCAGAGAGTTGGGCACTGATGGCCTTCCCGATGACCTTGGCTGGGAAGGGGAGCACGGAGATGGGTCTGAAGTTCTTGAGGTCTGTCGGGTCGGAGGATGGTTTCTTTAGCAGAGGGTTGATCTCAGTGTGTTTCCAGTCATCGGGTAAGGTAGCGGTCTTGATGGAGCAGTTGATAGTGCGGCGGAGCTCGGGACGAAGGAGGTGGCTGCTCTGTGGAAGATGTGGTGCAGACATGGGTCAGAGGGGGCTCCGGAGTGGATGCTCTCCATGGTCTTGAGAGTGTCATCAGTGGTGAGCGTAAACCAATAGAGCAGGATCTGTTGGGGTGTGGCATGGTTGGGTATGGTGGTATTGGGCTTGATGGGAGAGTCTTGGGTGTCGAAGCTGTCATAGATAAGCCTGACCTTGTGGTGGAAGAAGGTGCAGAGTTTGTTGCAGAGGTCTTGGGAGGGTGGGAAGTCCGTGGTCTCGCTGTTGGGCATGGCGAACTTCATGACAGTAGCAAAGAGTTCTTTGGTATTGTGTGCATTGGCACTTATTCTGTCCCGGAGGGCCGTTTTCTTAGTGGTTTTGAATAGGAGGTGGTGTGTGGTGATCCGGCTTTGAAGGCTGTGTTGGTTTCCAGGCTCTTTTTGTTCCTCCATATCTTCTCTAGTCGTCTGCAGGTGCGTCTGGACTCATGGTGGGTGGTGGCGAACCAGCTGGCTTTCTAGGAGTGTTGCTTTCCGGGTGCCTTCTTAAGGGGTGCCAGAGTGTCGGCGCAGTTGGAGATCCATCGGTGGAGGTTGTGTGCTGCGGTATTGGCATCGGCATCTGTCGGCGGTGTGGTAGTGCTGAGGGAGGCGGTTAGCTGTTCCTCGGTGACATTGTTCCAGCTTTGGCCGGTGTGGTGGTAAGTACGATGGTGTACGGTTAGTTTGGTGAAGGCGAAGTGCAATCAGTGGTGGTCGGTCCAGAGGAGTTTGTGGTGTGGCTGTAGGTGACGTTTTCGCTTGCGGAGAAGACTGGGTTGAGCATGTGTCCTGCTTGATGGGTTGAAGCAGTGATTAGCTGCTTGAGTCCTAATTTGGTGAAATTCTCCAGAAGGGATGCAGTGTTCTGGTCATTGGGGTTGTCCAGGTGGAAGTTGAGGTCGTCGAGTAGCATGTAATCGGTGGATGCGAGAACCTGGGGGGGCGATGAAGTTGATGATGGCTTCGGTAAAGGGTGGTCAGGGCCTGGTGATCTGTAAATGGTGGTGTCACAGAGGGTGGTGTTGAGTTTGGTCTGGATCCGGAAGTGGAGGTGTTCCATGGTAGTCGTTGGGTTGTCCTAGTGGGTGGTCACGCAGAGAGTATTTTTGTGGACGATGGCGATGCCTCCTCTTGGTCTGTTAGCGCAGTCCTTGCGGGTGATCTTGTAACCATCGGTGGCGATGTCTTGGGCAGAGCAGGGGGTCGTCCAGGTTTCTCTGAGGAAGGTGATGTCAGGAGAGACAGAATTTAGGAGGTTCCCGGAGTTTGGTGGCGTGTTTGTGGAGGGAGCGCACACTGAGGAGAATGCAGCTGAGCCAGTCAGGTCTGCTGTTGGTTGATTGGGCAGCGGGGGTTCTGGAGTGCGGAGGTGGGTCAGGGTGTAGCTGCAGTTGCAGGGTCCTTGGGTGTCCTTTGGCGATGCAAGGTGGCAGGCGGCGTGGCGTCTGGCGTTGAGGGCAGGAAGGGTGCTGGCATCGTATCGGTGGAAGGCCCGAGTACCAGATTCCATGGTGCTGGGCGCGGTCCAGTCGTGGACAGGCACAGACGGGCTTTCCTCTGGCACACCGACGGCATGCCGTACGTGTGGCCACACAGCGGCCACCATTTGGTAGTGTGCAGGGGGGCTGGACAGCTGGGAGGTGGGAAACGTGGGGTGCGGGAAAGTGCCGCTGGAAGGGGCAGGGCAGCGGGGGCTCGCAGGGGCGAGGGCAAGAGCGGCAAAAAGGAGAAAAGAAAGAAAAGTGCAAAGAAGAAAAAAGGCAGAAAAAGACTGAATCAAAAGGCAGAAGAGGCAGAAAAAAAAGTAGACAAAGAGCTACAGAGGGTAGCCCAGCAGCAGAGCAGTGACGCTCTACCACTAGACCACCAGAGATGAGGCGCAGGCGGGAGCCCGTGGGTGGAGGAGGGACTTGAACTCCTGACCAGAGGGTCAGCAGCAGCAAAGAGGGCAGCAGCTATCTGGCGGAGCTGCGCAGAGAAAGGGAGAAGTCCACTAGTAGATCAATGCAGTCACTACCCCGACTGCGATGTTACCACACATTACTTTACCACGCAAGTCATTAAAACGGCTTGCTTTAGGGCGCGCGTTGTTGGATTGATGTTGGATTTTTAAGTCCAACACCTTTCCTAATCTTGTATAGACTGGAGTTGGAATAGTAATTTACACTATTCCAAAGTCCAGCGCCTCCTAAAGCAAGTTGTTTAAAATTACTTGCGTGGTAAAGTAACACGTGGCAACGTTGCAGTTAGGATAGTGACTGCGTTGAAAAGTTATGTGGGGTAAATGCATAAGGGGTTTCATCATACAACCCTCCATGACACCTGGAAGAGCTTCCCCGCCCCCCCATAAGGTTCCAAAGAATGGGGGAGCCTTGTGCTACACTCTGGGGCATATATATCAACACTTTACGCCGCTGCAAAGCCACAAAAAGTGATGCAAACTATTGATCAAGCATTTACTTTCCAGCAAATATGTTTTTGGGCTGGAAAGTATCCCTAAAAGTAACACAAATAGTGCTTTACACTACTCTGTAGTACTTTAAGTTAAGGGGGTACATGGGTGCTCCCACACTATAACTCATGGCTTATGACTCAAAGCCCTATCGACTAACAATGGAAGACAGAACTTTGCGTGAACAACTCTTCTTTAAAGGCAGGTACTAACAAGGAGAAATGTTTTTATTTTGTCTAACTTTTCACACATTGCATGTGGGATGCACATGTACAATATGAGAAATGTCACTAAGCATATTATTTTGTACTGGAAAGTCAGCCTATTAGTAGAAAACCTATTCTATATTAAAACATCGAGGGGCATATTCACAAGAACGTGCGATAAACATCGCCAAAATAGGTTAACGCAAGTTCACATATAGCCATCCATCGCGGGAAAATAACCCTGTGTTAACGTGGCATTCCCAACATGGCGGTAACATGCGGTAGTGTCATGATAACGCGGAAAATGACCGCGATGAACTCACCGGGACGGCGATAAAAGTCCGACGGTGAACGTGAAAAAAGGTGCGATGGTCCCAATCGCGATAAGACAATCAGCGAAAAGCAGCGCCAGGCCTGCAAATCACACACGTCAGGCGGGAAAAATCACCATAAAAGCAGAAAAAACAAAAACAATCTAAAACCGAACCACAGCGAGTCACAATGGAGGCAGCCGGAGCAGGCACAGAGGACGGCCAGAACCCCACAAGCCCCACGGAGATCCAGCCTGGGACCCCGGGGACAGGGAAGGGCAAGGACAAGAAGAGGAGGAAGACGAAGTTCAGTCCGCATGAAAACAGGATCCTGATCACGGAGGTGGTAGAACACCATCAACAACTGTTTGTCACCTCCACTGTGTCATTGGCAACCAAAAATGCAACGTGGCAGTCCATCCTGGACAAGGTGAATGCAGTCAGAGTGCTGAGGAGGACAATGGACGAGGTCAAGAGGCGCTGGAATGATGTCAAGCGCAAAACCAAGCAGAAACTCGCCAACAACCAGAGGGCAGCAATGCAGACTGGAGGTGGGAGTCCTGCGCCACAGGAGGAGCTGGATGACATGGAGGAAATGGTGTCCACAGTCATCAGTGGGGAGACGGTAGCAGGAGTTGGGGGACCGGACACTGCTCAACATGACCGGACACAACAGCAACAGGGTGAGTAACCACCAGGGACTGGGGGGACGAGGGGAGATGGGCACAATGGCACACATGCACAATCAAGAATAGCACACTGCACACCCACAATGACTCTGGGTCATGCCCCTGATCTCCTTGGCATACTGCGGCACACATAGAAACAGCAAGTGGGCCCCGTCCACAACATGCACAGAGGGGGCCCTCCCCACACATCACTAATCTCACAACAAACCCATGCACATGTGCCGAACCCAGCAAAGCAGCGTGTCAGTGAGCCACACTGACAATGCAAGTGACACCGCATGACGAATAGCATGGCTGCAGTCAACATACCATGACATGTTGCACGCCACGACATTGAGGTGGCTGAGTGTGGACCACATCCGTAAAGGAGCAGGTCACACTCTGACACATCCACCTGCACAAACAACCCCTGACCTCAACAACACACCTGCGGACAAACCATGCCCCACAGCCCCAACCCCCACCAAGAGCCCAATTCACCCAAGTATGTAACATCTCAGCACTGTAGAAGCACAGAAGTCAAGGCATACCGCCTGAAAGGGATAAGGGCCAGCCAGATCAGAGCTGCAGGGGCAACTCACCCAAAATGCGGCACACACACATGATATGCAGAGCACATCAACATTGAAAACAATGTGGTATGAACTGCAACACTTTCACAACAGAACAGAGCACCCAAGTGGTGCCGCTTGTGTGTAGAAACTGGCCAATCACATTTGGCATAGCAGGGAAACATGGGATGAAAATGTACGAGTACAAACACACATCCGTGATGATGTCGGAATGTCCACTGTCCCGCATCAAATAGGCAGCTCCTCCCAAACAGTAACAATGTACATTGTCATGCAGTCTGTATGTAAATGTGTACAATCCGTCAACATACATGTGTACACAATGTAAAACTGCATCTACCCTTCACATTGCAGAGGGAGAACCAACACCTCCTGCAGAGCAGACCCAACCTCTCTTCACTGATGACGAAGAGAACCACACCACCATCGACCCCGATGCCCTCCAACAGCTCATGGACGCCCTCAGGACCCCATGCTCAGGAGCAGGGCAGACCAGCTGCATCGAGGAAACCCCACCCCTGCACAGACCACACAGCAGGAAGCACCTACCACCACGGTTGACTCCCAGGACCCCCACGACCAACACATGGCCTTCCAATGCCGTGTGTTGGAGTGCCAGGAGAAGGTGGCTGATCAGGTGCGGGTGGGGTTCGACTGCATGGCAGCCAGACTTGATGCCATACATGGGTGTCTAATTCCCATCAGGGACCTTTTTCAGTCCCTAACGGACACCCACAGTCCGCTCCATGCTCTCCAGCGATTCATGGCTGGCATCGCTGGAGTCATGATACTGAGACAAGAACAACTGTCCAGTCAGAGTGGCTCCAGCGAGGTCTGCCGGGAGTTGGGACAGATGCGGGGGCTCATGGAGACCATGGTGCGGATGACGGCGGACAGGATGGCTGCCATGGCTGCACACCAGCGGGATGTGGCTGGGGCCTTCAATGCCCTGCAGCACATCGTCATGGCATTGCTGCCTCAAGGCCTTGCTCAGATGGGTGCTGCTGCAGCTTCTACATCCACATCTTCGCCCCCTGTTGTCTCAGTGCCTCACAGTGCGGCAGGCAATCCACCACCACCCACGTGTGAGGCACATGTGCCATCAGAGGATGAAGATGCAGGTGAACCAACATTACTGGTAAGGAGGAGGCAGTAGCATTCATCTCCGCCATATGGCCTGTTTCTGCTTGGTTCTGCCCTTTGCATCATCACCTTCCACTGTCCCCCGATACACTCTACGACACTCACCTTGGCCTCGACATGGACTGTCATATTCCGTTTGGTTACCAATGACACAGCGATCAGACTGCGGACTGAACTCTTCCTCTTCTGATGTCATTCCCTGTGGGACTCTGGCTGGACCTCCAAGGGCGAATGATGTGAAGTGGGGTTTGCATGGCCCTGTACTGCTCCAGCTGCAACACTCCACTGGATGTGAAATAAACATTCAGAATCGCACAGATGTGTCATGCCTTTGATCATTCACGTATGTGCGTATGGTTGAATGTACGGTGGGAGATTCCCCCTAACGTCCATGTTGCTCATGTCGTGGAACTTGTGTGACAGGGTGCAACAGTGCCGATTGCAGTCCGGGTGGCGTAATCACTACAACAGGGACACACGCATCAGTAACTTCCATGTCCAGCCCAGAACTGGAGCACGCCCAGAGCCCTGGGTTCATTGTTCCCACCCCTACGCTGGCCTGCCATACGCCAGGCCAGTACACTCCGCTTACGCATACAGGGGACGACGACAACGCTAAATGTCCCAGGTCGTCCCTGTAGTGATCTGCTGATCACTGGCCTAGTCGTCAGCATGCCACAGCCACTCCCTGAGGGCCCGTTCAGACCCACAACAAGCCCATCCAGCACAGGCGTCATAGGACATGTGACCCTGCCAATCAAAGGGGCCTAGCACGTCACATACCCCACTGCCGGTGTGGTAGTCCGGGGAGGGGGGGGTCCTGGGTGTGGTGGCGGTGGGTGTTGTTGCCCTCTTGGGGCTCCGAGCTGCATGATCAGTAGCTCTATGGCATCTGTTGGTCTTCTGGTGTGACTGTGGGCTGGGCTCCCTTTTATGGTGCAGGTTGTCGTCCGACTTAACACCAGGTAGGAGCAGGTGTTAATTCCCTGCTTCTAACGCGCCTTATAGCATGCTTTGTGCTCTTATCGCCGATCTGGCTAGTCGTTGTGAATGTTGCAAAGTGGTGTTTCCGCTGCTTTTTGCACGGGAACGCCTACTCTGCATCTCATTAGCGTTCGTTGCCGGTGTCATCCGTGGCGATGTTTTTTGCGACTGCTATCGCAGGAAAACTGGTGGTACGGGCTGTTAGCACCAGCTTGTGAATGGTGCGATGAATTTACCGTCACTTTGGCTGCGATAAAGTGCCGCTAACTCGGTGATAAATCCTTGAGAATATGCCCCCGATTGGGATAGTTTCACACTAGTTCAGAAAATCCAGTATCCAAAGGAAGAACCCTTCTAATATGCTTTTCAGTTGCCCTTCATTATCTGAGGTGTAGTCAAGCATCACTGCTAAAGCTAGAAGAGAATAAGTGGTGTGAAAAAATAGAAACAAAACCCTGCATCATGGCAGAAGACCACAGAAATGGGAACACTATGCCGCCAACGGCACCACGACGTTTCAGATTCATATTCACTTCCGTCCCTGTACTTGTTGAGTTCCAAGAACGCTATTTCCTATGCATTCTTACTTTTTTTGGTTTTAAAGTATGCGGTGGTCATTGGCCTGTTCTCACAGTTCAGAACCTTGTCTCACTTATCAAGATTTAAGATTGTTCGCTGTTTTAATTCTAATCCGGATTATATAGTCCTGGTGAAGGTGGTTTATTAAAAAGAGGAGCTCCACAGAAACTTGTGTCGACTGCCTTTTATAGTGTTTACTGTTGCTGTCCTATATTATAGGGGAGGCATCAAGATTCCGCTTGACACTTTCCAATTTACTAGGAGGGGTCGTGCAAAACAGGGACCTTGTTAACACAAATTGGACTATGTTTATGGTACCCTCATGCAAATATGGCGCTTTTTCACTTAATACTGAATGTTTATGTATTCTTTGATATGAACTGTATGATTCAATGAATTGATGACAGATATTTTTGATTGGAATGTATATTTATATCTATTTTTAACCGATAAATGGCTTGCTGTAAGGTTAATAATCCTGTTTATTGTGAATACCCCTGCGTAGAGCATGTTTTGTTGTTTTCCTTATCAAGCCACACAAACATAGTAGTCCCCACCAAAAATCTTTGGTAGAAAAAAACACATGGTGGACTACCTGCTGAGCGAAGATGCATGGAAATAGCATTTTTAGGTCGAACATTTCTTAGCAAATTGAAAACAAACACTGTTAAAGCCAGTGGCTGTGGATTTTGTAGCATGAGAAGGCTTCATGAAATGATATTAATACACAAAAACACAAGACCAGGAATGGCAGCATTTTGGAATTAGACTAAACAGGCAGTAGCCCTACAAACTTGATTCGCACACGCAAAAGGTAAAAAAGCATGACAGCAGCAGAGCAATATTACAAGCACGTATGCATAACAAAAGCAGTCTAGTAGCAGAAATGAAATGTACTCCTCAAACTCAGACAATAGGTGCAGCATATGCTGCTGTGCTTACGATCACGTGTTCACAGACGGATATTTTTTTTATTTCATTGCAGATTACTTTGACTGATTTCCTGTTCTTTAAATACGGGGAAAAAAATTTCCAAGCACATTACCTTGCAATAGATTGCAGAAAAAAATGCTCAAATTATTTTAATTCTAAATTAGAATACAGGAGATTCGGCTCACTTTAATGTGCATACTTAATTGTAGAAGATTGATATACCTATCTACATGTTGCATCACATTTTACTTTGCTTATGTAACCTATAATATGTTCTAAAAAAAACCTGTGATTGTTCGACCCTCTTGTATATTGCAGGAGATTACTCAGATTACTTTACCTTTTATTAGACTATGCAAAGTGATTACTCTGATTATCAGACATTACATTTGAATAATATTTATGGTGATTAGTTTATCCTTCGTTATGTTACAGGAGAAGCTCATCAGTAGTTGATATGGCATTGGATTACATAATATGTATTACAAGCTACATAATTGCATTACACTCATTGCCTTACCCTGAATATGACAGCAACAGATACATTTGGTTTCCTTGTCATGGATAATAGAGCTGTACTACTTTAACTGCTTTACGCTGCATTGTCGTGCATTAGATTACTAACAACTCTTACTACATTGCCTTGCTTTGTATAAACAAGATTACTTTGATTCTTTTAAGCTGCATTGACAAGACCTCGGGCAGTGCTTTAAGCATGCATTTAACTGCCACTGCACTCCATCGATGGTGTCAAATTGATGTTCAGCAACGAATTTGCCACCCTTTAAAGGGCATTGATGCCGTTTCTTAGATTTTGTTATATTAAAAGGGTCTTGTTACTTGATTGATTCTTTGCAACAATGTTCTGGGATTATGCTTCAGGACACTTGTGTGTGGTAGCAACATAGCTTGATAGGCTGTCGATCTTGGTGGTGTGATAATGTATTGCCCAGTAAATTAAATCTAAATTCAGAATCCCCTTTAGCTGAGACTAACCAAGCTGCTCTGACTTTTAAAAAAAATAAAGGCGTGGTGATGAAATGAAATAACTTAGACCCAAACCGGTTATTGGAAAGACTATCGAACATGAATATAAGGGCCTCTAAGGCAGTTCTTGATCACCGGGCAGAACCCCCAAAGATCGCTGACTCTTAACTAAGTCTTCCAGCTTTCAGTTTTTACTGATTTTCATAGAAAAATACAAACAAAAAACAGTCAATTTCCTGTCTGTATTTATTTTTAAAAGCGGTAAAATACAGAAAATTGTACTTCTTGTATGTGATTCTCCTTGTTGTCCTTCATGAATTCCAGACCAACTGCTAAGCAGATAGACACGTGGGGAATTAAAAACAGGATCAGATTCCCTTAAATACAGGAAAATGTTAACATATATTTGTATATAATTTTAATATTTACCTGTCAGTGTAGTGTAGTGCTTTGCTATATTTGGCTGCTTAATTTGCTAAAACGTAACAGGCATCAAAGTATGTGTGCATCTTTATCAGTTAAATAAATGTAGAAATATACCATTTAACAACTCAATTTAGTCTCAAAACATAGAATAAATATGGATAAATACCAGCAAAATGGCAAAAAAATTAAAATGTATACATACAGATAGAAATGTTAAAAAATAAATACCATAACACCGGGTGCTCTACTCTTAATCTTCTATTTGTGAGTCTTTAAAAAATCTGATGACAGTGGATATCAAGCCAAGAGGCAATAAGCCACATAGATTGTTTGATACTGCTTGCTCTGTGGCACATAGGAAACTAATAATTGTTTTGAAAAGGAAACCATGAATCTCCGAGAAAGTCAGGGAATGCAGGAGGGAGTACAAGGCAGTGATTGTTTGAAGAAAGAGCATTATTAGAAATAATGCTTAGGAAGACCTTATAGCAGCTGGGGAATTAAGGGATATTGGCACATTTTGGAAAATTATCAACTCATTCTTTTTAAACGAGCCAAATACCCCAAAGGTAGAAACTCCGATTCCATCTGAAAGTTGATTTAATCAGTTTAATTTTCTCTATTCATCTACCCAGCCTAATAATAAGGGATTGGTGCTGGAATGTGAGCTTGACTTACTGGACAGAGGGCCTTTGGATCCTCCATTTATGGCGGATGTGATACTTGCAGCAATTAAGGATATTCTGAGTGACAAGGGCCCAGGCGGAATATCAATGGATTTGTTTAAAAATAGTATGGACTTTGGGGCCCAATCTTAACTAATGTTTTCAGGGCCTCTTCTCACTATCATCTCTGAGGAAGATGGCTAGAGGCCATGATTGTGGCAATTTTTAAAAGGGATGAAAGGAATGATCCCTATTGTTATCCGCCAACATGCTTGGTAGACTCCACAATCAATGTCTTAGGGAGAGATCTTTTGGCAAGATTGGAAATCTGGGCTTAACAGAAGTCTATTTTATCAGATGTACAGCATGGTTTTCAGTATGGTTTGGGGACAGTAGAACAATCTTTTAATTTATACCTTATTACTGCAAAAATCCTAAAGCCAAGGGTGCCGCCATACATTTGGCATTTATGGATTTGACTAGTGCATTTGACACAGTCAATCACTCAAAGCTCTGGTCTATCATGTCTGGGGTGGGGGTGGAGGTGCCATTGTTATGTTTTTTTGATGACTCTGTATAGAGATGCGTCAGCGTGGGAACATTTTGGTTTGAATGGGGATGCACAGAGCTGATTTATCTGACTGAGGGGTCTACCAAGGCTGTATTTTGGCCCCTTTTTTATTTACACTTTATATTAATGGGTTGATGGACCACCTAGAAAAACATGGGAAGGACTTACCATTTGTGGGTAAGCACCCTGTCCCCGTTTTACTTTATGCTGACAATGCAGTTCATCTGGCCAGAACTGCAAATAGGCTGCAGGGTCTTCTTAATCAATGTATCTCCTTTATGAAGAACTTGGATCTTAATACAAATCTAACTAAGTTCTTCACTATGATCAGTGGACCAAGAAAAACAAAGAAGCGTGTCCTTGTAATTGAGGATTCTTCGATGGGACAGGTTAAGACCTTCACATACTTAGGCATTCCTTTTCACTCATCGCTCACTTGGGGTCATTTAAAAAAAAAAAAAAGAGAACAATTTATCAGATCAACAGAGGTGATTTTCAGGTTTACACCAAACCTTGGCTATAAACCTATCAATGAATTTCTCACAATAAGAGTAAGTACATGTCTATCACCACGTATGGGGCTGGTTTGTATGGCTTTGAAGCAGCAAATCAACTTCAGATAGCAGAGAATACATTCTTAAAGAGGCTGGTGGCGGTCCCCCAGGGTTGTTCCAATTTTATTTGGCATAATGAGTTAGGCTTACCCTATATCGAAGACTTAAAGACATAAAGATCCACCATCTTCTACCGTGGGTTTCTGTGTGGCAAATGCCTGAGCTGAGTCTCACTCAACAGATTATAAAAGACTGTTTAAACCGGAATAGGGTCTTATGTATTTCTTGGTTAATGCATTTTAAAAATTACTTTCCAGTCTTTAGGGCTCCAATAGCTTTTCTGTGACCCAGAAAAAGCTGCCTTAATAAGCAAGGAAGTTGTGAAGCTATTGTATGCTGCTATACTTGAAGATTGTAGAGTAGCTCAGGAAGTAAGTAAACTGCTAGTGCAGTATCATGTTGATTTATTGTTGGGAAGTGGGCCAGCATGTTATCTCTTGTGGACTAATAATTCTCAGCCCAGATTTTACTTACTGTAATTCAAATTAAATATTGTGCACTTACTAGTTACGCTTCCCAACTGTGGCACTTGGTCTGAGAATTTGCCTGTATGTCCGTTTGATCAAAGCACCACCCAGAGCACCTTGCACTTTATACTTTTTTGCAAATTTTACTTGCTACCTAGGAAACAATATCTTATGCCTATACTGCATGATCTGAAGATAACAAGGGCTAGGCAGGAGTCACTAGTATTACAGCAATTAGCTTCTATAAAGATTTGAGTTGCTGTAACTAGATATTTACAATGTGCCTAAGATTAAGAAAACAACTTGGTTAAATCCGCTTTATAAATGGCACCTTTAAGATTTTCTTTCCCTGTTGTGTATAGAGGGCTCTTGATATTGTATTTAAGTCATCAATGCTTGTATTGTTTTAATTAACTTCTTGAGGCAGTCTTTTATTATATGGTTTTCAGATTTAATATTTTCACTGCAATTGTGTGCCTTAGGCATAAGATTGATCACATGTTGACTTTTTTTGCCTCAGGTTAGATTCATGGGTCACTGGTAATTTTGTATACAAGTGCTATGTTTTTATGAAATCGCTTTATGGTATTATTAATCTGGTCCTGGGTGGATACGTTCAAACTTTTCATAACTGTTTTTCTATATTATTTACCACCTGAATACGTTTGCGTCAGGCTGTGTTTGTTAAGTAATTTTAGTGTAATTATGTTATCTTGTTTTGGCATTCTATAGTTATTTTTTGGCTGAATAAAGATATTTGACTGACTGACTGACTGACATTACTCCTGCCTGGATCCTGATTGCAAGGTTAGTGCAAATGTAGCAAATTCGTAGGTACTGATTCTATATATTATAAATTTGTACCCTCTGCTTACTGGCCTCACAAGGGTACACGTTTCTTTTTGAAATTCACAAACATTTTCCTGACAACACCTGGGATTCAGCAACAGTTGTAGGTTTCCAGATTTGCTCCTGGAAAGCTTTTGGTGAATTCCCTTTTCACATGATAATGTCGTTTTTTTGGATTTTCGCAAGGGACAAAAAACGGAGGGGCAGATTTACAAGCCCCTTGCGACACATTTACGCCGCCGTTGTGTCACTTCTGTGACGCAGCGGCGTCGTAAACAATGCGCCACGTTGCGACAAATTTACAACGTGACGCATCTAGGGAGATGCGTCACGTTGTAAAGCCCTGCATCACATTATACCTGCGTCAGGCATAATGTATGCAGGGTGGGCGTTCCCACGCAAGAAAGCCTCGTAAAAGTGAGGCAGTGAAATCTACAAGATTTCACTGAGTCACTTTTACGACGCCGCTGTGTCAAAACCTTACGCCTGCTTGAAGCAGGTGTAAGGAGTGATGCAGCACAGCAAGTATAGGCCGCCCCTGAGCAGTGCTGGAGTTGCATCGTGCTTGCGACACGACTCCAGCACTGCGTTACCTTTACGCCGACAGATGTGTCACGCATCTGTCAATCCTTGCATCACCGTGCGCCGCATTGTAAATGCGACGCATCCATGGTGGCGCAAGGGTTTTTTTACGTGACGCAAATTAACTGACGCATCTCTGCTGATATGCAGAGATGCGTCAGTTCTTGTAAATCTGCCCCTGAGCATTTTGAAATGCTGACAACGTTTTTTGCCCCTTAAGCCCGCCACCATCTATTTTAAAGGTGTTCCCTTCCCCTTCTCGCAGTGGACAGGGAAACAAGTTTGTGAATATCCACAAATGTGTATTTTGGTGAGTGTTCAGAATCTTGCTAGGCATCCCCACCCTGTAATGCCCACTACCCGGTCTCCCCTGCTTGTAAATTTATTCACATGAACATCCGTGTACGAGTAAATACACTTATCAGTGACAGACGGACTTTTGAGATTTTGTACTCCTATTAAACCACATTTGTGCCTTAAAGTCAAACTTACAAAGGCAAGTAATTGTGGGAATGGGACCCATTACATGTATTAGAGATCCCCCAGTTAGAAATTATTTTATGAAATTCATGTTTGAATATAAATACTTAGGGGTTACCACATCTTGGATACCTCTCCCTAAGCCTTTTCAGGATCTGTAGGTTAATTGGCATTAGATGAAACTATTTAGCATGTTTGTGTTCCTAATAACATTTTCAATTGTGGACAATGCATCGTTGTAGCCTAACTGGAACAAATTAAATATTACACTGCTCATGAATTTATTAGTGTGGTAATGGATTCTGATGATTTAAGTTTGATCACTGCTGCTAACTGTTTAATTGCAAAATACTTTACAATTAAGATGCAATTTGTATGCTAAAAAATCAGTATGTAATGTAGATTTTGTTTTGCAGCAGAACATAATATAAACATACAGATAGATACATCCATCAGACAAAATATATCCATATCGATTATATATCTAAAGATAATATGTATATAAATATATATATATCCATATAGATAGTAAATAACGTGAATATAAAAAGGGTGTAAATAATACCAGTCTCTTAATGTTGACTAATACACAACAATTAGGAATTAAATGCAGAGGTTAATGTATGATTGCTACCACAAAGAAAGCATAATATTCCACCCATACTTGATTGAAATTCCTCTGAGTACCACTATATTAGCCCAACATTGATAGAAATAGAAAGTTTTACATATATATTGAAATTTGCCAGAAATGATCAGGTAAAGGCATTTAAACATATGTGCAATGATTAGCTTTTCAACAATTGTGCTAAAAAAATGTATCCAAAATAGACTTATTTGTACTTAGCATGATTATATCTTCTGATCAGTGTGTGACCTGGACATCTGGAAAGACAATCTAAAACACCCTGCCAGAACAATAGCAGTGAGGGACACGTGACAAACATGTGCATCCTATCTGCCCATCTCTTTGAGCATGCTGCTCAGTTTTATCCCTGCAAAAATTTGGACCCAACTGATGGAGTTCTTAGCAGACACACTAAGCTCAATGTAATCTATCTCTGTCCACTGGCACGGTGTCACACGAAGGGAAAAAAGGCAATCGTCATCCCTTTATTAAAGAACCCTGCAGCAGATCCATCTATCCTCAGTAATTTTAGTCCAATATCTCTATTTCGTTTCCAGTGAAAATCCTGGAAAAGAATGTCAATAGGATCATTGCAGACCAGCTGTAGAATTATCGACTGCTTGATCCAGCCCAGTCAGGCTTTCAACCCCTACATGGCACAGAATCTGGCCTGATATCGGTCTTGGAAGACCTTCGGATGGCAGTAGATAAGGGCAACTTTGTTGTCATTTTCCTATTAGACTAGTTGGTGCCTTCAATACGGTCGACCATGAGGTACTGTTGACCGTATTGGATGAGGTACTGTTTCCAGATTAGCAGAGATTGGCATCACAGGTGCCTGCTGGCACTAGTAGTGAGCACTTGGCGATGGTGGGGGATTTCGCAGTGGAGCATCGCGTCTCACCCATTGCTGTCCGCCGGAGATGCCCGCTGCGGGCAGCTCACGTGGCTGACTCTGGGGCCTGGGGAAAACAGGAAGAGCCAGCGTGTGGGTGCTCAACTGCTTCCCTTCATTAGACTTACCTTTAGGTGGCGGATCCATCGATGTTGCCTTCTAACTCTGCGTTCCTCTCCCTGGGGCCAAGTTACCTTCCTCAGAGCATCCTCTTCCCAGAGTGCCTTTCTCAGGCCTATAGGAAGATTTTTTAGTTACCAATCCAAGTTGGCGGTGCCCAAACTAAGATAGCGCATTAGGTACTTCCGCCCTTTTTTCCCCATATAAGGAGCAAACACTGGTTACTCATTGTATCACAAAACTTTGAGTATTCCAGTTGTAGTGTTCTCGTTCCTTCCCAGTAATGTGGTTGTTTCCTGTTAATTTTGTCCTGCCAGAGTTCTTATCCAGACCCAGGCACTGATGCAGACAGACAGTCCTACAACAAACACAAGAATTATAACAAATTTGTTAGAGAATATGGCACTGTGTCAGGCACTGATCTCCTGAGTCTCTGATGTCCCAGTGGTTTCTTCTTCAACACCTCATTTCTCAAGAGACCATAGTAAGCTACAAGAATTCCTGGATTTCTTGACTGTCTTCTTTGTCTTTGGTCCTGCCCACTACTCTCAGGATAGAGCCAAATTTGGGTATTTAATAAGCGCATTATCTGGACTAGCACTATCACGGGCGACCATTTTAGTTGCCACAGCCGACCCATGTCTGACTAACTATGCCATTTTTGTAGTCGCATTTAAAAAGATGGTTGAAAGGCCCCACTTGAAACTAACAGCTGAAAAGGCTTATGTGAAATCCAGCAAGGTGGGCACGACATTCTGTCTTACGTTACTCACTTTCACCAGCTTGCAGCTGAAACTTGGGTGGAGCGAACCTTGATGACTCTTTTTCCTAGATGACTCTTTTTCCTAAGAAATTAAAGATGAGTTGGTCCACTCCCCACGTCCTACTACCCTATCTGTATTAATCGATTTGACCTTAATGATTAAACATCGTCTGCGTGAATGCAGGAAAGAGCAATTAAGGTCTCGGGACAACCCGAATAGTGGAATTCCCCAATCGACAATGGTCATATCTGAAGTCCTTCCAGCTGATCCCATGATCTCCACAAGTGAAGAATCTATGCAGATTGAAAAAACTCGGGGTTCATTATCAGAGGCAGAGAGAGCTCATCACCAAAAAAAGTACTCTGCTTGCTGAACATCTGGTTTGCAATTGTTCCCCGGTGACCTCAAAAGCCTTCAGGAAACACCAGACACCGTCTTTTGTAAAACGGAAGGAGGACAGGGGCTCATCAAGTCCCTTTCATTGATACAGCAGAATATTATGGTTACTCCCTCTTCTTGTTGCCAGTCCAAATTGGGTTGCCAAATGGAGCTTAAGTGTTGGTTTCATCCTTACTGGATAGTGGGGCTAGCAGGATCTACTTGGATGAGTCATGGGCGAAGGTGAAAAATCTTCCTCATGTTCTGAAAGATTCACAAGAGCAAGTCCAAACCAGTCATGGGATTTCCCTGGTTACCAGACTGTTCAAAGAAATGATCATTCCCTTATGGATGAGTTTTGGTACCCATCAGGAAGTTGTCTCTTTTGACCTTATATCTTCACCTAATCATACCATCATACTCCCATTTCCCTGGTTAATACGCCACAATCCATTCATCAATTGGGAGACCCAAACAGTCTTTTTATCCTTACGATTTTGTCATCACCACTGTTATTCCTCAGATGAATATTGGGCTCAGAAATTGCAAGATTCCAGCTGTCAGTTAGATTCCAGAACCATGAATGCTATCAACAGTGTTCCAGAGCAATATTCCCATTTCTCTGAACTATTTGAAAAACCCAAAGAGTTTGTCCTACTACCTCACCAAGCGTATGACTGTGCCATTCCAATTGAGCCAGGAGCAATGATTCCCCTTGGAAAGGTATGTTTGCTTTCAGTGTCTGAAAAGGAGATGCTTAGATGGTATTTGGAAGAGAATTTCTGTAATGGACTCATCACTCAGTTGAAGTCCCCAGCTGGGGCTTCGATGATCTTTGTACCTGAAAAATGAATGAATTGAGACTATGTATAGGTTACATGGTCTGCAAATAAGGTAACCATTAAAGACTGTTACCCACTACCCTTGATTAAGGACATTCTGGAGTCAATTAGAGGAGCAACAATGTTCACCAAGCTGGATCTTTGTGGTGCTTACCATCTTTTGCGTATAAAAGAGGATGACAAGTGGAAGACTGCCTTTAGAACTTATTTGGGTCATTATGAGAATCGTGGCATGCCCTTTGGTTTGAGCTATGCTCTGGCAATTTACCAGCAATTCATGGATACTTTATTGCATGACATCTTGATTCAATCCATTGTGATCTATCTAGATGATAACTTTGTCTTTTCCAAGAATCCAACTAAACACCATTCTCATGTTGGCCAAGTGTTGAGAAGATTACAGCAAAACCATCTACACTGTAAGCAGACAATGTGTGAGTTTGACCAAACCGAAGTGGAATACCTGGGCTTTCGGCTGATGAGCCAAGGGGTATCCATGGACCCTAAAAAGGTTGCTGCAATATTGAATTGGTCAGCCCCCACTACTGTCAAAGAAACTCATCGCTTCCTTGTATTTGCCAACTCGTACCATCAATTTATACCTGATTTTGCACTTCTTACCATCAATATAACTCAAGTTCTCAAGAAAGAAAATCTTTTAGGCCTGATTATGAGTTTGGCGGTAAGGGTACTGCCGTCGAAATGGCTTCGGATTCCCCACCGCCCAGAAGGAGATTCGCCCACCTTGTCACGATGTATGTGGTTCTATAGACAAAGGACCACCACAGCACCGCCACCAGGAAATATCGATGATGGCGGGATAGGCCAATGCATATGTCTAATGGAGGGCAGACCGCCAGGGTTTCCACTGGTCCAATCATGATGTGCCTTCCAGCTGACGTGACTGTGGCAGTCAAACTGCCACACCTGAGCTGGCTGAAAGGGATGGCAATAAGGCTGAAACTCACATGTAATCAGCTTCACACCTCCTGTGCTGCCATGGAGCCAATTGTGTACGTCCTGCCCCTGCTGCTTGATGACATCCAAAACCGACACCGTCGTGGACACAACCGACGGTAAGTTACAATCAAAACCATTTCCATTGACTTCCCCATTACCTGACGCACAGGCAGGGACATCTTAAGGTGTTTGGGTGCCCTGGCCCAAACCTATTTTTTGGGTCCCTGTTCAGAACGGCTTTGAATGTATGATCTAAATTCACCTATTTGATGCCCTCTCAGGCCAGGTCATTGACACAGCACAGGCACACCCTTCCAAATTCCAATAGTGTTTACATCTAATATCCATGGATAGTGATGTGTGTTTTTAATATTGTAACACAACAGCAGCTCCTCGCTAACATTACATCAAATAAGCTTTGTGACACTCTCCCATTTCTCACATGCTAGGTCCTGTTTTGATATGAAATAAACTTAAGTATGGATGTTTCATGAAACAGAAACACACCTTCTCTGCAAAATATCTGTAAAAGACTCTCACATATCACTTTAAAAGGTAGTTTTTGGAAAATGTTAATGAAACCAATCTGTTGAAGAGGTATTTCAAGGTCATCATGGCAAGACTCTCTGTAGAACAGTGTTGGCTCCATCAGGGGGCACCCTGAAAGTCTTGCTCCCTGGGCCAGAGCCCACTTTGCCCATGCCTCTAAATGTCTCGGTGAACAGGCCCCCTGGCATCAAGTATATCAGGGATAACCAGTGACATGCCTATGTGGGTAATGTGTAAGTGCAACATATAAAACCAAACACATCAGTAGCAGCATTCTCTCACATAACTAAAGTAGGCGTAAGGTACACACAAAATAATGGACATATGTCCAAAAACATAACACAAAAAGGTGTGACAACTAACCAGACTCCAGGTGTGGATACACAAATAACTAACTTGCACAGATCAAACACATATCAGATACATCATAGCGTGAAGTGCTAGCAAAATGATGTAGACATTGCTCAAGACAAATTGAAACCTTTACCATGTGAAATACCACCCCAATTAATGTCTGGCCCAATTTGGAATCATTCCACATATCCACCCATGGAACATTTCCCCTTGTTCTGTGTGACTCCTGCACTGGTTCCAAGCTGTAAATATATAAACCTGTTCATATTGGTCACCAATCAGGGTGAAACAAACACAACTGTAGTCACACATTCCAATGTTTTAAAAATCACATCAATTAGGTGGTGCAAGTGATCAACACTATGATGAATGCCTGCCCATAAAAAAGTAATCACATCACATACCATATTGAATTGTGCATTTACATAACAAAGTGCACTCTAAAAATATTTGTAGTATAACCTGCCACAATGTGTAAACACAATAACATCACACCACAATTTAACATCTGCAACATTGCCAGGTTCCCAAATTAAGCTAGGAAAAAGTACTGCCAGAACTGATATGTTCAAAAATAAAAGCAGATTTTAATTAGTCAAAATGAACCATAGGGGCAAAACATAAGAAAAGGCCAATGACTAGTCCAAAGTGAAATGGTGTGGCTTAGCAGACTGCAGTGCCACAAAACTTGCTGTGACTGACACTGCTAGGGTACCCTCCTCACAAAGGGACATCCATAGGCAGGACGGGCACCTCAAAGATGTCATTTGGGATGGGGACATTTGGTTTTAGGCGGGATGTCCTTGGGTTGAGAAGTGGTGGTTTTGGAAGAGGAAAGGGTGGACTTACATTTAGGAGGGGGGATGGGAATGTGAAGTTGAGGAACGTTTGGCAGGGGTGCCTTGGGAAGTGGAGGGTGTGAATGGGTCGGTGGAAGAGGTGGTCTTGTCCTATATCCTGTGCAGGCCCATAGTTGTTTTCCCTATGTTAGCATGAGTATGCTGCAGTCTGCACTCTGCTTTGCTCACGTTACTATACAAACTTATTTTTCTTCGTGCCACGCTGTACTTTCACACAGAACCTGCTGTTGATTTTGCGTTGTGTTCTTTCCTGGGATTTAGTCTGAACACCGTAGAAAAGGTCAAACAACAATGCCCCTTGTTATTCTGTTTTGGTCAGGTTCTAGCACCTAGACAAAACACATGAATGCAGATATTGTTTGGGAACACATACTCTTTGTCATGTAGGTACACAGACACGCAAATACACACTAGGAGAGAGATTTTCAGAGAAGAGATTACGACTACACCTGAGATGTAGAACGTTCATCTGTGCATGCTAAGGTACGGGGTCTGCTGCAAACACCCAGAGATCTTTTGTTATATAATCACTTTGCTTCTGTAAAAAGGGAGGGGGGTTGTCTACCCTGTCTAATAACATGACAGCTCCTTTTATGATTTATGGATTACTTACTATGCTGACGGTATTTGTGTTAGGCAGCTTCTTACTTATTGTGGCAAGTATACTGCATACTAGAGCAGGTTCAAATAAATATTTTAAACCTTTCTCGTGTCTCTGTCAGATATTATGGTGAACAAGTACGAGTGTGAGAGCGAAAGGGTGTTTCCTGCCACCACGATTCCTGAGAGTGTCAGGAGTGTTGTGCTCTGGAGTGTCTAATCACTTGTTGCTTTGTGAGTGAGTAGGAGGGCAAGTGAGATACTATAGCTAGTCGGTACTGGGCTCATGGGTACTAAGGTGGTAGGATGACACAGTCCCTGCCTACTAAGATTCTGTGGTCCCAAGCATAGTTCTGTGATTCCACAGAATCCCTACAACAGTCTTGGGTGTGGGAGGGGTAGTAAGGTCCTTGGAATTGGTGGTTGAAGGCTTGGAATGTGTGATGGCAAGAAAATGAGGGATATTCTATAGGGTACTTTGTAGTGGGAATGGTAATGCGTGGGGTCTGTGAGGTAGAGGGAGTAACTATGTGTGATGTGCTTGGGTCTGTTGTGGGTGCAGGTGCATATGTGTCAGGTGTATGTGCTGCAAGTAGGGGTGTGTCTTGTTTTTGTGGTGTCTGTTGTGTGCTTGATTGTGTGTGTCTGTATTTCTTAGGTGTGTAGAATGTGACTGGTGTATCTGTGGATTTTGCTGCAGTGGAAGTGTTGTGTGTGGGTGTTGTGGTTGCTGATGTGGTGGTGACAGTGAGTGTGGTTGTGTGTGGTGTATGTATAGAAGTGATGGTAGTTGGGAGTGGGGGTGATTTTGTCTGTGCTGGCTGTGGATGTGGTGGGAGTGGGAGTGGGTATGTGCATGCATGTGTGCTGTCATATGTGCTGTGTGGGGATGTGATGGTGGAGTGGTGTGAGTATTTGGGTGTGGTGTTGTCAGTGGTGGTTGTGGATGTGATTGTGGTGGGGGTGCCAGTAGTTGTGGTGGTGGGTGTAGTGTCTGTCTGTTTGGATGTGTGCCTGCTTTTTTGTGGGGTTTTTGCTTATGTGTGGGTGTGCTGCTTGAGTGTGTATGAGTGTGTGTGTGTGTAAATGTTTGCATGTGCTGAGGATAGGTTTGTGAATACGGCATTGGTATGGGTAAGGGGCAGGGGAGGGACACAACAGTGAGGGGACTGAAGAATGCACTTTGGGAGGAGGCCAGCGCGTTAAACGATCTCTGTAAGTCAGACATTGCACTGTGATTGCCTTCCAGGTAGACCACCATCTGCTGCATATGGCTGCCTTGCCCCCGGATTGCATGCAGTAGTGTAATCTGACCCACAGAGATGTTTCTCAGGAGGCCAATAGCCTCCTCACTCTGAGCAATGGGAGGACAGGAGCAGGGGCTGAGGTGCCTGAAGCAAAGGACACAGTTCCCCTCTTAGGGGAGCAGGCCCGGCAAACTAGTTGGGGAGCAACAGGGAGGATGGCAATGGAACTGGGGGTGGCAGACAAGGATGAAATTGGAACAAATCCTGTGGGGTCTGCCACCACTCTGAAGTGTCCACTAGACGATGACTCTGAAGATGACGAAGTAGAGCTTGCGTCCTCCTTGGCACTCCCCACACCCTCTCGGTCACTAGGCCCCTCCGTGTCCGTACTGTTACGACCGGAGCCACTGTGACCAGCTGCGTCCCCAATGATGTTGGCCCTTTCTTCTCCACTTGCCTGGGATTGATCTGCAATGACATATAAAATTAGAATAATGCAACTGCGTTAACACACCTGACCGTCAGATTTCAACACAACAACATTTCTAAAGGGAATAGATTACACCAACTTCATGGTTCACTATATAGGCTTTAACATTAGCATGAGCACATGCATCCATGCTACATTACCTTGAAACAGTTGGTCACAATAATGTCATAACCACAGACAGCTCCAATACCATTAATAGACTTGTCTACACTCCATTCTTATGTGTACACCAGGATAGTTGATCACCTTGTATACTTTGGCCCTTATAGTATACCATAGTAAACTGATGTCACCAAATGGGATGGCTACTAAATATACATTTCCACACTGTTCACACAAGCCCCAGATTTCAGCAAATGTTCATATACCTTAAACAACCTCAGGCTGTTATGAAGGTCATGTTATACAGCAATGTAGCAGCAATATGTGCTGTAACAGAAAAAATGTCACTTGCAAATGGTCATTTCAAACTGATGTCACTTTTTAGTTGAAACTTCATCATATGTCAACTTTAAAAAAAAGTTAAATGAAACCTGTACTGAAGTAGTTTTGCTACATATCACATGTAGCATTGAAAAGTAGCCTGAAGACATTGAGGGCCAAAGTATTTGGAGATAGATACTCCAAATGCACACAGCATAAGAGTTCACATAGCCCTACGAACATCCCCAATCTTGCTTGGTACTGCTGACAACACCATTCTTAGATTGCATTCCTACAAGCCAATACACCTTTGAAGGTTGTTGTTTGTCAGTGAATATCCATGACATGAAGAGTTGGGATCACGTTAGTCCTAATGGGATGGCACATCACAGCACAATTTAGTATATCAAACACATATTGCTTTGTAAGACTGAGTGTAGACTCTCACATATGATCTCTACATTTCTAGATCTCATTCCCTGATGCATGTCACCAGTCAGTGAATTCATCTTGAAACAGTATTGCAGATGAAACAACTACAGGGAAAGGTACACTGGGCAACATGTAGGCACTCATGCTGATGGCACCAGTGATGTTTGCACACTCATGTTGCTGTAGAATCCCAACTTGCCAATGGTGTCACTACATATAAAGTGCACTGTTTGCCATATCACATGTAATAGGGCTACCATCACATGACATACAGTAGTGAGGGAGCATCATTCCTGACATGATGCAGACAATTGGCTTGTTTGGTCCAACTGTCACCCAGAACATCAAAGAACATGAGGTGAATAATTACTTTACTAAGCATGTGTCTGCTCAAGACAGTACATTGATAGTGGACTGTACTCTGCTGTGTTCCTGGTCATAAGAAAAAGAGGCAAAGCACATTATTATGCACCTACTACCAGACCTACACAAACAAGAACTCTTCTTGTGCGTTGGACATGGGTCACCCAAATGTTGATAGGGAAATGACTGCCTATAATGTAACATGTACAACTCTGGCCAGGACTCACCCCCTTGTAGCTGCTGTCGAGTCTTCAACTGCCCATCAAGCTCCGGGTAGGCCACTGGCAGTATGTGGGTCATTAGGAGGGTCGGGGTTCAGCACGCACTTCGTCCACATGGGGAGGACTTCTGCTTCTGGACCTTTACGATCTTACGGATCCAGCGCCTCAGGTCCTCCCACCTTTTTCTGCAATGGACGCTTCGCAGGCCATAGACCCCCATGGTCCGCACGCTCTGGGTGATTGCCTTCCACATGGCCCGCTTCTGATGGGCGTTGACCTGAATGGATACAAGAGAGGAAAAAACAGATTATCACTGCAAGTTTTAGGATATCTGTTTTGTTGACACACAATTTGCATATATCTAGCACAAGCATAAATCAAAAGTTAACACACAACATTTGTACATCTCACATGCTGAGCACTACAACAACATGAATGCACACTTTTGTGGTCATCTGCTGGCTATCATCATCCCTGGTCATGTCCTACACTGACTAAGCCAGTCCACTAACATCATGTAGCCCAGGGCCATCCTACAGGTACTGTGATGTGAGCTACTATAAAACACCCACACACCGATGTGACCTTTAGAAGGGTAAACTACTTGTGCAATATTGTACAGACACCTTTACAGCCAGGTCCATTGACTTGATGCATATGGTCCATAGAGCCTGGTACCATAGTATAGGGTTGTGTGTTGGAACAACAAGGTTTCTACCAAAACCTCATCTAAACCACGATTTTTTTTACCACGCATTCCTTTACCACGATTTTTCGTTGTAAAGGCATGCATGGTAAAAAAAATGCATTCCAACTACTACCCCGATCCCCCCCAACCTCCCCCACCCTCTAAAAACTAACCCCAACACTCCCACCCCCTGAAAACAAACATGACCCTCCTAAAAACTAACACCCCCCTGTTAGCTAATCCCAACCCCTCCCACCCCTGAAAACTAACCCCAAACCCCCCTACCCCTGAAAATTAACCTCAAACCCCCACTCCCTAAAAACTAACCCCAAACCCCTAAAAACTAACCCCAACCCCTCCATCCCCTGTAAACTTACCCCAACCCCTCCCACCCCCTGAAAACTAATCCCAAACACCACATACCCCCTAAAACTAACCCCAACCCCCTACCCCCTGAAAACTAACCCCAAACCCCACACCCCCTAAATACTAATCACAAACCCCTCTTACCTGTTCCTGTGCGATGCTCCTCCGAACTCCGCCCTGCCCAAACACTAGACCGAACCAGCCTTAACCACACTCATGCGTGGTTAAGGCTGAGTCGTTGTTTGGGCAAGCCGTTGTTTGGCTTGTGTGACTCCGGAACTCGTTGTTCCAGAATCGTGGCAAAGGTAGTTTCCCATGGTATAAATTACATTCTAAGATTTAGGTCACTATGAAAGGACTGCCATAAGTGTCACTGAGAGCTTCCTCTCTGAGGATGTGTGGACAAGTGGACTACTTCATGGGATATCATACTACATCTGATTGAGTTCATATGGTATGTACTGCCATCACAGGACACACCTTTTGCCATAAGTGGCACTGTTACTGGGATAACATCAACTTACCATTGTATTTCTTGTTTGATTGGTTAAATGTAAAAAAGCTGGTGGTTCACATATCAAAACCTCTTCTGAAGTAACAAACTATCTGCACTGTTAATGTGTCACATGTGAAATAGGCCTGTACAGTGCAAGCATGATTTATGAAAAAGTGAAAACGAACTGTGGGAGTAAAGGGCCTGTCATGAGTCAATGACACACATTGGCAATGTGGGTCAATGGGAAGAAGTATTAGATCAGGGGGTTAGCTCAGTCACCATTCCAAATGTAGTCCATTTAAGAGCAATCAGAGCTACCATTCTTTCTGAAAACTCATTTTGGGATCATCCAAGGATTTGCAGGTCTACGGGGATATTACTCAGTCGCATCAGTTGTATTCCTACAGTAACTATGCCTCAGCCTGGCCCATGGTCCAGACTGGGCACAACGCATTGTCAGGCCTTGCTCTCTGCAGACTGAGCACACTGATCCCACATGAACATCACATTTCCACCACTTCAATATATAAATGTACATCTTGTGGCCATCCAATACGTGACCTCAAGGTTGTGTGAAGCCCTGATTTAGGCTGAGTGATGTGTGGGACTGTACACATAGCTAACATTATCCTCCATTGCATTTTACAGAATACATACACAGCTCATGCTGTAAAGGCTATACACTTGTTTGCACATTTAGCATGATCTGATTAGTAAATATATCATAGGTACCATGAAATGTATACATGCATAGATATTTGGATGCACCACAAGTAGAATCTAGGGCTTACCACATATCACACATCCCAATGGTGATGTTAAGTACACAATGTACAGTGCTCTACAATTTTGGACATGATTGTCTTATGTAGTGACCACAAAAGGTTACAACAGTAATCAAACTTCACTCTGGAACTCAGAGGCACATTGTAGGCTGTGGCAATGGAAATGATGGGAGTTAAACAGAGTTGCCTATGTATGTAAGATAGTTACATGTTCCTCTGGTGAGCCATAGAGCAGGCCATACAGGTAAATGACCTCATCAACCAGCAGCTCCAGCTACTCTGTAGAGAAGGCAGGGGCCTCTCACCTGCTTGGCCTGGCATGATTTCTCCTAGAGGTGGCAAACAGCAGCTAAAAAAGAGGAGGTATTGATAGCAGCAGTGTCAGGAGGCAAGTGAGTTATTTTTCACACCGCGGCGTACATGTACACAACATACACGGTCATCAGCGTCTACGGACACAGTCATTGGACTTTTACCATCACGAATGTTAGCCTCTGGCTGTGTCCGTCATGGAACAACTACCCACTGTGCGGTCGACTTCTGCCAGCGGCGTCAGAAGCACAATGACGAAGATGCGAGGTCAAGCAGCAGCCATTTTAGCAGTACTAAGTACTGTATTGGTGACTGTTAACTGCACCAACACCACTGCATTTTAGGGGCTACATGTTTAAATTTGTACAAATACATTGCTATGTAATATTTTGATACGGGGGAGCATAGCCACGAATGCCACCAAGATGGCCGCACTATTGTGAGGCTCGGGACCCGGCAGTTCCTTTTTGATGATAGCTGCCACTGAAACACCTGCAGACTACCATGTGCATCTAGAGGCAGGTGTGGTGGACCGGGCCGACGGGAGAGACATACTGGGTTGTGCGGTGGAGGGCTGTATTGCGAAGGGGCGGAGAGGGTGAGCCCGTGCGGCCAATACAGCCTTGGTGGCCCTCGGCGATAGGGGCTGCGGGTGAGCCTGAGGCCGGGATTGCCTGATCTCATCGGCCACGGCTGCCCCTTCCCATAAAATTCCTGGGTGAGGGCTTGATCCACACCTGGGATTCGGTGCTCGACGACCCCTGAAGCCAAAGATCTGGCGGACGGCGGCCTCCTGGGGGAGCTGCCAGCCAGGGACTGCTGAGGCCCACTGCAGACAGGCGTGCTGCCTGGCACAAGCAGGGCCACAACCAAAATCGGGACCCGTTAACTGCTGCGGTGCCCGGATATGGGAGATCCTCCTGTGGCTGGATTGCAACATTGGGCTAACGCGATGAGTGTGGTCCTTCACGTGGGTCCTGGTCCAGTGCCCCAACATCAGGCCTCACCCTACAGCTTTGCCCGTCCTGTGCCGCGAGGTGCGGGCGAGTTTATCAATCGGAGGCCGTAGACGCCTGCTGGTGCCTACTTACTGGTGGAGGGCTGCTGGGTCCCGGCAGGCGCACTGCTGCATGAATGGAGGGGCTCCCTTACTCCTGGTCTGTCACGTGGCACCCCTGCCCCGCTTGTACTGCAACTTAACCGCTGCCCTTCAGCTTTCATCCTCTGTAGGCCTGCGGGGCCTGATATATAGCCAGTGAAGATCCCACCCCAACCAAAGTGCGCTTCCCTGAACCACCGGATTGCAGTGGGCTGCTCAACCCTATCCCATCCATGCAGGCTTACGCATACAACACCCTGTACCTCAATGCTGAACCCTATATTGCTAAAACACTGTCCCACCGATCGGACCCCAAGCAGCGGAGGCTTACCTTTGACCGCACCGGCCCGACAGGGTGCCGGGGCTCCCACTCAGGCACTGAGGAGGCCTTGGGCCGCGGCCCTGATGAGGCCCCTTCGTGTGACATCTCAACTGTAATGCTGAGCTCAAGGCGGGCTTTGGCTACATGGAGGTGTGGTTCGATACACTTGCGGGCCGCATGGACAAGCTGGGAGAGCGGATGGACCGGCATAAGGCCAGGATCGATGGCACGGAGGAAAGAATCTCTGGTCTAGAAGACACAACTACAACAATACAGAAGCGCCTGGATAAAATGAAGTGTATACTAGAACAAGTGGCTATTAAGAATAAGGACCTCGAAGCTTGGTCCTGCAGGAACAACATCTGCATTTCTGGTATTGCGGAGACCACCAACATGGGCCGGCTTGAGGTCTTCGTGGAGCAACTCTTGATGACCCTCTTTGAACGCTTCAGCTTCTCAGCCACCTTTGCGGTGGAACGGGCACATCGTTCCCTTGGTTCGCGCCCGAAGGAGACGCACTGCCGCGATATCCCATGGCCCGTCTCCTAAACTATAGAGATAGAGATGCTGCACTCCCTCTGGCCTGTTAAAAAGGCCCCTTGCAACACCAGGGCTCAAACATTTCAATGTTCCATGACTTCACTATAACTGTGCAGGAGGCCAGGCGAAAATACAAAGATGTAAAAAATGCTCTTCACAAGCTGGGAGTTCGTTATGCCCTGCTCTACCCAGCTCGCTTGCGGGTGGAACACAATGGATGGGTCAAAATTTTAGACACTCCTGCGGATGCAGAGGCCTTCTGTAAATATATCCGTGCTTGATCTTCTGCGCCTGACCGATCATCTTGTGTCAGTGGTGAGCCCGAGGGGCATGGGAGGCCACCTCCGACAACCCGCGACGAATCTACTTGAGGATATCTGTCCCGAAGCTGGAGATCCTGGAATGGGGCTATTTTCCCCCTTGCCTGACATTGACACTCACGTTCTTACTCTCAGTTCATGCTATTGTACCTTATAATGGCAACTACACCACACTAGCTTTCATAATTGTTCTTTATGGGACCGCCGGTGCTCGAGTTGATGCTACGCCCTCATGGTGATCACCAATTTTTACAATTTGGGGTTTTTCTTTTTTTCTCCTAACTGTTTACTTGGGATTTGCTGGATATTTCTTAATCTGGTGTGGGTGGGGGATTGATGGGGTTGTTTTTTGTTGTAGTTGGATTGGTTATGGATGTTGCATGTCATGCAACTGCACACCAAGCTGACATTGACACATGTTGCTTAGGTCTTAGTCCCACACTTTTTTCATATACCACTAGTCCTCATCATGACTAGAACAGTCGACCTTTCGGTCATCTCATGGAACATATGCAGCATTAATAATCCGCGGAAAAAAATGGAAGCAGGTCCTGTCTTATCTCAATAGGCACTCCATCAAGCTTGCCTGTCACCAGGAAACACATCTTTTCCCGCGCACTGAACATGGCTTCGCTTAGAATTGGGGTACACACTGCTATTTTTCATGCTACAGTTCATACTCTTGTGGCACTTGTATTGTAATCCATAGAACTGTGCCATTTCTTTGCCACTCCTGCTGCTGTTCGGACCCAGAGGACCAGCATTTGCTCCTAGATGCACATTTGCAGACAAAAGTGTCCTGTTGGTAAACATATATGCCCCAAACGTAGATGACCCTGACTTTTTCCGAGGTTTATACTGCTGCTTGGATGGTTTAGAGGCTGACCACCTAATATTCGGTGGCGATCTTAACATGCCACACTGCTTGCGGTCCGAAACCACGAGCACGCAACCAGCTGATAAACCCAGCGCTAGGGAAATATTTCGCCACATCACTGACACATATGCACTACACGATGCATGGCGGACTCACCATCCCTCCACCCCCGGCTTTAAATTCTATTCAGCACCACACTCTATTTGGTCGCGGCTGGACTACTGGCTCCTCTCAGCCACTGCCCACTCATGGATCTCCAAGATCGCTGTCCTCCCGCAAACACTCTCGGACCATAGTCCTGTCCTTTTGAAACTTCAGGTCCCGTTTGGCTGCAGCCTTGAATGCAGCTGGCGATTCCATGGCGATACGCTCCAGGCCCAAGTGTTTCGTAGCGAATTGCAAAGCTGTATCATTGAGTACTTCACGCTAAACACTTGAACTGTCTTCACGCAGGCCACCCTGTGGGAGGCCTCCAAAGTGTATATCCGGGGGTGTGTTTTTCCAAGCATGTGGGTATCCTCTGAGATATCCGCGCACATTTACAGCAGGTTGAGGATGGACTGCGGGACTTGGAGCACGGGACGGAGGTCGACGGGAATGCCCGGTTGCATCAATGATTGGTACTCTTGGCTGAGTTTTGGGACCTCACGGCAAGGAAAATCACGTACATGGGTAAACACATCCAGGCCCCTCCTCTATGGGTAGGGGGCCGCACTCTTGCACGTCTGTTACGCCCAAATAGGTTGCATAACTATGTGGCAGAACAGATGGCGGAGAGGCTATTACGGGTAGGGATCGCATCATGGCTGAATTTCGGAATTACTATCTGGAGCTATAAGCCTCTCATGCTTCTCATGCTCCCAGTGCCATATCTTCATATCTTGCAGACATTGGGATGGTGTGGCTTACAGATAGCCAGTGACAATTCCTGAGCAAACCGTTGGAACACTGGAGGAGGTGACACAGGCCATTGATGCTCTGGATGGAGCTAAGGCTAAGGCGCCGGGACTCAATGGTTTAACTGGGGCTTTGTATAAAGCATTTAAGCAGCAGCTAACTTTAGATAATAAAATCCTGGCTAAGGTGCTTGCCACCATATTGGCTGCATTGATGGAGCAGATCATCTCCTCGGCCTAATCTGGCTTAGTTCCACATGAATCCAACCTCATTAAATCTTCGAACCATCTTTGCTGTGCTTGATACAATCTCCCTTTCCACTCCGGCAGCTGTAGCCCTATTGGATGCAGAAAAGGCCTTTGACTCTCTAGAGTGGCCTTTCCTCAAGGCCGTTTTAGGTAAACTTGGCATCACCCCCGTTCCTTGCACTGATCATGCTCCCATATACTAACCACATGGCCTCACTACGGGTGAACAATGCCCTATCTGATGCCTTCCCGGTCTTGCGTGGTACCCGGCAGGGCTGTCCACTATCTCCCCTTCTATTTATAATTGCAATGGACCTTCTGGTCCATACAATACAGGAATGCCATCTGCACCATAGTCTGCAGCACACCCACAGGTCTCTCTTACTGTCCCTATATGCGGATTGCATGTTGCTATTTATCAGACATCCCCACCTCAATCTACCCTCACTTATGCAGGAGCTTGCACAATTTGGTTATCTCTCTGGCCTCCCTCCGCATAAACGGGGCCAAATTGAAACTTTTTCTGCTTACAGACATAACCTACCCGCCACCTGCAGAAATTTCCCTCAAGTGGGCTGTGGATTGCACAAAATACATTGGTATCCATCTCCACAGAGACAAAGACTAGGTCCTATAACGTAACTTCGGCCCAGCGATGGCTGATCTTAACGCATAGGTGAATCATTGGAACTGGCTGTCCCACTCTGTGGCGGGGTGCGTAGCCATCCTCAAGATGGCCCTATTACCCCGCTTCCTGTATCTTTCCTCCAACAGCCCCATTCCCTTGCCACAATCCGTTTTCCGTACTCTCTGCAGAGTCCTCATTCGGCTGGTTTAGGCAGGAGCGTGCCCCCCCGTTTGGTGGGACATGCTAACGCTTCGGTGGTCTTGGGGTTCCTGATCTGTGCTTCTACTATCCAGCAGCCCAGTGCCATTACACACATCGCTGGTATTACCCGGATGCCCGTAGCCTATAACTGCGTCCAGAAAGCGCTCTGTTAGATGGACTCCTCCACTCCCAGATGCTACCTAAGGGCATACCACTCGACACTAGATTCATACAGATGGTGTCCACCACATGATGGGCATGGCGCCAACTGCGACACATGCTGGGTGGTGGTTTCCTCTATTCTAGTGCCATTTTGATACATGACAACCCATGGCTCCCGCTCACTCAGGAGAAGCTAGTGCAGTGCACGCTACAAACGCATAATCTCCGCACCATGGGGGATCTATTACCAGATGGACATATCACGCCTCTGGTCGAGGGCCTGTGGGCTGGGGACATATCGTACATGGACCTTTTGATTTACCGGCATGTCCAGAACATGTTGAGATCACTTATATCCTCCTATCCACTCCGCCCCAATAATTTCTCTCCTTTAACACGGACAATTAAGAATGCAGGGCGAGACAGCATTACCTCCAGACTGTACCGAGCATGTATTGCACCCACCACATAGGTGCGGGAGAGCTGGGCGACAGAATTGGGGATAACAATCACTGACAAGATGTGGATGTATTGTTGTACACAAACTCAGCATGTATCTATTAGCCATCGGCATGAACATTTGCATTTTCAATTCCTATACCACTACTACCTCTCGCCACTTGATACTGCCACATTTGACACACTAGATCCGATAGATGCTTGAAGTGCCAGGCCACGGGAGCAGACTTTGCGCACCTCACCTGGACGTGCCCAGTAGTGCGCACATATTGGCTAGCAGTGTTTGAAAATATCTCTGCCATGACAAACACTGAGCTAGCGCCCGACCTCCTAGTTGCACTTCTAGCTATACTCAGAATGTACTCCGCTCCACCCGCCGCCTAGTCTCCTTGGCATTACTTGGGTAAGCGGGAAAAAGCACTACAATGGGGAAGCGCCCGCCCACCCACTCCGTCAGACTGGCTTGGGAGCATGAGCAGAAGTGAAAAAGTGGGTGAAGACTATGCCCGCCTCCAACCACCCTCACCTCACATCCTAAGGATATTTGGCTACACTTTTGCACCTACCTTCAATCCACTGAACAGGATACCACTGAGGGATACCTACCCCCATTATATACCCTGGTTTATTTTATATACTATGGGTCACGTCCACATATCTTTCTGGGGGATATATTTTTAGGGCCCTTACAATACCTTATACCTGGGATGACTAATTGATATGACAATGCTGTCTATCTAACATGTCTTGGTGATGTACTTATGTCTCTTTTTTCTTTCCCCTCTTGGATGATATGCTTATGTCTTTTGCTTGTTGTTAATTTGAAAATCCAATAAAGACAATTAAAAAAAATATATACATTTTGATACACTTTTCATTTGTGTAGTGCGTTACTGTGCATTAAGGCTATATCAGCGCGGTGCAGTGTACACAGCCGGTGAATGTGGAGAAGTGTGGCTCAATGGTTAGAGCGGCAGACCCTGATGCAGAGATCTGGCCCGGGACCAGGGTTCAATTCCCACCTCGGCGGGTCTTGGGCTCAATTTCCTCAGACCTGATAATTCTCGCCTCGGTGCCTATTCTAATCATGGGTCCCACTCTGCAACTCTGGGCAATAGCTTGCTTAATCTCCACAACGGCCCCACCAGCGCTGGGATGCCTGCCTTCACCTTGGGGGTGCCCAGGAGTGGACATTTCACAGGGAAAAGCCAGGAAGGGTTCCACAGCGGTATGCGTACAGCGCCAGGACACCCCTTTGGGGGTATAAGTGCGCTTTACAAGTACGAATTTCATTTCATTTCATTTCAATGTATTTTGTCCAAAATAAATTTAAAAAAAATAAAGGTGCAAATAATACATCCGAGATGTAATATTTACACAATAATGGTCAATACACATGCCAAGGCCACAATGGAGATTTGTGATGGATTTTGCATAATATACTATTTGAAAGTAATATGTGTATATTGCAATCTGAAACATTCATGTAATGTCATATTAGTTTTGGCTTAATCTTCATATATGTTACTGTGGACATTGTGACCAACGTTCAAAAACTGTTTTAAATTCACACATAGATACCCAGGGCGAGGGAGGAGACAACAGCCTTCAGTATTCCGCCTATTCCCAGACCTTCAGGTCATGGAAGAAAGGGATATCATCAAGAAGTTTCATTTGAATAGGCAAACCATACTGGATTTATGTCATCAGTTGGAGTCTGATCTCCTTCCTCAAAACACTAATCCCACATGTATCCAACCAATTGTTAAACTTATGGCAGTACTGCACTTTCTGGCCACATGTTCCTTTCAATACACTGTGGCAATATCTGGTGGTATGTCACAACCAATGTTCAGTGGTGTACTACAAGACGTGCTTTCAGCAATGATGAGACACCTGGACAGCTACATCCAGTTCCCCAGGTTGACTTCTATGGATTTGGCTGCCTCCCAAATGTGGTTGGAGCAATTGATAGCACTCATATTGCCTTAGTACCACCGCAAGCCAGGGAACAAGTTTACTCTAACAGAAAGCACTTCCATTCTATCAATGTGCAAGTTGTTTGCTTACCGGATTTGTATATCTCATACGTCTGTGCCCGGTTTCCAGGGTCAGCCCATGATTCCTTCGTGCTGCAGAACAGCGCCATACCACAGCTGATGTCACAACTGCTACTGGAGAGGGCCTGGCTCATTGGTAAGTATGATCTGTCCTAACTTTTTGTGGGTATTGTCAGGTAGTAGAATCAACAAGTGTGTAACTTATTGTTGCACCTATGTCTGTTTTCCATCCAGGAGACTCAGCGTATCCCAACTATCGTGGTAGGCACCGCTGAGGAATCCAACAACACCAGGGAAAGTCTGCTTCAATGAGGCCCATGAAAGGACAAGACGGACAGTGGAGCGGGCTTGTGGGCTCCTGAAGGCCAGATTTAGATGTCTGGACATGACTGGGAGAGCCTTCCTCTACTTAACCGGTAAGGTGTGTCAAATCACTGTGGCCTGCTGCATGCTCCACAACATCGCCCTGGGACAGAACATTCCTTATATTGCAGAGGATAGAGACCATGAAGTGCCACCGGGTGAGGATCCTGAAGTGATAACTGATGATGATAGCGGTGAAGAGGAAGGAGCTGACTTGCGTCAAGATCTCATCAAAAACGTCTTCGCATGAGTGTAAGTATTTGTGAAATGTCATGACTTTGACTGTTACAGCAACTTTTAAGGTGATGATGAGAGGAGTATGTTAGGGTAGAATATTAGGAAGGTCAAATTCTTGGAAATCCACGTGAAAGGTGTTTGTTGAATAAGGTTTAGACACATGATCCTTTTGTTGGTGTAGCTTTGTCTTGCCTTGATGTTTGTCATGGACTGTGTTCTCTTAAAGTTCACTATTTGAATTGTCTTATATAAATGGTTTGATTGCTAATTTCTTTTTTTGTTTTGTTTTAGGGACCTTCACTATGGCATCTTCATTTGGACATTTCAGAGTTGTGACATTTGCTGGTATATGATGCTGTTTGGAAGTACAAAGGGGACATGGGTCGTTCCTTGGAATGACTGCCACAGACTTCGAGAATACAAATCCTGAACCAAGACTTCTTGCACTGTGATAGAATGGAAGTTATGAGGAATCCATTGGACTTGTTCCTTGTCGTATGGGGGTCCTAATGCAATATGTGTGTCATCATGTACTCCAGCAAAATGTTGTTGTTGTGCCAAATCATGCTAATCTTCCTTCGCATTGGCTAAATCCTCATTTTGTGTAAAGTGTATGTAGCTTTTGATGTTTCTCCTCATTGTGGGCCAAAGTGTTTGTGGCACACCACTGAAATGGGGTTGTGACATTCCAACAGACACTGCAACAATGTATTGGAATGATCCTGTGATCAGAAAATGTAGTACTGCCATGTGTTTGTTTATTGGTGTTATTGATGTGAGATTCCTTTTGTGAGCTAGCCGATACGACTCCAGCTGATGAAATTTACCTATTTTATTTTGCCTATTCAATATGAAATTGTCTGATGTATCCCCTCCTTTAATGTTACGGTCCGCAACTGAAAATGTGATTACTGGCAAAGAATATCTGATTCATGTATGATTTGCTATGTTTCTGACATAATGCCAGCCTTTTGTTGGTACACTGGAATAAAAATGGTATGTGAGAATATACTTGTATGTATGTGTTGGTGAGACATGGCTGTGATCCTGGGCTAAACATAGGGTACATGCAACATATCCATGCTTACACAAGTTGATATTTTTGGCATTGTAAATTTCAGATGGGAGTACCTATATACATTGATAGATTTGAGATATACTAGAGCAGGTAATGCGTTTCAGACTAGTGGATTTATTAAGTGAGCAAGCAGAAAATAAACATTGTGCAAAACCAAACAGGAAAATAGAAAAGTGAAGAAGTTAGTCATGGTGATTGAAACCATAGATGTAGATGCCAAATAGTTTGACGTCCAAAATACTACTCCCATTGGAAAGGTAAACATGTCCAGAAATAGTCCACACACTGGAGCAAATTTGGTTTGAGGTTTCTTGCTGGCGGTGGTGGAGGTCTTGCCATATGCACCTCTTGGAAATGAGTGTGGACGTCACAGCTTGACAGTATGGGGTGGATCCACAGCTGTGGGGAGAGGGGTGTCTGCAGGTATGTCTTACTCTGGAAGGGCCTTCCTTCCAACGGCTGCCACAGATGTTGATGGGCCTGATGTTGTTGAACCACACCAATATACATGGTGCTGGAAAAGCCCTGCACAGGTGTGTGTGAATGTCCTGCAGCGCCCCAATTAGGCAGCCCGTGTTGGTGTTATGGGCCTGCATCTCATGGTGTATGTCCCTCTGCAGCTGCTTCATCTCCTGGATTTTGGTAGGAACCTGGCCCATTATGCCTTGGGATTCCTGATAGGCTCCCAAGACTTGATAGATGGTGGCCTGGGTGTGAGTGGCCTCAGTGGCCTCAGTCAGCAGGCCCACAGTTACCCTCTCATGACCCCTACCCCCACGAGCCTGTGCCCTAGGTTCAAGGTGCCCTCTCCCACTAAGTCCTGGCTCCTCTCAAGCAGGGGTGGTGATTGTCACATCAGGATCCAGAACTGGGGGGCACACAATGGTTGAAACTGTGCTAGGTACACAGGTTGTGGGAACTGAGGTTGACTGAGGTGTTGCAGCTAGGGTGGGAGGTGTTGTTGTGGGCCCAGTGAGACTCACTGTTGCTGTCTTCCCAGGCAGACCAGATGGACCAGCACCGTCATCTATTTCCAGATCTCCAGGAGTGTTGTCATCACTGAGGGCTCCATCCTGAGGTGGAGTGGGTGTCTCTTCGGTGGCCAAGCTCTGGGCAGGTGCTCTGCCAGATCAACCTGTTGTGAAATAGAGAACATTGTTATTGATGGAAGTGTGGTATCTACATCTGAATGTTTTGTGACACAGTAAGTAGAAACCTATGGAAAACAAAATAGGTAAAGATTACTATTGTGATATATTTCAGTGGCATTGTATTTGTTAACAAGACATTTGAAGACATTAAATACATGTGCTTGAATTAAGCTGCTCATTAGATGTCCTGAGATGTTCCATTTTGGATTAAGGAATAAACATAACATCTCCCAAACATTTAAGCAAACATAGTGGAGAGGTACAGTGTATTTGACCATTCCAAGGCCTAGGCCTAGTTGTATACAAAACAGGCGATCACACAACTTTGTTGTATATTTAGCATTAGTCATCATGTGAGCAGTGCAGATTCAATGGGTCACCTGCCACTTCTAATCAACTGAGTTACATTCATGCCTTAGAAATCTTTGACCTACACACTTGGTATGGTGTCACTCATGCTACCAATAGTTTCAGTTAAGGATACCAGGACAACAGAAAGCTAAGTGGGCAGAAATGTCTCTGAGTAGAGCATTGTATGTAGATCACTCAAGGCATGAGAACTGAACATCAGTTATAACATGTCAGATGAGTGAGAATGGGAAAAAACACAATTTCATCTTGATTTGAGTTACAGAAACAGGGCCTCATGGTAGTTGTAGTAATTTCAATCTATACTTGCCAACACTTGCAAAATGGTTAGTGTAACATACCTGTTTTCAAACTGCAGTTGGGATGGACCATACATTTACATATTAACTCATATCATGGGTCCTGGAATGATATTTTTATTGAAATACACTCATAGACACCATTACAATATGTTGCATGGAAAGGAGATTGATACATGTTATCTTATATTCAACAATATACATTAACACAGACAATCCAACACCTCTGCTACCTTGAGTATTGCATGTTAGGAAAGTAGACATACAACCCAATGGCAAAAGCTGAGATGAGAGCAAACAGGACAATAAAGTATTGTGACAATGAGGTGTAACTTATGGGACTGCACTCCCCCAGGTATTCCTGCCAAGCCCTCAGGAGATAGGATCTGCAAGTCCTAGGGGAACATTTGAATTGGAGTGCTTGGAGGGCCACCACCAGTCCTCTGGGCCTCCAGGTGCTACTTGGAGGCCAGGGAACTCACTTTCCCCCTTAGGTCATTCCACCGCTTCCTAATTTCCTTCTGTGTGCGAGGGGTGATACCTACAGCATTCACTCTGTCGACTACTCTGGACCACATTTCCCTTTTCTTACTGAGAGCAGTATGTTGGACTTGGACTCCAAACAATTGTGGCTCTACTCTTATGATTTCATCCACCATGACTGAAAACTCTGCCTCTGAAAAATGTGGAGTTTTTGGCTGTGACATTTCCCCAAATTAAAGTCATGACAATGAAAAAAATAAAATACCACTGGATGTCAGGAATATGTGCAATAAAAGTATGTGGAGAGTGGTAAGAGGGATGGGGAAAAAAAGGGCTGCCTTGCCTTAACTCACCAATAATTAGGCTCTGACTTGCAGTGGAGTGGAAAAGGATCACGGTCTGAAATGGGGTGTGTTTTATAGTGTGATTTGCAGGTGTATCCACTTGGCCAATAGACATCAGGTATATTGTATTAGGATCCATCAAATGGCCACTGTTATGGTGCTTTGCTGAGAGCGTACCCTGACAGACTACTGCAGTCGGGGAACCGCTGCAAGGGGACCGCAAGTACAACTGTGTTTTTATAATAGGCTCTGGGAGAACCCGTGGCCCTGACGACAATGGAGTATGCATCACAAGCATTGCAGTCCGCCGCGTTGCAGGTGGGACAAACTCTGTCTATGCGTTCGGCGGTTCAGGTTGCATGCATTGTAATAGGGCGGGAAGAAGACCACACGATCTTCTTGGAACCACAGCCGTACGGCGGTAGGACCACCAAACTTTTAATTGGCACCCTAGTAATGGTTTGAACCAGGACAAACTGGTAGATGAATCTTTCACTAAACTAAAACAGGCCTTCACTCAAGCACCCATTTTGAGCCATCCAAACCCAACTCTTAATATTATAGAAGAAAGCGATGCCTCTGAGAGAGCTGTTGGTGCTGTCCTGCTGCAAATTCAGGAAGATGAGATGTTGGAACACACTATTTTTTACTTGTCCCACATTCTATCAGGTGAAGAAAAAAACTATTCAGTCATAGAAAGGGAGCTCCTGGCAATTAAGCTAGCCTGTATTGAGTAGAGACATCTGCTGATGGGGTCGCAAAATCCGTTTGAAATATGAACTGACCATCGTAATCTACAATGTTTGAGGAATGTGCCATGTATGAATAGCCGTCATGTTAGGTGGGCCTATTTCTTTAATCAGTATGACTTCTATCACCTATATTCCTGGTTCTCGAATTATCCTAGCAGATGGGCTTTCCCGAGCATACCCTGGAACAGCCCTAGTTTACGAATACCACATGTTTCTCTCCCAGAAAATAATTGGGGTTGTGCAATCTTCTATTGATGAGACGCAGGTCAGTTATCCTAGAATGACAAAGAATGGGATTCTTTAAGAAGCATTCTCCAGAAATGCAGAAACCTTTTCTTTAAACATAAATCTTTATTTATTCCATCCCCAGCACTTAGACATGAAATCCTGAGAATGTGCCATGACTCCCCTGTCACTGGCCACGGAGGCAAACAATCAACTCTGAAATTAAATCTTAGCTCATTCTGGTTGCTCACTGTTCAGAAGGCTACTGAGAAATATGTAATCTCTTGTCCAACATGTGCTCAAAAAAAGTCTTCCCATGTGCCACCTGATAGTTATCTGCGACCCTTGCCAGTTCCCCCGACCCTTGGCATACTGTTTCCACTGACTTTATAGTGGCCTTACCACCCTCTGAAGGTAACACCATAATTATGATAACAGTTGATTCTTTTTGCATGATCGCTTATTTGAGCCAAATCTTTTTTAAAGAGATTTTTCAATTACATGGGCTACCTCATGTTGTTATTTCTAACAGAGGGCCCCAGCAGGTCTCTCGCTTTTGGAAATTCTTTTGTAAAACACTTCACATTGATGTGGCCTTGTCTTCTGGTTTCCACCCTCAGGCGAATGGTCAGACTGAACGTCTTTACAAGGGCTGGAACAATATCTTCACTGTTTTTGCAACTCTACTCAGAGCGATCGTCATCGTATTTGGCATTGGCTGAATTCTCTGACAATAATTCCATTCACAGTGCTACCAACATTTCACCATGTTTTTGTCTCTCTGGCGTTCATCCATGTTCCTTCCCATCTAGGTTGCTGCCTCCCACCAATGTTCCGGTGACTGCCAGTTTTTTCTGACATTAATGCACCATCAAATGCAAGATTTTGATCAATTTTCAAGAGTCCTAACAAAGAATTACACTTTTTTTCTTATTCCCACGGGTTCCTGCCCCTACATACAAAATAGGGGACAAAGTGTAGTTGTCTTCCAGATTTCTTCCTTGTCATGTGCCACAAAACAATGTCCAGCCAATTTTATTGCCCCTTTAAGATTGTCTATGTGATCAACCCTGTGGCCTTTTGATTCCAGTTACTGCTACACTGGAAGATACATCCTGTTTTTCATTCCTTTCAATTAAAGTCATTTCATTTATTTTTTCTTATCGTCAGAGCTTTTCTCAGCCTTCTCCTGTTCTAGTGGATGATGTCCCTGGGTATGAGGTACAGGAGATTTGTGATTCCAGGTACTACTGAGGAAGGTTGCAGTTTTTGATTCAATGGAAAGGCTATCCACTTAGTGAACGGTCCTGGGATGGTGTTTCCTGACAAACCCGGAGCTCTGGGGAGGGGGCATACTGTTGTGCCGCTGAGATGCTTCATTGCCAAACCACCGGCACTAGCAGTGAGCACTGGCCTCGGGCGAGGGGTTTCGCAGAGGCGCATTGTTTCTCGCCCATTGCGGTCGGCGAGCGAAGCCCTCTGCGGGCAGGGCGCATGGCTGACTCTGGGGCATGGGGAAAATAGGGTGAGCGAGCATGCCAGTGACCCACCACCTCCCTCCATTAGACTTACTTAAGGCGGCGGGCCCACCAGTGTTTTTCCTCTTCCTGAGGTCATGTTTCCTTCCTCAGAGCTTCCTCTTCCTAGAGTGCCTTACCCATGCCACTGGAAAGATTTTATACTTTCCAATCCAAGATGGCGGTGTTAGATAGAGGTCAGAGGGAAGCTGTTCAAACTAATATGGCGCATTAAGTGCGTTCTGCCTTTTTCCTTATATAAGGAGCAAACACTGGTTACTCATTGTGTCACAGCGTTTTGAGTATTCCAGTCGTAGTGTTCTCCCTCCTTCTCCAATGCTGTGGTTCTTTCCTGCTTATTTTGCCCTGCCATAGTTCTTACTCTGTTTTCATTTCCATCGTACTCCTTCTCCTGTTCCTGGCCATCCTCCATCCTGTGCTAGACTTTTTTCTCTATAAGGTGTTTTGCCTTAGGGCTTCTTCCTCCTATTCCTGGGGCCTTTTCTGGAGTGAACTTTTCCACTTAGGCTATACCTCATGTTGGGTGGCAACATGGCTACTGGAAGGGGTTGCCCTTATCTCTGGCAGACAAGAACTGTGAAGAGCTGGAGTTTCAGGTCCAAACGAACACTGAGGCCTGAAGCACAACATCTAATCCCTGATGGTATCAGTAGTTTCCTATTTGGAATCACTTGCAAGGGATATACTTACCTCCATTCTGTTCAGATTTCGGGGCCATCAGGGGGGATCCTCAGGGCTCATTGTTAAGTCGCACAGTGCTCAGCATTCATCTTAGACCACTGACTTGGTTGATCCATAGTCAGGGGATGTTGATCCATAGTCAGGGGATTCTGTTCATGAATTATGCAGCTGACATACAATTCATCATCTCATTGGATTATTCCCATCCAATATTTTATGAAGCGTTTTACTTCCTACTGCACAGCAAAACTAACTGACTTACTCAAACCTCATTAAAATCTAATGTAGAGAAAACAAAAGTAAGGTGTTGTTCCACGGCAAGGTACCTAGACCTGTGCCAGATAGGTTCTGGCCCTGGCCTGAGCAAACTCTCCTGTGGCAGTTTCACCAGGGAGAAACAAGGGTTTTCAATTTGACACTGATGTCAAGCTGTCTAAATTGACCTCCTCTTGCTATGCGTTATTGACAACCTTGCGCAAGATGCTACCAGTGGTACCACAACATCTACGGCCTTTAGTAGTTCAGGAGTCAGTTTACCAGTAGGACAGGTTTTGCAAGCGCCGAAAGGCCTTCCAGGTAACAGCTGCACTTAGATAATCAAATAAAAAAATTAATCTGCCAAGGGAGAGTCACACCATAAACAGAAGACCTTTACATGCTTAGGTTATGAAGGAATGAGTTTATAAATGGGACAGGTTTTTCTAGTGCCAAAAGACCTTACAGGTAATAGTTGCGATTAATAAATTAAATGTTTTTAAAAATCTTCCAAGGCAGGGTCACACCATAAACAGAAGTAAAGACCCTTGTCCTGGGGTTTCTTAGCTGGAGAAAACATAGAAATGATATACATTTGTACGATCTTGTATTCTTTATATATTGATATGTGTAATAGTATAAACATTCAGATTGACCCCACAAAAAAAGTTTGGGTTATTTGAGCAGAGAGCTACTGATCCATTTGTCCATCCATTCAGACTAAAGATGTAGATAGGTATGTATGTGGAATTTGTATAACGCAAACTTAGCCACAAAGGCAGCGGAGCACATTATGGGGTCGAAAGCAAATAAATGAGTGATAGGAAAGGCAGCTGGTTATTGGATTATTGCTGCATTATGATGTAGTGTTCTGTAAAGAAGTGTGTCTTCAACTCTTTCCTAAGCTAGAGCAGTATTGGGGGAGTCCTTATGGATACTGGGATGTTGTTCAAGAGCCTCAGTGGATAGATGGAAAAGGTGTGCTGCCTTTTTTTTTCTTTCTCACACTTCTTCAGTCTGACAACGGCCTGACTTTGGATGTCCTGAGAGCCACCAGAGTTATTGAGTATGTCGGCAAGAAAAGCAGGGTGCTAGTTAGGATGGTTTTGTATATGATACAGCTGGATTTGAAGATGTTGCGGGCTGGCAATGAGAGCAAATGGAGTTCCATCAAGATGGGGACTATGATATCATATTCAATCATGCCCTAGATGAGACGTGCCCTGGCGTGTCTGGGAGGCCATAGAGCAGGGGTTACCACCATCCAGATGCAAGATTATGAGGGCCTGCACTGCAGATCTGAAGTCTCTTTTTGGTAGAAACAGTTACACTTTATTTAGAAGAGAGATCGGATAACAGGTTGTCTTTGTTTGGCAATATGTTCCTTGAGGGTGAGGTTGGTGTACAAGGTGAATCCAAAGGACATAGCATTCAGTGAACGTTGTTTTTTGAAGCCAGCAAGGTTTATGTCATTGAGCCAGGTTTGTACTATTTTCTGCTTGTTTTTCCTAGCAAATAACATGAATTATATATCGGTTGGCTTGAAATTCAGGTGGCATTGTACATCCAGGTCTGGATGAGGTGCTGGCAGTGTTTGAGTCATTGAATGTCTGGAGCAGAGGAACTTTGAGCTAGAGTTGTTTATTTTTGGCATATTGATGAATCTTGTTGCTGTTATCTGTAAGTAGAATATCATGGGACTCCATTTATAGGCTGAAGATGAAAAACATGGGTTGGAACTCTGGGGGACTCTGCAGGTTATAGGAATCTTTTGGGACCTGGAGGTGTCCATATGAACAAACTGGTGTTGATTGGAAATATGGGAGTAGAACCAGTGACAAGCATTGACAGTTAATTCCATTCATGGTGTGGGTGAGGATTGGATGGTCACCTTTGTCGAAGGCAGCTTAGAGGTTCAGCAATTTCAGGAGGCAGAGGTCATCATCATCTTTGGTCAGGAGGGTGTTGTAAAAAAAGTATAAGGTAACCTTTTTGTGCTGCAATGTGGTCTGAAGCCAGATGGAATTCATGTAGAAGGTGGTTAGCACAGATGTGATCTTGGAGTTGAGTACAGACTGCTTTTTCAATGATCTTGCGAATGGAGTGATGGGCCAGTATTTGGCAACGTCACGGTCAGGGAGAGAGGGAGACAGAGAGGGAGAGAAAGAGATAAAGAGAGAGAGATAGAGATAGATTTAGAAAGAGAGAGAAAGTGTGTGTGTGTGTCCCTGACCCTGCAAGAGATTTTGGTTTTTAACTCAAATAAATATTATAATAAAAACGCATTGGATTTACTTTAGAGGTCATTGGTAATTCTTCAATAGTAGTAGTACAGTGCATTATCACATTTCAGTTAAGTGGCACAGAAGCTGTTAAATGTGTAGTAATCCTGTAACCATTCATTTAAACATTTTCTGCCGGACTCTTAAAGTGACCATTTGTATTTTCTTTCATAATTTATGACTCCATTACAAGTATGAATAGCACAATCCAGTAACAAAAATGTTAATAAACATGCATGCCAAACAACTATATATCTATCATTATGATGTTTATTGCTCAATACCGTTTACACAAATAATGAACAACGATATTTCCAATGCAGTTTTTGCGAGAATATAGCACTTTCCTTGTAAATGAATGTCTGTTGTTGCAGTGTATAAGGAAACTCACTTTTTGAGAGGGTTATTTTGTTGAAAGTAGAACTCAAGCCTATCACGTGGTGCAACATCAATCTGCATTCAAAAGCACCAGTGAACCTTGTTTTCACCCACAGCCACTACCTTATAATGAACTCTTTAAATGTAGGCACAAATTCTAATATATCCTGTTGCCTTGGGTCTCTCATTGCCCTATGACACTGCTACTGTAATAGCTTTCAGTAACAGAGCAGCACTGTGCCAAAAAATAAACAACAAATAGTTGGCACATTATGACTTTGTAAATAGGGGATATACTCAGTATCATCCAGCTCCATTTGACGTTTTGAAATTGTTATTTACTCACTATGCTGATAATTGAATGTCTGCATGTGTAAAAGGAAATCGCATTTTTCCAATCACCTTTCTCCCTCCTGTCTGATTTCTCAAGTGATGCCACTCTTCACTGACTAATAACACAATTTATTGCTATGCAAAGGATTGGACCATTAGTGAGCCAGTTGACAAAGAAGATGCCGGGCACTGAAATGAATTTCCGTTACAGAGATATCAGGAATAATGAAAAGAAAATATCTCACAAAGGAAGAGTCTGCCTTCTAGACAAATGAGAGCTTCACAGAATATCAAATCATTTCTTTAATTTAAAATTTGTCTGAGTGTGGCAGGGATCTGTTGGCAGATGATTTATTGTGCTTCCATTTTGCAGAGGCAGTGCCGCTAAATTCAGAAAGTTGTTTTGTCTGTAGGAAATGTAGTGCTACTCATATATGACATGCATTTATGATTCACAAGCAAGTCGTTTTTTCATTGTATCTCTTGTGCTGGAAACTTATTCTAGAATATATTTGAATCCAGAGTAACTGGTTGTATGACGGAACCACGCATGCCATTACCATGCATGCCGGTTCAACGCGGTCTTAACCACGCAAGTCTTAACCACGCATATGCCTTTACCAAGCATGACTTTACGACAGAATATACATTGTTAAGGCATGTATGGCAAAGACATATGCATGTATTCACTTAAAAAGACACAAAGGTTACAGGGACGTTATAGTTAGGAAATAGAATTTGAAAACCCTTAGAAATTCACTGAATGAACCTAAGGTTACTGGGACGTTATAGTTAGGCTCAGTTTTTTACTCATACAAAACCAGTGAAATTCAGCAGTTAGAGTTAGCTGAACTAACTATAGCTCGCACTCCCGCAATGCACTACTTATGACCTCACATATTACATCACTCATGACATGGTCAGTGACATCACTGATAACTTCACTGATGCCATCTCAAATGACATCACTGATAACATCATCCACAGCATCACTGACGCACCCACGTCCCTGTAAACTTTGGTTTTTTAAGTGAATTTCCATGTTTTTTTTAACTAGTAGTCGCATTTGCAGAGTGGTGGAGAAAGGGAGGGGCCTCCAACCACCTCTCAGGAATCCTGCTATGTTGGACTTACTGGAGGTAACAGGAGGGATTCTGGACCCCCAAGAACCGTCAGCATCCAAGGGGACAACATCCCCCAACCAGCAACGTGCCAGGAGGTACGTTTGCTGAGTGGTGGAGAAAGGGGGCATGGCCACCAAACACCTCTCAGCAATTCCACTGTGTGGGACTTACTGCAGGTAACAGGAGGGCTTGGTGGCCCCAAAGACACTATAGAGCCAAGGGGACTTCATCCCCTAACCAGCAATGTCCCAGTAGGTGCGTCTGCAAAGTGGTGGAGAAAGGGGGCATGGCCTTTGAAGTTCTCTCAGCAATCATGCTCTGTGGGACTTACTGCAGGTAATAGGAAGGCTAGTTGGCCCTCAAGGACCCTTTGGAGCCAAAGGCACTTCATCCCCCTACCAGCAGTGCGCCAGGAGGTGTGTTTGCAGAGTGGTGGAGAAAGGAGACATGGCCCCCGATGACCTCGCTGTGTGGGACTTACTGGAGGTAACAGGTGGGGTACTTGACCCCAAGGACCCTCTGCAGCCAAGAGGCCTTCATCCCCCTCCAGCACTAGGAGGCACATTTGCAGGGTGGTGCAGAAAGAGGGTGGGCCTCCGGTGACTTGCTGGTCTGTTTATTTATTTATTTTTTCTTTATAATGGGAGGGGGGCTAGGCTATTTTAAATGGGGGAGGAGGACCGCTTGGTCCCCCTCCTTGGGCCGATTTCGGCCCTGGGGACCCCATCCCTTGGGCCTGGTCACTTCTTTATTTTTTAATCCTAAAACAGGGAAGCGGGATGCTCATCCCCCCCCCCCTTCCAAGGCCAATTTCAGCCCCATGGACCAAATCCCCCTGGGCCCGACCTTTTTTTGAAATTTTTTAAATTAATATCGAGGGGGGCATGGCCCCCGCCCCAGGCCAAATTGGGCCGCAGGGACTCCATCCCCCCGGGCCTCACCATTTAAAGTGGGTGCCCCCATTCACCACTGGGACTGCGGGGGGAGCCTCAAGGCCCCTGCGGTCCATGCCGGCTCCTCCCATAGTGCGGGAGCCGGCATTGTTTTTGGACAGAGGGAGCTGCTGAACATGCAGCTCCCTCTGTCCAAAAGCATTTGTGCTCCAATTTCAGCAAGTGAGAGCATTTTGAATGCCCTCACTTGCTGAAAGCAGAGCAGCATTTGCTTTGGCTTGGCAGGAGCAGTGAAGCAAACAGCTATGTCCCAGTGGTGGACATTGCGGGACATAGCATGAGCCGGCCCTGGGTGGTGCCGGTCCCCAGGGCCATTTTTGGCTCCAGGAGGGGGGCCGCGCAACCTCCCTCCTCTTCTTTGAATTTGCCCCATGGAGGTGGCGGTCTCCGGGGCTGGGGGTGTCTGCAAGGCCCCCCATTAATTAAAGTTAAAGTCCCATGGAGGTGGCGGTCCCCAGGGCTGCAGGGGGGTCTATGTGTGCCCCCCACATTTTTAACTTTAAAGCCCCGGGGAGCTGGCGGTCCCTGTGGCTAGGAGGGGGTTCACGAGGCCCCCCTATTTAATTAGCAAATGGGGGAGGTGGTCCCTGGGGCACGGGGGTGTAATGCGGGCACCCGCCGCATAATTCAAAACAAAAGCCCCGGGAGTTGATGGTCCCCAGGGTTTAATCGAACCCTCAGAGGGAAGCCCACGCACCCCCTCCTTTATTTTTCCTATTCCCCTGGGATTTGGCCTACCCGGGGGCTTCTTTTAAAAGATGCGCTGGAGTACGCGTGTCTTTATAAAAAAAAATGCCTCAGATCCGCGGCTCCACCTGCAAATTCGCTGCAAAATTAAATATAATAAAGCACTTTTAACCCTGGATGGGGTCCCTGCAGGACCCTCCCACCATATCTGAGGGGTCAGGGTATTCTCACCCTGCCCCCTTGTCTTTATTTTTAACTTTTTTGTGTGACTCGGCTTCAGGGCGAGCCCCAAGATGGCTGCCAACACTTCCTGGTTGAAGTGTTGGCAGCCAATCAAATTTCAGTATGATCTGCGAGTTCACTCCAAGGACTCGCACCCAGAGATATCTATATTTTTTAAACTTAAAAATCTCTGAAACTACTGAATGCATTTACACCAAATCCCAAAAAGCACACTTTCTGGACCAACATCTAGCTTTCTGCCAAATTTGGTGCAATTCCGTTCAGCGGTTTGGGCTGTAGTCATGTTCAAAAAATGAAAAATCCCAATAGACAGAACATGGAGAAAAGACGTTTTGGGACCCCCCCTTTTTTCTCAGCCCCCGCTTGATGGATCACCCTGAAACTTTCAACACAGCAGATGAACCAAAAAGGGGACTTTAAAAAAAAAAATCATGAAGATTCGTCAAGCGGCACCAAAGTTATTGGCAAAACAAAAAACACTTTTCCTATGGAAACTTTGGTCCTAACTATAGCTATCAACAGTAGGTAATATGCATCTATATATATATATATATATATATATATATATATATATATATTATCTACTGGCGGTCGCCAGTAGATAGTTATAGTTAGGACCTATTTTCCATAGGAAATCCGCACCATTCTATTTGAAATAACTTTGGCGCCGGTTGACGAATCTTCGCGAAATTTTCCAACTTATTGGGGCGCTCCGGTCCGCTCCTATCCTGAAAGTCTCGGGGTGATTCGGCAAGCGGGGGCCGAGAAAAAGGGGGTCCCAAAACGTGTTTTCCCCATGCAATTTTCCATAGGAACGTTTAGTCGCAGCTACAGCCCGAACTGCTGAACGGAATTACACCAAATTTGCCAAAAGGTAGCCCTTGGTTCAGGGTCGTGCCTTTTGCTTAAATGGTGTAAATCCGTTCAGTAGATCCTGAGAAATTTGAAAAAGAAAACACATATATATCTGGGCGGAGCCTAACCACACATGTCATCGTGAGATCTGATTGGCTGTCATCACTTCATCCTGGAATTGCTGGCAGCCATCTTGGGACCAATATAAATGATAGTACCCCATTGAAATGCATTGTAGTGAATCGAAGATTTTGAGGGTTACCAAAAGGAGAACTATAAAGGGTGATAACAGACTTTAGTTACATTAGAATTCATTTGTTGATGGTACCATACTAATTTCAGGAATTGTGGTGTGTTCTAAGGTGATTTTACCCTGTGAAAAACCTTCTGCTGGGATATCATGAATAATGTTTGAGAGAAAACTATTTTCACATGCTTGTCCCATACAGTTTTGGAAGGTGCTCCAGAAGCTAAAATGAAAGCATATTTTCTGTAAATTCACATTATCTTTCTCAGTCATGTGAGAATGAAGTCTGACATTCTCAGTAAAACATGTACATCCAACAAGGGCAGAGACTGTCAGTTGATTCCTTTGTGTTCTACTGCAGCTTCCCAGAGTGTTCTAAAGAACAACTAGAGTGCTAACAGCCTTACTTATGACAAAAGTATTGGACACCTGAAGCCATCTTGATTGGAATAAACTGGTAACTCTTAAAACATTTAATTTAAAAAGGAACAAAATGAGGGGGTTCATTTTGTCATAGAAATTATGGTTAGTGCTGTAGAAAGAAAAATTAGGACATGTTTTAAGTGAGATCTTAAATACCTTCCTGTTATATTTCAACAGGAGCAGCCTGTCAGTTGATGCCTTTGTGTTCTACTGCAGCTTCCCAGAGTGTTCTAAAGAACAACTAGAGCGCTAACAGTCTTACTTATGACAAAAGTATGGCACACCTGAAGCCATCTTGATTGGAATAAACTGGTAACACTTAAAACATTTAATTTAAAAAGGAACAAAAAGAGGGGGTTCATTTTGCCAGAGAAATTATGGTTAGTGCTGTAGAAAGAAAAATAAGTGCTAAAACACTACCCCCAGCACGACACCCTACACTACCCAAACATAACTGCACTACCCTAAACCCTAAAACACTACCACCAGCACGACTCCCTACACTACCCAAACACCACTGCACTACACTAAACCCTAAATATACCCCCAGCATGACCACCCACACTACACAAACACCACTGCACTACCCTATACCCTAAATCACGACCCCCTACACTACACAAACACGACTGCACTACCCCAAACCCTAAAACACTACCCACAGCATGACCCCCTTCACTACACAAACACCACTGCACTGCCCTAAACCCTAAAACACTACCCCAGCACTACCCCCTACACTACCCAAACACCACTGCACTAACATAAACCCTAAAACACTACCCCAGCACAACCCCCTACACTACACAAACACCACTGCACTACCCTAAACCCTAAAACACTACTGCCAGCACGACTCCCTACACTACCCAAACACCACTGCACTACCCTAAACCCTAAATCTACCCCCAGCACGACCCCTACACTACCCAAACACCACTGCACTACCCTAAACCATAAAACACTACCCCCAGCATGACCCCCTACACTACACAAACACCACTGCACTACCCTAAACACTAAAACACTACCACCAGCATGACCCCCTACACTACTCAAACACCACTGCACTACCCTAAACCCTAAAACACTACCCCAGCACGACCCCCTACACTACCCATACACCACTGCACTACCCTAAACCCTAAAACACTACCACCAGCACAACCCCCTACACTACTGCACTACCCTAAACCCTAAAACACTACCCCCAGCACGACCCCCTACACTACCCAAACACCCCTGCACTACCCAAAACCCTAAAACATTACCCCCAGCACGACCCCCTACACCACCCAAACACCACTGCACTACCCTAAAGCCTAGAAAAGAAACCCCCACCCCATGCCCAATCCCCCTTACCTCTCACTCCTCATGGTTCCTCTCTCCTCGTGGTTCCTGCTTCACGTCATCTCTGAGGGGCGGTGCACATCGTTGTGAGGAAACAGAACAGCCTCTGTTTCCTTACAACGACATGGATCGTCTACATGTTTTTTAGAACGCATGGTCATTTACCATACATACCTTTACAACAAAATTCGTTGTAAAGGCATGCGTGGTAAATGACCATGCGTTCTAAAAAATGCGTAGTAATGACTTTGTGATGTACAACGCATGCGTGGTAATGCATGCATTGTAATGGTATCGCAAAGTAAAAAGTCATTGTAACGGCTGTTTACCGATCGAAGCTGGCCCCTGTTCTTCAGTGAGACGTTTATTTGATTAATTAGGAGGAAGGAATGTGTTTTTTTACCGAAAAGTGCATTCCCGGCTGTTGTATTGTGAAAGTGTCCGCGTGGCCTGGTTTCACTTCCGGTGAGAGAGTGGAAGAGTCTGTTTGGATCTAAAGGAGTTCTGTTGTTGGACGGGGCCGGCGCGACATGTCATCAGAAAACATAGCTAATGGAAAGCGTCCTCCCTGAAGTGTGGAGCAGTGCCATGAGAGGTCAACGAGTGTGCGTCCCACCGCAGTATGACCGTACCGCGTGACCCATGTGCCGCCTCCAGGGTACGGGAGGCAGAAGCGGCATCGCAGGTCCTCTTGAAGACCGTTGTAGCACTAATTCTACATTTTGGTACTAGGGCATTTTAACTTCGTTGTTCCTGCCAGATACAAAGAGAAGATCCTGTGTTATTCAGTGCCCTCGTTACCTTTTTTGTGGGTTGTGGTGCTTGTCACTTCGCTGCCCCGCCGGTGCACACGACTGGGCACCCCACCTCGTGTGCCATCTGCAGGGCCTCTTCCCTCGGATCACTGCTTTCGGTTTCTGGAGTGGCAACATAAACAGTTGCTCCCAAAGGACTAGCCTGAACACTTAGGTGAATATCCCCTGCACCAGCATTCCACGGAAATTCTTTCCTAGCTCTCCCACGTCAACGAGCACGGCTCCGCTCGCGACACCGTATGACGTCATCGGAGCCATAAGAGGACCTCGTCGGCGTGCTGACGTCAGTTCCACCCATTTTTTCCGTGCCACCGAGGCAAACAGGGGACCGAGACATTTTCACATGTATACATAGTATAATAAATATATATATATTCACTGAAAAAACCATAGGTTTCAGGCACGTTATAGTTAGAAATTAGCATTTAAAAAACCTTAGAAATTCACTGAAAAAACCATAGGTTTCAGGGGCGTTATAGTTAGTTGGACATTTCACTCGTACAAAACCATAGAAATTCCCCCGTTATAGTTAGTTCAGCTAACTATAACTCGTGCGCCCGCAATGCACTGCTGATGACGTCACATATTACATCACTCATGACATGGTCAGTGACATCACTCATGACATCACTCATGACATCACTGATGACATCATCCAGTGAATGTGTGTTTTTCTGAAAATTAAATATGTTTTATATATGTATATCTCAAGGTCGATGGAAGAATAAATGGGTATATAAGTGTCTAAATGGATGATTTGTTTTTGTAAAATTGATTGTATAACTGACTAAGTGTATCTTAGTGAATACATGGGTTAGTGAATAATGTTTAAATATGAAAATATCTGTATCAGTCTCTCACTTTGTGTATAAGTGGCTGCATGGGTTGGTGAGTAGCTACATGAGTGTCTATATGGGTTATTAGTTGGTTTTTGAGTATCAGTATGAGTGTCTGAGTGTCTGTATGGTTCAGTGGGGGTATTACTTAGTGCATAGATGCATGAATGAGTGACTCACTGTTTGTATGTGTTGAAGACAGCATGTGTGCAGGACTGTATAGGTGGATGAGTATGTGTATGGGTGTGTTAGTGAGTGAATGACTGTCTCAATAGTGTCTTTATGAGTAACTACATATGTTTTAAACTAGTATATGTGAGTATTGGTGTATATAAGTGAGTATATGTGAGAGTGAGAGATTGGAAGAGTTCCTGTACAAATAAGTAGGTGTTTCTATAAGTGATTGTTTAAGAGAGTAAGTATGTGTAAGTTTCTGTAGAAGTAAGTGTGGTAGTGTGTGTATAACTGTATATGCAAGTAAATGGATGTTTGATACTTTGTTTGCATGTGTGACTATGTGTGTGAGTAACTCTATGGATGAGTGGCGGTGTGTAACAGGATGTATAGGTGTATGAGTACATATGATGAGTGAGTACATGTATGAGTGACTGTATAGGGACTGTTGGTGAATGAGTGGATGTGTGTGTAGATCTTGGAATTAATAAATAGGTGTGTTGTAACTGGTATTGGTATGTCCATTGTTTTGAAAATGTTAGTTTGTATTTTTGAGTGTGTGTGTATCAAAGGTTATATTAGGGTGAGAGGAGGTCTGCCACTCTATCACAAGGATGATGTCATCAGTGATGTCATCAGTGATGTCATTTGAGATGTCATCAGTAATGTCATGAGTGATGTCACTGACCATGTCATGAGTGATGTAATATGTGACGTCATCAGCAGTGCATTGCGGGCGCGCGAGTTATAGTTAGCTGAACTAACTATAACGGGGGAATTTCTATGGTTTTGTACGAGTGAAATGTCCAACTAACTATAACGCCCCTGAAACCTATGGTTTTTTCAGTGAATATATATATATATATATATATGCAATATGTCTCCGGTCTCTCTCTGCAATCATCCACGCTGAGACAGGAGCACGGACACCAGTTTAAAGTGCGAGAAAATTCCTTTATTTTTCTAACAGCAGCTATCGGCCATAACGCGTTTCAGCCCCGAAGGGCCTTGATCACATGATTTCCTTCTACCAACAAAGGATGACGACGCCGTGTCTTGCCAAAATACTGATTTAATTGTCAGCTGTCGGACGCGTTTCGCCTGACCTGCAGGCTTGCTCAGCAACAAATACAATAAAGTTTTCAGCCATTTTAAGTGTTATGAATGCCGTGTCACGTGTGAAACTACTAAAACAGTGTATCAGAAGAAAGACTTGAAGTTTTTCAATTAAAAACGCAATGTTTCGATAATATATACAAACTTTTCTGCACACCATTAGCTGCATTAAATTAAACAAACTAATCGATATAATAACATAACATTACTACATAGTAGTGCTAATTCATTATGTGATATCTCTACTCGCTGTTGTGGACATGTGCCCATACTTCGCTGAATAATGAAACCTAAGTAGGCATCTCCTCTTAAACAGCAATATGTGTCTGTACCTGCGATGTCTTTATACAAATATTCTCACAATTGAGCCCAAGTGGGCATATATTCGATATAATAGATATATTATTTGTAAACATATGTACATCTTCTGAAAGTGCAAGTGCTAAATAACAAAAAACTGATTTTTATGTGATTTTTATAAAGTGAAAAAATATAAATAAATGGATAAAAACAGGAGGAAAGGGACGAGAACTCGCTCATTACTGCAAATTAATTATAGGTGTGTATGTAGATCTTCTTCCATATTTAAACCTTCTGGGATTTTGCTGTTCAATTGTATTATATATGAAGATTCTAACCTTCTTAATTGTTTCTCCACATTTCCACCTCTCACATTGGGCTTTATTGCATCTATTACAAAATACGATAATCCCTCTGTAGTTTTGCAATGGTGTTGCTCGAAATGACGTGCCACCGGGTAAGTTTTATCCCCATTCTTGATGGCTCTTAAATGTTGGAGCACACGTTTGTGGACTGGTAAGATTGTGCTGCCCACGTACCTCAGGCCACAAGGGCACTGAAGCACGTACACAGCATAATCCGTTTTGAAGGTGTAATGGCCTTTAATTTTCATCTGTCTGTTGGAGAGTCCTGTTTGATACATGGTGGTGTTTGTCCCATGTGCACAGGCTTTACATTTCGAACATCTTACAAATCCTTCTCTCCTTCCTAACCACATAGAGGCAGCCGCCTTATGTTTAGAAGCTGGTATCACATTACTGACCAACAGTTGTTTGAACGATCTTGCTCATCTGAACGTAATTTGCGGTCTCTTCTGTACCAGTTTGCCCAAAACTGGATCATTACGTATCAGATGCCAGTGTTTGGACAAAATGTCTCTCACTTTTTTATGCTGTGTATTGTAAGAAGTCACCATCCTACACTAGTTTTTATTCTCACTTTCCAATCTCTTTTTTGCATTACTTTTATTGAAAAGGATATCTTCTCTTGACCTTTTCTTAGCTTTATAAATGGCAGATTTTATACAACCTTCAGAATAACCTCTGGATTTGAAACGTGCTCTTAAAACTTCCAATTCTTTGTTGCAACTTACTTGATTACTGCAGTTGCGAATAGTACGCAGGCATTCCCCATAGGGGATACTTTTAATTAAATTCTGGGGGTGGAAACTTGTTGCGTGTAGTAATGTATTGCCCGCTGTAGATTTTCGGAATAACGAAGTCTCTAACCTCCCATCTTTTATGTACACTGTCAAATCAAGAAAATTAACACTAGTTGCGCTAACCGTACTAGTGAATTTAAGATTTAAATTGTTAGTGTGAAGTTTTTTGACAAAATCAACTAATGACTGTTCTGAGCCTTTCCATACGACGAACAAGTCGTCAATGAATCGACTCAAATGCATGACATTGTTTTGCCACTCATCCGGGTACAGCTTCTGGACCACCTGCTCCTCCCACCAGCCCATATGCAAATTCGCATAGCTGGGGGTGAAGCAGGTGCCCATAGCCGGCCGCATATCTGATGAAACAATTCGCCATTAAAAAGAAAATAGTTATTTTTTAGGCAGATAGATGTCATAGCAATAAGCATTTGCGTGCGAGGCCAGAATTTTACAGGTCTGTTCCCTAGGTAGTATTTAACAGCATTCAGACCATCTTCATGTTTTATGCTGGTATAAAGAGTAGTGACATCAATAGTTGCCAATAGGAAATCACTCTCCCATGTCAAATCATAGACCCGCTTGAGGAAATCCCCTGTGTCCTGAATATATGACGGAAGGGTTTTAACTATCGGACAAAGGAAAGAATCCACAAACTTTGATGTATTTTCTAGGGCACTACCTATAGCTGAAATTATGGGGCGTCCTGGTGCATTTACCTGATCTTTATGCACTTTTGGTATTAGGTACATTACAGGGGTAACCGTATGGTTAATTTTTAAGAACATTTATTCCTCATCCTTCAAAAGGCATTGTGTATACCAATCCTGTAATTGTGCATTGTAAAGGCGGTGACTAGTAATCATAACATCTTCAGAAATCCTCACATAGTTAAAGCGATTATTCAATTGCTTATATGCTTCACTCAGATATTGCTGTTTACCCCTCAGCACCACATTCCCGCCCTTATCTGTGTTACGTACAATACATTCTGCATTTGTGGACAATTTATTCACCAAAGCAGTGTAATCTCGTTGTTGTTGTGTCATTTTTTTATGCTTAACACTCGTGCTTTTACATAGACTCTTCAGTTCATTGGTTACCAATTCATTGTAAATGTCCACTGCATCTCTACTGGACATAGGTGTAAATCTAGAAGTAGGTCTGAAACTTGTTGGATCGTTGCTTGCAATGTCTATGCCTTGTATTTCAGCTAACATCGATGATTGACCCATAGCGGTCTGTGTGTCACTTCCTGTATTTGTGTTACTCAACCCAGATTCTTCTTCGAGTTGCCGTAAATCCAGCAAGAGATTCATGTCTTTGACCACTAGCTCCCCTGGCTGGTCATCATTTAAATTGATCTCACTAGTGAATGGTGCAGGTGCTTGTCTAACTATGGCGAAAAACTGTTTCTTTAACTTTAACATCCGAATAAATTTAAAGACGTCCACCCTTGTTTTTACATAATTGAAGTCTTCTTCCGGACAGAAGGATAAACCCAATTTTAGGATGCCTTTCTCTTTTTCAGTTAGTATAATACTTGTCAAGTTCATAATTGAAACCTCATTTCCTGTAGTCATTTCTGTTTGTTCTTGGCTTTCCCTTCGGCGCCTGTATTGTTTTGCGCCTTTGCGCCTCTGTTGCCTCTGCCTCTTCCTCTTGAAGGTTTTGCATTGTATACGAATGTCCTGGGGCGGAGGTTGAATCTCCTCTCCTGTTCTAAAAAACCAAATTCTTCGATCACGGAAGGAGCCGGTCCTGCAGTTGACCCACTTGGGCCTTCATCTCCATCGGTGTCTAATTCAGAGCTTGGGATGCTACTTAACTCTGACTGCGGGTCTATTGTGGGTTTATCACTTGCATTCATCCTTTGATGGCGCAGGGTTTCAAATTTCTTTGCGAACGTATAGATTTGCCCACGGTCGTAGTCAATTTTATCACGCATGTACTTCTGCGCTTTCCTCTCTTTAATTGACTCCTCAAGTTTGCGTAATCTCTCTTTCATCTCGGATTTGAATTTTGTTATTGTCTCTTGATCAGCTTCTTTGTCTAACATATCAAGGATTTGTTTGATTTCTTCAATGATTTTCGATCTATCAATGTCAGCGTACTTTATTAGGATAGCGAGCATTCTCTGTGAAGATTCTTGATTATTTTCTGCCCACTCACGAAGCATATTAGGTTTAGGGTCCTCATATGTAGGGGCCACTAAAATCCTCAGGCCTCTTGGAATACGCTTAACCTCTAAATAACGCTTTAGGGATTTAGACTCCCACCATTTTGATAGTTCTGAACGTTTCAGTTTTTCCAGTCTTTTCAATTGTGTTGTCAAATCTGATTTGGTCACATTTTTAGGTGCTCCAACACTTTTTTTCGTGCTTGCCATGGAATCATCAAATATCGACAGTGCCGCCTCCTCCCTTTCTCTAACTTTATCAGCTGACATTATGCCAAATGAATTTTCTTTAGTGGATGTTCACTACTAAACAAAAACCGCTGGTGTCTACGTTATATGTAATAGTAGAAATGCAATTCTTCACCGACTTTCCCTCTTCCCTAACCGCGCTGCAGAATCCACGCTTACCTGGGTGTTATGGCGCAATCCGCTGGTCCTTCGACTCTCCGGGTTACACCTCGCAATCCAGGTTCTGCTCCGGACAATGTTTCCTGGCGCGTTACCGCTTGCCTTCATCGCCGGTGAGGGGGGGCGGGGGTTTGTAGATCCAACACTTGTTGCTTGTGTTTAACCAACGCTGCTCCAGAACAGAGGGCGCGTCGCTTTGCGGACCACCCAAGCTCGGTCCGTAATAAATCAACAGACTTTCCTTCTACCAACAAAGGATGACGACGCCGTGTCTTGCCAAAATACTGATTTAATTGTCAGCTGTCGGACGCGTTTCGCCTGACCTGCAGGCTTGCTCACCAACAAATACAATAGAGTTTTCAGCCATTTTAAAGACATCGAGGATGCCGTTGATGAGCGGCTTGTGATTTGAAGTACTGTGACAAAGATGCGTCGCCCAACGGTGGTTTCGATGTAGCTACCGGGCTGCAATGCAAAGTACTGCATTATCAACGAGGATGCTGACGACAAAGTGTTTGGAATGAGGATGTGCCACAGGCATCGTAGGACCTTGCAAAGCAACACTCAGAGACTTCTTCAAGAAAATCCCAGCTACAGCTACGACAAATAGTTTAGCAGAAACGGCTGTCCTAACCACACATGCCAGCTCAGAGTATCTACAGGGAAACCCGCGCAACTCATAGCCCGCACTATGGTGCACGCTCCTCTGCCCAGATGGGGTGACTCCACATTCTCTGGCAGTACAACAAAGGCAGATGAGCCAGTAAAATCTGTAAACTCTATGACAAAAGCAGCCCTACTGACAACACAGGTCACCAAAGACAAGGCTGACCAGCAGTCATCCTCCAGGGCGGACCTCTCTGCATACAACCTATCACCATTTCTCATATCAAGTGATAACTCGCCCATCAACTTGGGCACTACACCTCCACACAAGAATTTCACCCATCAGGAAGTGCTTGACCATCATCGTAGTGACAAGCAAACTTCTGCCAGTGATACTATTCTCAGCACACCAGCAGCTCAATGGACTCGGGCTTCAACTGGAAACATAAAACCTCTTGCATCAAAGAAACTGTTCCACCTGAATGACTTAGAAAATCCTGTAAGTGTACAGGGAGAGCTAAATGATCATTACTGGAATTATCCTTTTTTCAAACAGATGCTACCAGGAACCTGAGGACACAAGAAGGACCTGCTTCGAAAACAATAACAGATACACCCAATACAATTTGGCCTCAACTTTTGCAAACTCTACAATCTACAGTTTCTGTTCTAAACTTTCACTCTGACAAATTAGACATCCAAGTTGATCTTCTAAATGCACTTGCAGTGTACACAATTATCTAGAAAGCATAACCAAATTGATGACAGGAGCGCAATCAAACTCCAACTTGGTTCAATCAGTATGCTGCTGCTCCCCAATAATTGACAGCTTGTCCTCACTTTCAACGTTTCTCACCACAGTCCTGACTGAAGTCAAGAAACTCCCTACGGGGCTGGCACAGTGTCCACAACAAATGGACATGGACCAAGCTTTTAAAGTACACAGTGACGTAAACTCAGCTGCTAACACTGGAAATTACGCTCTCTGTCCAAGCGCTATTACAGTAGAAGAAGAAGCAGCAACTGCATCAACATCTGACACCCCTCCTGTAAGCACCATAAGTGGAAAGTCCAAGCTTCTCCAGATGCGTAACCCAGACCAATCAGGGTCACAGATAACACCCCTGACTTCAACAAAGACACTACCTGGTAGCAGAGAGGCAGCATCGGGTAATACAGCTATGGTGATCGATTCTCAATACGACCTCTTAGCAAGAGGGAAAAGAAAAGACTCTGAAAACAGTGCAACAAGACAAATAATCTTATCCAGCACGCAACACATGACTTGTTTTCAATCTTTGCAAGGGGTAGAGCAGAATCTCACCCAGCTGGAGGTGAAAGCAGTCTCCCACAGCTGCAGCATACTCCCATGTCAACCCTGGAGGTAGCAGCCGAACTCATGGGCTTTAAGTTGCAGGAACCCAGCCCCCAGGGTGACCTAAGGCAACATCCTGCTGATACTGGTGTAGGTCCAGGGGGAAAACAATATAATCCAACTATATACAAGCCAACCAGAGTAGACCTAATTTCACCACCCTTGACCAACACCCCGAGCGGAAAGGGAGTCATAATAACCAACGCTGACAAAGAGAACATCGAAACACACTTACGGAGCAACTTAACATTTATAAAGCAGCCAGCGATGACCCAGCACCATTTCCTAAGGATTCCATTAGAGTTACAATTACAAAGGATCCAGGTACTCTGACCCCGCATAAGGAAACTGCTCAAAACTGGACATCCGTATTATGATCCCCATGAGGAGCATCGCATGGAACAAAATTTGACTCACACTGGAGGGAGCAGGCCCCACGCAGGACCAGGGATTCTAATCAAGATCACAGTTACAACACAGCCCTGCCAAATCAAAACGTCAGGCTATTGTTTACTCCGGAGTACCTCTCACAAGGTCCTCACAACATTTTAAACAGTGGGAACATCCTCAGGCTGTTTAAGTCTATCCCTGAACAGAGCGGCTTGGAGTCTAGTGATATCGTAGCAATTGGATTTCTTCCCCTTAAAGGTCACCAAATCACAGAACCTACACTAGTCACATTAATTTCGACAACAATTGAACAGCAAATTGTATCCACTACAGAGCTATTCAGTACATGGGGTATCAAAATAATTCCCTTGAAAGACCCAGGCTACCCCGCAGTATTAGCAAAATCATCGGACACTATGATTACTGCCCGGAAGAAGCCGTTCTCAATACTAAAAAATGCTCAGGGTTGTGTTTTCACAAACCACAGGGCACAAAGGGTGCAGGATTCAGACCATATGGGGGATGACTGGGCCTGGCTGTCAGCAGCATTAGCCAGCAGAAGCCTTGATTGAACCAGTCTTCAAACAGTCACCGATGTTAATGCGCCATCACTATCCATGTGTTCCTGGAATATTAATGGTCTCACGCAGAAACTCCAGTCTTTAGATGTGATCAAGTTTTTAAGGAATTATGAAGTCATATTTCTCCAAGAAACATGGGCGGAGACAATCCTGCCAATAGCGGCTATCTAGAGTACAGGTTATCAGCCACTAGGGCCCATAAGTTCGGCAGATCAAAAGGTGGGTTATCAACCTATGTCTCCGTTAAGTTAAAAGTCACTAGTGATCAGTTAGCATGTGAGGAGAACTGCCTTTCTGGTATTAAGATCATTAGTGTAAAAACACAGCAATTATTACTACTGATAAACATGTACATCAGTCCACACGCCAGAGAGAAAAGGACCAAATTGAACCATCTAACACAAACCCTGTGTGAGCTAATCAATGAATACCCCAATACAGCTTGCTTTATCACAGGGGACTTCAAAACAAATCTTTTCCAAGACGTTCCGGAAGATTATGAGGAATCCTATCCAGGGAGAGACCAAAAGATTACTGAGCAGGTTAAACCCACCGGCTGTAAGTATAGCAAACTTAGTGAATACGTGGTCCTGCAACTTAATAGCATGGGCTACACAATATTGAACGGTCACTTCTCGCAGGACAAGCCGCCAAACTGGACAAGATCCAATGCGTAAACCTGCTCCTACCTTGACTATTCCATCTGTAATGGTGAAATGTTTCCTTTGGTTGAGAATTATCATATCGCCCCACAGACGGAGAGTGACCATCATCCACAGATTATCATCCTGTCAGTTAATTTATAACACCACGCCATGGCAAGGCCAACAACCAGTGGAATATACACAGACAATCTTAAAAAGCTTAAATGGACAAATTCCTCCATAAACACTGCAATGCTTTTAGGTGAAAATAGTACAAACACTGTATCTCCAATTACAGCGTCAGCGAACTGCACTGAGCAATTGCTCATTAAATTCCCTCAATCTATCTGTCAATTTTATACCCGCAATTACACTATTATTAGAGCCACAATCAAGGACCTTAAGAAAAAATGCAACACAGCCCTGAGAACGCCCTGAAGTCTCCATGGGTCAGGCTGACGCCATATTCAAGCAAGCTCAAAGAGCCTATAGGCAGGCAGTACTTTTAGAGAAGCGTAAACGCTCAGAATACTTCTGGTTTACACTACTTCAAGCCAGTAAGAATCCTAACTCAAGGGTTTTTTGGTCCTTAGTGAGCTAACAAACTAATGGCCAAAGAGGCTGGGGCTGTGCTAATATTTCAGAAGCAGAATTGGCACCTTTTCTAATCACTCATTTTGAAGCAACGGAGGAGGAAGTTAGCCTTGTATTCAACAGGGCAAAAATGGCACACCCAACTGGGATTGGATCCCTGTGTCAAGACCTGGCCCGCCCTATCATGACTGACCCTGAGGAGGAAGATATACTTATGGATAGTAGTGCAAGAACGATACCCACAACAGATAATGAAGTTTCCCTTCAACTTCGGGATCCACCGTATGATGACAAAATTGATCAGGCAGCCTTTACATTGGAAATAGTGCGTGTCATAACAAATGGTAGATCCTATGGAGCACCTGGGCCCAATATGTAATAGGCATTATTCAAACAAGACATTCCATTCTGGGCAGTTTGCAACGCTATTTGATTACTGCCAGATGACCTCACAGATACCCCACTCATGGCGTGGTGCCACAATACATATGATCTACAAAACAGGCACAAGATCAGATCAAAAAAATTAAAGGTTGATAGCCCTCCTCGACAATGACGCCAAATATTACGCCAGTCTGCTGCTTGAAGACCTAACATCATGGGTGGAAATAAAAATGGTTTATCCCATTTAATCAAACTGGGTTTGTGGCTAAATCAGGGACTCTGTCCAATCATACTGCAATATCAGTCCTGATGGACATAGCAACAGCCTTAAAATCTTCAATACACTGTTGTTTTTTCGACTTCAAGGCAGCGTTTGATCGAGTGCCTAGGGGTTTATTGTGGGCTAAGCTACAGAGATGGGGGATACCTCAGCCCCTCTTGGAGGTCATAAATTAGCTCCATTCCGACACATGGATCCACATTAAGCTGTGCGAAAGAGCTCATATTTCCAGTAAAATTATAACATCACGAGGAGTGAAGCAGGGGTGCATGCTGGGCCCCCTGCTTTTTAATTCATTTTTTGCAGATTAAACGCAGTCCTTCAATGTCATCAACAGTCACTCTCCAAAAATAGATGGCACCAGGATTAGTAACCTGTTGTATGCTGACTATCTCGCCCTGTTTAGCTACAGGGAGGAAGGCCTTCAACGGCTTCTCGACCAACTGTATATTTATACAACTGCCAACAAACTGGAGGTGAATTTGACCAAAAACAAGTTTGTAACATACAGGCGGGGGAAAAAACAGCAGTAAAAACATCACAATGGAACAGCCCTATAAATACATAGGGGTTCACATTGATATTAGATGTTCCTTCATGAAACAATGACAAGAGGTCGAAGCAAAAGACCTGATGCTACAGGTGATGCTACTAAAACTAGCAAAACAATTACTGGGCCCAAGCCTGTCCCCATTAGTAGCAGTCAAGAGGGCTAAAATTCTTCCTTCTTCAACCTATGGCCAGGAAATCATGTTAGGAAAATGAAAAGAGGACGAAGGGACTCAAGAGTTTCCAATTGTAAACATGTTTAATGGAGGTTCACAGAGAGCTGTCCAGGCCAACAGCGTCGTGCGAGGCATCAGCAGTAACTGCCACACACAGAACATTCGTGGCATTCTGCTCGTGCCTGCACTCTACATTCCAGATAACACCCACCTCGAGCAGATTATGCCAGCATCACCACACCTCCTTTTTTAATAAAACAATTCCAATAGTACATACTCCCAATAGGTAGGGAGAACAAGTAATGGCACAGAATAACAGAAAATAAAAAAACAGTACAAGATTATATGCAAGTTTAAACATAAATCAAGCAATAAAAACCAAACAGAAATATAAACAATGAAATCAAACATAATCACGCAATCTACTGGGTGTAACATGTACCCTGGTGCTCTTTCTGTATATTTTCTCAGCACCACCCACACCAGTAGAAACCCTGTCCCCCTGGAAAACATCCTTGGTGGTATCAACCAACCAAGAGCGCATACAGGGATCCCTTGCTACGCGAGAAGTATTCCACCAGTTACCATTGGACAATTTCACAGCATTTCTACGTACCTCAACAATCTGTTGAGGCTCCATGAACTTGGAAAAACCTTTTCTTACAGAAACGGGATTATTTACTCTGACCCAATCCCCAACATTCAGTCTATGTGTCTCTCTTCCAACAGTGGTGTTATGTTTCATATAGGTACCCTAATATAGGCCCGGGTAATATTATACACCTTCACCTACATTATCTCCCTTATACTACACAGTAACAAGCCTTTAGGATTGAACCTTTACCTAGTTCTAGTCCTGGGCGCAGAAGGAGGGTTTTCCCTGAACAATAGCGTCCTATAACTTCATCAATGGACTCATACAGTATGAATGAATATTCATGAGGGTTCTTGGAAACCAGGCAGGGGCTACACCACCTGTATAATATCTACGTACAAGGTTCATCCCATACGTCATCCTCAAATCCAACAATGGCTAATACAAGAAACAAGAGACAAAGAAACCCTAGATACTTTTTGTATAAATACAGCACATCTTGCTAGGGTTAGCAGGAGGGAACCGAGACTTCCAGGCCGACACACTGACCAGAGACGCTGAGGCTCCTGCATGCAGACGCTACAGCTGACAGTGGTCTAACACATCCCTCGCGGGGTGTCCAACTCGAGACCAGGACGGGGTCCCACACTCTCTCACTCCAGGTAATGGGGTTCGACCAAATCCTAAAGGGATTCTTGGCTTCACACCTAATCACATGCTAGGTACACTTAGGTACATCTAGATAGGCATCGTAGGAGTACACTCACTTTTATCATGCATTTTATATTCATGTATGTATCCATGATTATTGCAAGATGGTAGAACTGTACTATCCTTTTATTTTCACTGTACTGCTAATCATATATATCTGCTACTGTCTAACGGTTGTTGCAGCACATCTATTTTACACTAGAAGAACAACTGTGCAATAAATTCTTATTGTAACACGCCCGACTGTTTCTTCTGTGTAACTCTCTGAGACTGAATAAGTGAGCACGAGTGACTGAGCGAAAAGCAGTATATTGTTTCCACGATCCTGGGGGATCAGGGTTCTCATGTTCTGAGGTTGCCAGAAACTATTCTCTCCCCGATAAGAGGAGATTCTAGTGGCACTGTGAGCTAGCTAAAACAGAAAGGCTAACATTCTCGGTGAGGGTACTCAGAGCCAGTCTGCCACCAATCCTACAGTTTATGTTATCCGAACGCGCAGATCCTGTATGGGTAATATAGGAACTACACGACAGTGGAATCACAGTTCTTTAAACAAACTTCTGTAGACTTCTTATTTGCTGACTCCCACACACATTTCAGATTACAATCTTCATGAAAGGTCCTGACCATCCAAAATGGGTAAACCTGAGAAGAAGCTTTTCTTCCCCTCATAAGTTCAAATGGACTGATGTTTGTGGCAACATGAGGTGAGATACGATGAGGCCAAACTAAATCTCTTAAAGCTTGAATGACAAGCTCACGGGAGCACAAGTTAGAATGCAGTGCGATGAAAGTACTAAACACTGTACCACAAACCGGACAAAAAAAAACGGTTTGTCAATGAGGAAGGACGCTCTCTGTACCTCCGCAATGCCTCCACAAGACAATATGTATATATATAAAAAATGTACTCACATCTGCCGGCCGCAAAATATTCACGGCAAACCTGAAAGTTCGTGCAGGAAGCGGTTCCGTCTCAACGATCCCGTCCTCTGTCGCCACTGACAAGAGGACGAAGGGACTCAAGAGTTTCCAATTGTAAACATGTGTAATGGAGGTTCACAGAGAGCTGTCCAGGCCGGCAGCGTCGTGCGAGGCATCAGCAGTAACTGCCACACACAGAACATTTGTGGCATTCTGCTCGTGCCTGCACTCTACATTCCAGATAACACCCACCTCAAGCAGATTATGCCAGCATCACCACAGAAAAGACTACAGCCCGTTGAATAAACTCATTGCTAAGATTTATAAGCAAGTGTTCTGACCACCGAAATCCTCATCCCTGCCCAGGTCAGAGTCAGACTAAATTTTGGCCTTTCAGACCCCCGGGTGACAGGGGCTGGTGCCTATCTAAACCTGTGCAATAAGTTACGAAGGGCCAGGGCTGGCAGTCAGGATGCATTGCTATGGTCCAAAATCAGCCGTAGCCAACCAGGTCAGCACACCGTCTGTATCTAGAAGACTGCTTGCAGCTCCTGGAATCAAAGTACCTCTGGAACAGTAATCCAACTCTACAATATTTCAAAATGAGCATAAGAAAGTGCATTTGCCTCTGGTCCTTTCGCTCAGACAGGATACAACTCGCCAAATGCGGACACACCTGGTCAATCATTAACGGGTATAAGCCAGCCACCACACCATCATATTTTCCCTGCACGTACGCTGTTGACTGGAAGATACGATTTACGGCCCTTAGGCTAGGGGAGTGGCCTTTTCTTAAACATCTAGCCAGTTGACGTCGTCGAAGCAAGAATAAAACCTGGAGCGTCTGTGGTACCAGCGAGAAATCATTTCAACAACGTAGTATGCATTTGCCCAGCCCTGCTGAACGAACACAGGGCTAGCCTACGAAGAGAATGAAACAAACTGGGTGTTCGTACCTGTCAGCAGGCCATCATTGCTTTTTTAAATCACGACAAGACAGTTTTAAATATCTTGTTGACCAGGTTTGTCACCACTGCAATCAACATGTGCAGTCGGCAGGGGTTCTAAAATGCAGTTTTCTGTAATTTTGGCCCAGGGCAATCTTAGCTCGTCGTCTTTATAGCTGATTATCTGTAAAAACTAGCTGTTTTACAGCACCTGCACTTTATTTAATCCTTATGCTGCTATAATTTAGGACCAACCTGCTGCTTTCAAAACTAGTTGTTTTACAGCACTTGCACTTTATCGCAACCTTATGCTGCTATAATTTAGGATTAACCTGCTGCTTCCACTTATAATTGAATAATGTGCTAAACAAGGCTGTCACTTCACTGCACTTGCACTTCATCTATACTCTGCGCCTTGAAGGGCAATTCTAGTCGTCTTTTTATAGCTGATATCAACAAAATCAGTTGATTATTGCATTTGTATTTTATTAAAACTCGTGCTGCTGTGACTAATGAATAACCCGCTGCTTTCACCCAATAACTAACTAATGCGGTAACAGCTTTGACCAAGCGAAATTATAGCTCATTTCTTTTATAGTTGACATCTGTAAAACTAGTACTTTTAAAGCATCTGCAATATATGGAAACTTAGTGCTACTATTTTCATCTATAATTGAACGATGTGCTAAATCAGGCCTGCCGCATCACTGCACTTGCCGTTTACCTATTCTCTGAGGGGCCGATTCACAGAACTAATCTGAGATAAAATCCTAAATTTACTACTTTTGGTATTCACAGAAGGCATTTAGTAGTAATAAAGTTAGGACTCCTAACTTTACTACTACCAAACTGAGACAAAATCCTAACTTTATGACTTTCGGTATTCACAAAGGCATTTAGTAGTAGTAAAGTTAGGAGTCCTAACTTTACTACTACTAAATGCCTTCTGTGAATACCAAAAGTAGTAAGTTTAGGATTTTATCTCAGTTTAGTAGTAGTAAAGTTAGGAGTCCTAACTTTACTACTACTAAATGCTTTCTGTGAATACCAAAAGTAGTAAGTTTAGGATTTTATCTCAGATTAGTTCTGTGAATCAGCCCCTGTGTTCTTATTCCAAAGCTGCAAACAGGTAACATCTACTTTTATTTCTTTTTTAAAATGCATGGCCTTGATTCTTGTTTAACTCGCAAAACCTGACTTTGTGCAGTTTCATAAGAATAATAATTAGCGTGTCCCTATATGTGGTTGATTAAAGCGGTTGTCCCTTTATGTGGTCGATCAAAGCAGTAACCCCAGTATGTGTTTTAATATCTAAAATACGTCCTTGTTTTAGATGCTTACATTTTATTCTGTGTCACTTGCAAGAACTTGACAATGTCTATTTATACTTGCTATTTTATATTGTAAATGTTTTTAAAATAACCATAAACAATAAAGGTATTATTAGGAGGGTACTGATCTGCACAAAGACCAACTGCCAGTTACACCTGGCTATGTGAGCCAGGATGCAGGCTGTAGGCACCATATTTTATTTATTTGTTGAGTTTTGTATAGTGCAAACTTGACTCAAAGGTATCAGAGCACTTAACAGCATTTGCTTATCGGTCATAGCATGAGTTACAATTATAAGTATATATGCATAGGGGCCGAATGTAAACAAAAGTACAATAAGCATCAGGATATACAGCTGATACAGTGTTGGGGTTTATATGTACGGCGATAAGTGAGGTAGCTATGGAATATAAATATATATAGGACACTTTAGTAGTGGATACAATACATATATAAATAGTGCAATACAGATTTAGTATGGCAGCACATCTGCTAATTATATATGGAGTACATAAAATATATAATAATAGTACGAGGTATATAATTGAGGTAGCCAAAGAGAGTGTCATGATGGTGAGGGGGAATCCCACTGTTTTCTCAGCAGCAGCGCTGTTCAGATGTGTTTAGGGGCTGTGTGGGGATTTGCCAACCATACAGTCTGATGGTTTAAGGGAGTGAGATTAAGATTTTGTTGGAGAGGAGAAGTTTCAGTTCCTTCTTGAAGTGAGGGAGTGATTGATTGTCCCTTAAATCTTGCGGTAGCGAGTTCCTTATTCCAGGATGTCCCTTAAATCTTGAGGTAGTGAGTTCCTTATTCCAGGAATGTTGCCTGAGAATGAGCTGGTGAGAAATTTCTCTTTCTTAAATTTTGGTGGAGTAAGGAGAATGCAGTCAGAGCTTCAAAGAGGTCTCCTTTGTCCAGATTTTGATAATTTATTTGCGAGGTAGGCTGGTGTTTCCATGTATAGAGTTTTGTGGGTTATGCACGCTGTTTTGAATATAGCTCTTGCCTCGATTGGTAGCCAGTTGAGTTTCTTGAGGGTGGGGGACATTTGATCGAAGCGTCTCTCCCCTGACAGTAGTCTAGCTGCTGTGTGGAGTGCAGCTTTCAAGGAGGCTAGGTGTGTTTTTGGGGCCACCAATGACATCCGCTACCTCCTCGACCAAGGCGAAACCGCAGCCCTCTTCCTACTGGACCTCTCGGCTGCCTTCGATACCGTCTCCCACCGCACTCTAATCACAAGACTCCATGACACGACAAGGCCCTGGATTGGATCCACTCCTTTCTTACCAGCTGAACACAGCGAGTCAGACTACCTCCGTTTCTCTCAGAAACCTAGACAGATCAGCTGCGGAGTGCCCCATGGCTCATCCCTGAGGCCCACCCTCTTCAACGTCTACATGGCTTCCCACGCTGCCATCATTAGGAACCATGGACTCAACATCGTCTCCTATGACAATGACACCCAGCTGATTCCCTCCCTCACCAACGAACCAACAGCCTCCAGAATGAACTTCCACAGCAAGATGAAGGCCGTTGCCACCTGGATGAAAGATAGCTGCCTCAAGCTCAACTCGGACAAGACCAAAGTACTCATCCTCGGTCCCACCCCCTCAGCCTGGGATGACTCCTGCTGGTCCGCCGCACTGGGAACCCCCACACAGACCACGCACTTAACCTCGGCATCATACTGGACTCCTCGCTCACAATGAACTGCCAGATCAACGCAGTTTCCTCATCTTGCTTCCACACGCTCTGCCTCCTTCGAAAGACATTCATATAGATCCCCTCAGAGGAGATCAGGCGAATCAGAGAGAGCATTGTTGCAGAGGGGCGTGGCATTAGGGATCGGAACTCAGAGCTCACCGTAGCAGAGAGCGGTAAGCCGGTGGGGGCGAATACCCGCTTGGGACCCGCACCGCAGGTCACGGCAGACCGCAACTGTCATTGATTCCTGGAAAAGTGACGGATAGCGAGGTTGCGTGCAGGCCGCAGGAACCGCGGCCCGTCAAAACCACCGGACCGCAAATGGCCTGCAGGAGCATGACCGAGGCGGCGGAGGGGGGTCGCTGGGTGCAGCGGAGGAGCGGGCCGTGCTGTGCCAGCACTCGACTGCATCGCCTGCACCGCATTGTACCCCACCACTCCCACACCCACCACAGGTGAGCCAAGAGGCAGGTGTTGGGTGCCAGGTGTCAGGAGGCCAGTAGGTGGAGGGGATGTGGAGGAAAGGAGCGGTGAGCCGGCTGTCTGCTGTCTGCTGTTTGCTCACATTCTGCCAATGCTCTAGCCTCAACTCCTCTCTGCCCCTCTCAGTTTTTGGACAGCTTTTGGACATCTTTTGGATACATATTGCCGTCTGCCTACCTACCGCTACCTGCCAGTACTGAGGCTGGCAAGGAGCACCTGGGCGTTAAAGAGTGTGTGGCGGCTTTAGAGAGCTGCCACAGAGAGGATGCCCCTTGGCAGCCCTACGGAGGTGGCCCAGACAGTCTGGGTGTGGCTTGTGGGGGCAGGGAGTACCCCGCTTTGCTCCACGGTAGCCAGTCAGCCTTCTACCCAGTCTCCTCCAAGCTTGATTCTAGCCCGCAATAAGAGCCACAAGAGACAAAAGACAACCAGGAAAATGGGCTGATACGGCAGATAGAACAAGCTAGAGCCCCAGCAAAACTGGGGGTTGATATCAGGCCCTCGCATTCATCCTGTTATTTAGCTCGCAGGACGCCACGGCAGCAGGGGTACCAAGCAAAGCGTGCCACCAACAGGCAAAAAACATCGGTGTGTGCTGCCTCATCTGAAGAGGTCTTAAGGGGTGGATCAGTGAAATCGGGAGGTGTGAGGAGTGCGGAAGGAAGGAAGGAACAAAGGAGGAAGAAAGAAGGGAGGCAGAGCTCCAAAACCTTCCCATACAGGAGCTGAAGAATGACGCGCAAAAAAAAGCCAAACTATCAAAAAGGGACAGAAGCAGAAGAGAGTGCGCTCACAGGGCGTACATTAAGGTTCACAAGAAGTATGGCCCAGCTGCACAATCAGGAGCTAACAACAGGGAACCCTCCCCAACAAGGGCTCATAACCCAGTATTTTCAAGCACCGGACAGCCCAATAATAATCCTGAACAGTTCTTCAGAAAGGATAGAGGAGGCGACAGTGCACAATTTTCAAGGGCTGGAGGCCTGCCAAGAGTGGGTGGACCCTCCCCTCACTGGAAAGCCTACCCTTGAGCAAGAAACCCATCCACTTCCCGGAGACGGGGAACAGGAATAGGAAGCACAGGAACAGAAAGCACAGGCTCAGCCCCCCTTCAGTGGGCACCAAGTGGCAAATGAGGCCAAGAGCGGCAACATCTGCAATGAAAGGGCCAGTGAGACTGTGCCCAGGAGGCTCCCGCAGCATATAAAGAACGCAGAAAACTACAGGAAGCCAACAGACAATGCAAACAGCCTTCTATCAACTGAAGCCCTAATCCGCTGGCGACCGGATGAGGAGAAGTCCAAGGACAATGAGGAAAATGTAACAGCGTCAACCAACCCGAGATCATTTATAACTATCTCACCTGGTAACTGTTGACAGCTTGATTCACCAGCGACAGAAGACCTCACCGACTCCTTCCTACAAAAACTAGAACTAACAATAGAAAGGACCCTGGATCTCACCCCAAACCCCTTTGGGAGAAAGGGCCCTCATGCTGGCAACCAACAGGCCAGGAAGATCATGAAGATGACTTTCACCTGAAAGCCATCAGAGAAGCACCAAAGTTAATAGCCAGGGCTCTGATCAGGCAGTCAATAAAAATGGAGGTCCAAATTGATGTCCTACAATAGCCCAGTGCCTAGCGAACCAGGGCAACACACTGGCAAAACTGGAGGCTACAATCTACAACAACCAGGACATGATAGCCCGCATGAGCTCATGTTTTGACATCATAGAAAAGTGGGCAGAGCTGCCCGAAATATTGAGGGATATGGTAGCGCTAACCAAGGGCAAGGGGGACCTACCGACAACACTCAGATCCCTCAGGCTAACGACAGGGAATAAGAACCCACTGGCATCTAAAGGAGAACACAGCCCAGCCATGAGCCCAGAATCAAAGGACTCCAAGGAAAGAAGAAGAGGCATAAACATTGTGGCAACCCCAAGCAGGAGTGAAAGCAAGAAGACTCCGATAGCCACGAAGCAAAGGAAGGAGCAGAGCTTAAGGAGACCACCGAGGGGGCAGCGGGAGAAAGGACAGAAGCCCCCCTATCGAGGAGGGCAAAGAAAAAGCTGAAGAGATCAAAAATCAAAAGAGGATCAATCATGCCGGCAATGCTGAACAGCCGTAGACCTGAGCAAAAAAGCAACTCAAGGCTACTCATCCCAATCTTCAACTTCAATCTTCAATCTTAAACAGCAGATCAGGTCCCGGGTAATCACAGAAGACAAAGCCGAAGAAACAGAAGTTCCAACGCAACAAAGTAGGCATCAGGCAGACCAACAACCAACAGGGCTAGCACCGGACCCTGGTTAGGTGGTAGCACCCAGGGCTAGCCTGGGAAAGGAGGATGCCTGTACACAAATGAGGACACCCACCCACTGAGGCAGGAGACTCAGAAAGGCCCGAAGGGGTGCATTACACTCTCCCTGACGGAGCAGCAGCCAAAAGACATCTTGGCTGGAACCTCAAACAGGACAGCAGGAGAACAACAGTGTAGAAATTCCAAAAACCACTCTCCAAGCCTGGGCGCACATAGCCTCAGCCTGGAGGGGGGGACATACTCCCACTGGACGCACAAAGGCCTAAGGAAATGCCCACAATCCATGAGGTGGTGCTCACCCCTAGATATTTAATTAAAGGCCCTTATAACATCCTAAACAGGTCCAACATTCTCCGACTATTTGGACACACCGCAACCTTGACTCAGATCACATCGGAAAACCTGGAGTGGGTAAAGTTTAGAAGGACACATGTAGATACCCACGGCGATTCCTTCTTACTGGGATTTAGCCAACAGAATCTTCAACAGGCAGTTCTTGGTGGAGCCAACAACTAGCTAGCTGGGGCAAAGACGTTAAAGAACCCAGCCTGCCGAAATACCCGCACGTTCTTATCCCTCAACACGAGGAGTGAAGGGCTTCATCAATTATGAAATGCACAAACGACTATAGAAAGCGAGGGAGAAATACCATTGAATGACCAAGCACTCTAATAAACATCTCCATTTCTCACAGAGACAACCTGCGGAGAGTGCTAATGAGCCAGACTGCGCAGGCCTCAACGGACCAACCCACAGACCAACCCACCCAACCAACCCAACCAGATCTTCAAACAACTCAATATCATAGTGATCAGTCAATCCTCAGAGACTTTCAACATGGGCCAGACTTGAACCCAATTTTTCAAAAGTGCAAAGCGCAGCCCAGCAAAACGGCAAAACAAAACAGCAAAGGTGATTGTGATATTGAACCCGTGACTCAAACAGAAATCACTTTGCACCAAACGAAAGTTTGTTCAGATCATCATAACACACCAACTGGTCATGGCAGTCCACCCACTGGAGAACCTAGGCCCCAGTGCAAGGCCTCAAAAGTCCACGACATTATTCATCGGGACACAAAGCTAGCTTGCGCGAATCCCCACAGGCAGTCAATCCCCACAGCACACACATCTCACCCAAGTGATCAATTTTTTCTACGGTATATGAAGCAAGCACCAGACCAGACAGAGGCTCTGTTTAATCAACAGACTACAATAGACTTCCGTACACTTGAACCAAAGGCAATGCCACTCATCCTAGCTTGCCCTACTACCCAATCTCTCACAGCCCCTGCCATCAACCAGAGCGACCACTACCCTTCTCCCAAATGATGGAACAAATAACACACATGCTTCCTGGGGAAAGCCAACGGGGTCATTTACCCCTTGAGTCCCCCTCTTTTGATCACACCCAGCGCTTGTCTTGCTTAGAAATTCATGGAGACACCTCACGGAGACTAGAAATGATCCCTCACTACAGGTCTAGAGGACGCCATGACACACTGAACAGAAGCGCAATCTTGAAACATACTAACACAATAGAAGCTTTGAGTCACGTGACAATGCATGACATAGAAGGCATTGAGTTCAAACTCAATCGAGAGAGGGCAGATCATGAAAACACTGTAGTCACCTGGAACAACTTTAAAACAGCTACGATGGTTTGGCACCAAAGGGATTGCTTTTTAAACTTGAGCATCAAATTAAAAAGAAACAAGCCGGAGAAGTACCCCAGCCCGTTACAGCGACAGCAGAATTACCACCTGAAAACCTCTCAGGGGCGCAATAGGCCCAGTAGGAAAGCATCCAATTAACACCGAAAATTTGTGTATCACTCATACAGCAGTGCCCGGGGCACCGAGTTATATGAGACAGGTCTTCGCGAAAAGCAAACAGGTCCACACTCAATCAAGATGAATAGCATGATTACCACTGGGCATAACAAAGACCCCTCCTAATCCATTGTTGAAACTCTGCTCTTGGAACGTGAACGGCCTCAAAAACAAGGTGGAGGAGCCAGACCTCATCTTGTATCTACAAGAGTTTGACATCCTCCTCCTCCAAGAAACTTGGGCCGAGGAACCTACACCAATCACAGGCTTCAAAGTGCTTCAACAACAAGCAACAAACAAATCTAAAGAGGGTAGAGCAGCAGGAGGCCTCTCAATCTATATAGCAACCGGCCTCCAGCTGCGTCAAGACAGCGTAAACATTAGGCTGGCATGGGCAAAATGCCTCTAACTCTCACCTTACCAAGACCTAGGATCACAAACCAACACCGCCGATGCTAACCTACTACTTTGCAATGTTAATATTCATCCATCTCGGAAGAGCAAACAGGACCAGATCTCTTCACTAGTATCAATTCTAAAATCACTTAAGAAGACATTTCCACAATGCAAAATTATATTGTCTGGAGATTTTAACATGCACTTACTACAAACAGACCCTCAACAAGCTCACAAACAGTTCCTTGGGACAACCATGAAACTCTTACCCCCGGTAATAACAAAACATCAAAAAAACGATCATATTGGGAAATCATGCATCACTGCTTTAGAAGCAATCGGCCTGTGTGCTCTTAATGGCCGCCTTCCACAAGACCAACCAGCCGCGTTCACAAGGAGCTCTAATAAAACCACCCCAACTTTAGACTACACATTCGTGGACTCAGAGTCCTTTGACAAAATGTATTCTTTCTCCATACAACCAAGAGTAGAAAGCGACCATTTTCCCCAGCAGATCGAACTTCTTATATATCAAACAAGAGCCCCAGAAAGGAACGACCTGATGGCCCACCCTTGTGCCTACAATTGAAAACATCTGGCCTGGAATGGAAGGATGGCAGCCGTCATAATGAAGTTCATTATCACATTTACTTCTCAAACATATACTGCCCAACAGGTGATGTGGACTAACTGGAAACTCCTCACAGCTGGACTAGTCACCAACTGGCAAGCCAATACTCCACATACCCTTAAATTAACAACTAAATGAGGCCCTTGGTTTACTGCAGCCCTTCGGAGAGAAAAAGGAGCCATCAACAAGGAAATCAGGCAGCTGCGTAAAAACAACTCAATGCCTAGCCACTCCATCATAGAGCAAATCGCGGCCCTAAGGCACACCTATAAGAAGGCACTTTGGGCAGCAAAAAGAACTTATCAGGAAAACATATGAATAAAACTGCTACACACAAGCAAAACAAAAAACAGTAAACAGTTCTGCGCAGAAATTAACACACTTGCAAATAGTAGCTATTGTCATTATCATGCTGGCATTTCAGAATCGGACTGGATAGAGTTCATTGAGGCAGCCCGCCCAGAGCAATCCATCTATAGTGCCACACCAAAAGGTGCAACCACCAAGGGTGTATTGCCCACAGTATGTTCGTTAGAGGCTAATTGGCTGGAAGAATTGGAGCTTGGGCAATCCTTGAAGAAACTCAGATCATACGGGGCACCGGGACTGAACGGTCTCCCCAACGCTGTATTCAAATAGGACCAGGCCTTTTGGGCATCCTATCTTACCCCCCTATTCAATTTGACATTTACCAACAATACAATCCCACTGTCATGGAGAGGCAGTGTTCTTCATCCCATCTTTAAATCAGGCTCACGGACAAATCCCGCGAACTATAGATTAATCGCCTTGATTGACGTTGGAGCAAAACTCTACGCTGCCAATCTTCTAACAGACCTGGAAGCATGGACATCAGTCGCAAAAATCATTCCGGCTACCCAAACAGGGTTTAGGGCAGGCATGAGTACAACCACTAATCTCCTGGCCCTCACTCTCATGATTGAAAAAGCCACCCATAAGGCCTTCAATTCATACACCTGCTTTGTCGATTTAAAAGCAGCATTTGACACGTTCCCGAGAGGCCTCTTATGGGCAAAAATGGCCAGATGGGGAGTGCCCCCAAACCTTCTCAATGCCATCATTAATCTATACTCTGACACCTGGGTTCAAATTAAAATAGGCAAGGGCGATAGAATGACCAGAAAGATCCCCACATCCATTGGTCTCAAACAGGGATGCATCGTCGCCCCTTGCCTTTTTAATATTTACACAACAGACCTGGAAACCCTGCTTTCAGACGTCTCGAGCGATCCACCAAAACTCGCACAAAGGCAGTGCATAGTTTACAATACGCAGATGACATTGTCTTAAGCCAGACTTCCATCGGCCTGCAGCACTAAATATCCACCCTACACTGTATAACTGACTCTTTAGGGCTGAAGCTAAACTATATCAAAACCAAAGTCATTGCCAAAGAACAGAGAGCAAAATTTCAAATTCAAATGGAAAGTTGCAGGGAATAAGATCGACCAGGTCAGCACCTATAAATATCTAGGGGTGGAACTGGACTCAAGATTAAACTTCAAAAAGTATCTTGCTCAACGAAGGGCATTAGCAAATAAACTTTTCTTTGCCCTCAACTTAATAAATAAAAAAATGGGCTTTCGTCTCAGTCATATTTACTGCAAATCATTGGAGAAAACTTTTTACCATCATTGACCTATGGCTTAGAACTCCTTAAGGGCAAAGACATAATAATCTCTTAACAATCTGCAGTCCGTCCTGTTCAAAAGCATCTACCGCATACCACGACATACCTGCCAAGCTCAAGTGCGCCTCGAATTTGGGCTCCTGCACCAGCTCCCGGTGAGAATGGCTGCCCTACTCAAATTGTGCTGGAAGTTGAGAACCGCCCCACATGAGTCCTTGGCCGCTCTGTGTTGGTCTAAAATGGAAAGCCAGCACACAATCAAAAATAGCTGGCCAACAGTGCTCTGCCAAGCTTTGACATCCCTCAATTTACATGAGGCCTGGGATCTAAATATTAGCCATGCAGCATTCAGACAAATCGCTAACAAAGCTGCCAAACTAAAATCGTCGTTGATAGATAAAGCGGAATTGGCAGGCAAAAAACACAGCTGGTCAGTCTTACAATCTTATAGCACCTGGGGGCCTCAACCATATCTTACGTGTCACATTTCTCACACCATCCAGCATTTTTATTTAATAATACAAATGGGAGCCTTTCCTTCAAAAGATCAGGTGCCTCCCTGGGAACAAAGATGATTGAACTCTCTTTGATAAGGTCAATTTGATGAAATTTGATGAAAGTTCACTACACTTCCTGTGCATCTGCCCTGCTGTAAACCATTCAAGACAGAAACTACTCTGCCCCGCCTTTCGGGCCCTCAAGATAAGATCATGCCACACCGCAGTGCTTACATGATTGAACAGCAAATCAATTAGGCTCTCTTGCAGGGCCGCTAAGTTCCTTCTGCAAGTGAACAAAGTATTAACGTCAATCAGGTAATTCCAGATGAATAATGGCAGCTGCGGGGCAGGGAATCTTGAGGCAAAGATTTTGCCACCCGTCAGCTGAACTGTGCTCTTACTTTCCATTACCTCTTAAAAATCCTTGCTGTCAGAGCACTTGATGGACCATTGTTTTTAGACTATTGCTCCTGCACTGTAATGATATTTTAACCATGAATTCCTTTTTAACCCATAATGCTTTCCTTAGCAAGACATTTTATTCAATATTTTGTATGGTTTAAAATTGCAACGCTTTAAATTAATCTGCAAAAATAAAAATACTTACTTACTTGGCTAACTGAAACAATCAAGGCCGCAGTACCTATCAAAGAAACGACAGGGAACAGGAAGACCCCTTCAGCCCCCTGGTTTTCCAATGCATTACGGAAAGAAAAACAAAAATGCCGCCGATTAGAACGGTGTTGGTGGGCAAATTATCACTCACCTGAGAAGAGAGTGTACAGAAGTGCCCTAACACAGTATAAAAATTTACTGATATCAGAAAAGAGGGACCACTTTACCAAACAGATCGAGGAAGCAAAACATTCCTCCAAAGCACTCTTCACAGTAGTAAACAAACTCACTACACCCAAGACTACAGGGTTCAAGGGCAATCAAAAGTCCTGTGATGACATTGCAGCTGCTTTTAAAACTAAAGTCCTGGACATTTTAAAAAAATTTGAGGATACATCAGCGCACCTCTCCACTACCCCTCTGATAAGCCCTGACTCGGATAAGAACACCCTGCTTTGCTTCTCACCTATTTCATCTTAAACAGTGGCAAAATACATTCACGAAGCTAAGTCAGGATCTCCCTCGGACCCATGCCCGCCAGTATTTCTGAAAGAAATCGCGGACCTGGTGAGTCCAGGGTTAATTTTCAACTCAATGTTTGCTTCTGGCAACTTTCCGTCCTTGTGGAAGGACACCTCCATCCTCCTGCTGTTAAAAAAGCCCACCCTAGACGCAACCAACCCAAATAACTATCGCCCTATAGCCCGATTGCCGTTGCCTGCTAAAATAATTGACAAACTTATGAATATCCAACTTACCCAATTCATTCGCCAAAACAACTTGCTTGATCACTCCCAGTTTGGTTTCCGCCAAGAACACAGTACGGAAATGGCACTTATTAAAGCCACAGAGGAGATCAGAGCGGTGATGGATGGAGGAGGTACGGCTGCCCTAGTACTCCTCGATCTGTCAGCCGCTTTCGATACTGTCGATCATTCCCTCTTGCAACAGTGGCTGGAGAGCCTGGGGGTCAGGGGCACAGCTCTGGCCTTACTGTCCTCCTTTCTAAAGGACAGGAGGTTAACAGTTTCTGTTGATGGGTATCACTCTAAGCCTTATACCCTCCCGTGCGGAGTGCCACAGGGCTCCTCCCTGAGCCCATCACTATTTAACGTATATGTCTCCGAACTGGCCCCTTTGATCAGGGACTCGGGGTTCAGTCTTACGTCTTATGCTGATGACACCCACAGTGTGTTGGCGGCATATAAAAATCAGGCTCCCCCTACTCAGCAATTTCAGAATTGCATGTGTGCCATTAATCGATGGATGAGTACACACTGTCTTAAACTTAATTCTGATAAAACAGAGATCCTGATTTTTGGTAATATGCAACCAAACTGGGGCAATCTGTGGTGGCCAGCAGAGATGGGAGATCCACCTATACCTGCGGTTAAGGCTAAGAACCTGGGAGTTTGGTTTGACAACAAACTTTCACTTACCCAGCACACAAATGCTACTGTCTCCTCCTCCCACTTCCTTATCAAGAAAGTAAGGAAGATTCTCCCTTATATTCCTGTGGACACCAGAAAAACGGTAGTCACATCGTTGACTCAGTCTAAACTTGACTACTGTAACGGGCTGTACCTAAACATTCAGAAGCAGTGCCTAAAAAAGCTTCAGAGTGTTCAAAATACAGCTGCATGGTTACTGTACAACATTCCCAGGTGTAAATCCGTATCTAAAGAGATTCGCAGCCTGCATTGGCTCCCTGTAGCACAACGGATAAAATTCAAGGCTCTGTATCTGGCGTACAAAGCATTGAACCACACGGGTCCTGTCTTTTTGCAAAATCTTCTCGCCTGGTACGAACCGACCAGACATCTTCGCTCTACAGGAGCCAAACTCCTGACAGTGCCCTGAGTTCGAACATCGCATTGGGGCGGCCGCAGCTTTTGCTACGGCACCTCTAAACTCTGGAACACTCTTCCGATTGAGCTCAGAAGTGCGAGCTCCCTCTCCTCCTTCAGGAAGGGACTGAAAACCTGGTTGTTCCAGAACCAGACGCCCAAGCAGGTCTACTAATGTCCTCAGCGCCACGACACCTCCGGGTATATGCGCGCTTTATAAATTTCAGTAACATTAACATTAACATTAACTTACTTCAGCTTCACCTGGGGAATTCTGGCAGCAGCATTCCTAACTACAGACAAAACATCGGCAGCATAGGAAGGAAACGGGGGAGCAGGCTGATCACCATCAACCACTAATCATTGACCACCACGAACGACTAACCCTTATCTCATGGGGTGGGCAGTCAAAATATCGAATTTTAAATTTCGACCGACACTAATATCGAGTTTTTAATATCGTAGGGACAGAATATCGAAGTCAAGAATATCGTTGCCCAGAATATCGACTTTAAGGTAAGTAATATCAATTTTTTTAAATATCGAAGTAAGTAATATCGAAGTCACTAATATCGTTAGCAAAAATATAGTTGTTAATAATGTCGATTTTATTTTAGTGTTATGTATTTTATATGTATGTTTAACATTTTTTTAAAGTTTTTTCATTATTTTTAAATATATGTATTACATGTTTAGAAAATAGTAATTTTTTTAAAGGAAATTTTGCGTTTTAGTATCAGAGCGGGTTGTGGGTTTATAGGGGAATAGGGTGGGAAGTAATTTAATTATAATTAATTAAATAATATGTTTTTATTTATTGTTATTCATTGTTAATTTATTGTTAATTAATTGGTAATTAATTTATATTAATTGGTTAATTTATAATTATATGAATTATAATTAATTTATTATTAATTTGTATTTATTGTTAATTAATTTATTGTAAATTAATAATTAATTGGTAATTAAGTATAATTAATTGATTAATTGGTAATTAAATTAATTATGTTATTTTTAATGTGTAGCGGGTTGTGGGTATATAGGGGAATAGGGTGGGAAGTAATTTAAATATAATTAATTAGTTAATATGTGTATATTTATTGTTATTGATTATTAATTTATTGTTAATTAATTATTAATTGGTAATAACTTTTTATTAATTGGTTAACTAAAAATTATATTAATGATAATTAATGTATTATTATTTTTTATTTATTGTTATTGTTAATTGATTTATTGTTAATTAATTATTAATTGGTCATTAATTTTTATTAATTGATTAATTTATAATTAAATTAATTGTGTTATTTTTTATGTGTAGCGCGTTGTGTGTTTATAGGGGAATAGGGTGGGAAGTAATTTAATGTTATTTAAGTAAATATTAATTTAATTTAATAGGTATTTATTAATAATTATTTGGTTAAATAATTATTAATATGTTATTTATTTTTAAAAAAAATGTATAAGTATGTTAATTTAACCCCTACGCGATCCTACATTTCCCTACTGTTGCACTCACTGGAGTGGGAATAGTAATTTTTACCCCTACGCTATCCAACACTTTCCCTACTGTTGCACTCACTGGAGTGGGAATAGTAATTTTTACCCCTACGCTATCCAACACTTTCCCTACTGTTGCACTCACTGGAGTGGGAATAGTAATTTTTACCCCTCCGCTATCCAACACTTTCCCTACTGTTGCACTCACTGGAGTGGGAATAGTAATTTTTAACCCCCGCTATCCAACACTTTCCGTACTGTTGCACTCACTGGAGTGGGAATAGTAATTTTTACCCCTACGATATCCAACACTTTCCCTACTGTTGTACTCACTGGAGTGAGAATAGTATTTTTTACCCCTATGCTATCCAACACTTTCCCTACTGTTGCACTCACTGGAGTGGGAAAAGTAATTTTAACTCCTACGCTATCCAACACTTTCCCTACTGTTGCACTCACTGGAGTGGGAATAGTAATTTTTACCCCTACGCTATCCAACACTTTCCCTACTGTTGCACTCACTGGAGTGGGAACAGTAATTTTAACCCCTACGCTATCCAACACTTTCCCTACTGTTGCACTCACTGGAGTGGGATTAGTAATTTAATTTCCTCCGCTATCTAATATTTTGTATTTTTTTAGCTAATGTACTGTATAATTATTTTGAAAAAGATTTAAAATAATTTTAATTTTTTTTAATTTGTTACATATATTTATTTAATTTTTATTTATATTATTGTTTTATGTGTATATATGTATTTATAATTTATAAAAAATAAATTAAACAATGTATGTTATTAAAATAAATATTAAAACATATTAATAAGTAAGTATATATATTATATATTATATGTATATGTTTAATGTATTTTCAAATTATATATATTACTTATAATTTTTAAGCATTTTAAAATATTTTTAACTATGTTTCTTTTAATTATATGTATTATTTACTTTATTTTACAATATTTTTTTAACTTAAATTAAAAACGATATTTTTAACAACGATATTTTTGACATCGATATTTTTTATTCGATATTTTTGTACTTACCTTAATGTAGATAGGATGTCGATATTCTTGTCTTGGATATTTTTGCTGCAATATTTTTGTAGGTCGATATTGTGACCTTTGATATTTAGTCAGTGATTCATCTCATGGAACATTGCAGGGCTAAGCAAAAGCATCAGGAACAAGGAAACACTAGACTACCTTGCAAAAGGGGACATTCTATGCTTTCAAGAAACCTGGGCAATGACAAGAACTCCTTTAGCTGGCTTTCACAAACATCATATAGCTGCCACGAAAAAGAACATCTTCGGACGGCCTTCAGGTGGACTGTCGTTTTCTTAAGCCATGCCTGTAAACTCAAAACCATAGAAATAAGAGTAAATTCTTCAGACCTGCAAGCCATGATAATTGAGGGGCTCAGTGTGAGTCGCCAGCAGTTTCACCTGCTGCTAATAAACTGTTATATCAATCCAGCACAGATGCAATCTCGCATGGAATCCTTCATCACCACACTGGAAGAAGTACTAATCAAATATGAACATCACAATGTGGTCATTGCCGGTGATTTTAATATGAGAGGCTTGGATTGGGCACCAGGTGCGCTTAGCAATGGGTAGAAGGATGGCCCTTTGCTCTTTCTTCTTAAAAATCTCAAACTACACTAGACTCACCACACAAAGAAAATACGCTTCCCCTCGTGGTGCCCTAAACCGACATTTAGGGACATATCTGCAATTGACTATATCCTAACTAATGAGAAGTTGGTCAATAAGCTGAGAGGTTTCACGGTCGACGATAGAGGGGAAAACGACCATAGGCCTCTTTGCGCAACCTTTCATCTGGCTATGCAATCTGCAGACCTTCAGAAGTAATTAGTGAACAGATGGGAGAAGAGTGCTTCAGAGATCTGAAAAGAATACCACCAATCTCAGTCCCAAATTGCAGGAGTGGGCAACAATGTGGGAAGCACGACCGATGATGGGTTCCCCATCGAGGGTAACAGGACACTGGGAAGCCCTGACGGATGATTTATGGCAGAAACTGGGGGAAAACCAACGCAAAAAAAAAGAGTTCCAGCACAGAATCATCTCCCCTGACACCCCGAGCACCAAAGTGCCTCATTCAATGCAAACACGCCCTCAGGAAGGCACTCAAGGAAAAAAAGAAAAGATGAACACCGCCAGTCGCGCTCCCCATAGCCACACTGAGGACAACATACTGGAAGAAAGTAGGCGAGCACAAGAAAAAGGTCACTGAACAGAAATGGCTCAAAGTATTCTTCTTGATAAAGAAAAAGAACAGCGCCAAACTATGGAGATACATCAATTGTCTGAACTCCCAAAGCCTGAGAATGGAGAATAGTATCGCAAGCAATGAGTGGAAAGCGTATGTAAAAGGACTATACACGAGAGATACTTCAGCTGCTGAGTCTTTTACCCCCAAGAAGACCCTGGAAGCAGGCTACAACATGGAACCCCACTTTAAGAGTGTACTGGATGCGGGGCCAAAGATCATCGAAGTCGCCGGTTTCACGAAAGGGGAGATAACAAGGATGATCAGGACAATGAGAAACGACGGGGCTCCTGGACCTAATGGTATCCCCGCTCCGGCATTTAAATTAGCTCAAGCATTCTTTGCCTTAATTCTGACTCCATACATGATGGCAACAATACCGCAATCATGGAAAGGATCAGTTCTTTTTCCCATCCATAAAAAGGGGATCACTCTAATCCTACCAATTATAGGCTAGTTGCCCTGCTCAACGTAGAAGCCAAGGCCTATGCGAGAATATTACTGAAAGAATTGGAGGAAGGGGCAAACAAAATCGGAATTTTCTCATTCCACCAGACTGGATTCAGTGCCAATAGCTCAACAATGGACAACATCATGGCCCTGGCCTACCCCTCTAAACAAGTGTTTAACCCCTTCGCTGCTAGGCCTTTCCCCCCCTGTGCTAAGCCTTGTTTGGGCTATTTGAGGTAGTTCGCGCTTAGGCCCCTGTAACTCTTTGACCACATAAGGTATCCACGCCAAATTTGCGTCCTTTTCTTCCAACATCATGTGGATTCTAAAGGTACCCAGGGTTTGTGGATTTCCCCAGAGATTAGCAAAATACAGCAAAAAAAATGTTTGGGGGGGAAAAATGGGAAAAAAGGGCTACAGATGAAAGCGTCTGGTTTTTTCCCTGCAAATGGTATCAACAAAGGGGTTGTGGTGCTGAAATCACCATCTTCCCAGCTTTCAGGGACAAGCAGACTTTGGTCAGAAAACCAAAATGTTTTACACAGTTTTGGCATTTTTCTGGAACATAGCCTATTTTTGCTATTTTTTGTGCTTTCAACATCCTTCCAGTTAATGGTAGAAATGGGTATGAAAGCAATAATGGATCCTGGAAAGTTATACATTTTAGAAATGAGCCACACCTCATTGGACTCCCCGGGTGTCTAGTTTTCAGAAATGTTTGGGTTTGGCAGTGTCCCAAGTTAGCCGCCGAGCCCGGGGCCAAAAACCCAGGTGCCCCCCCCCACAGAACCAGGTAGTTTTGTTATAGGTAATTTTGAAGTCTCCACATTACGATTTGAGCCATTTCCTGTTGCAGCCACTATGCCTACCCACACAAGTGAGGTACCATTTTTATCGGGAGACCTGGGGGAACCTTGGGTGGGAGGAAATTTGGGGATCCACGCAGATTCCAGAACTTTCCCACACAGAAATTTGAGAAACATTTGATTTTTTCAGCTAAATTTGAGGTTTGCAGGGGATTCTGGGTAGGAAAACGTTGGGGGACCCACACAAGCCATACCTCGCTGGACTTCCCCGGGTGTCTAGTTTTCAGAAATGTGTGGGTTTTGTAGGTTTCCCTAGATGGGCGCCAAGCCCGGGGCCAAAAACTCATGGCACCCCCCTTGCAAAACCAGGTTGGTTTGTGATAGGTAATTTTGATGTTGCCTCAATAGGTTTTGGGCCCTTGCCTGTCGCGGGTCCTTGACCCACCCACGCAAGTGAGGTACCATTTTTATCGGGAGACCTGGGGGAATGCTGGGTGGGAGGAAATTTGAGGATCCACGCAGATTCCAGATTTTTTCCACACAAATTTGAGAAAAAAGTGATTTTGTTCAGCCAAATTTGAGGTTTGCAGGGGATTCTGGGTAGGAGAATGTTGGGGGACCCACGCAAGCCATACCTTGCTGGACTCCCCTGGGTGTCTAGTTTTCATAAAGGAGTGGGTTTTGTAGGTTTCCCTAGATGGCCGCTGAGCCCGGGGCCAAAAACTCATGGGACCACCCTCGCAAAACCAGGTTGGTTTGTGATAGGTAATTTTGATGTCGCCTCAATAGGTTTTGGGCCCCTGCCTGTCGCGGGTCCTTGACCCTCCCACGCGAGTGAGGTACCATTTTTATCGGGAGACCTGGGAGAATGCTGGGTGGGAGGAAATTTGTGGATCCACGCAGATTCCAGATTTTTCCCACACAAATTTGAGAAAAAAGTGATTTGTTTCAGCTAAATTTGATGTTTGCAGGGGATTCTGGGTAGGAGAATGTTGGGGGACCCACACAAGCCATACCTCGCTGGACTCCCCCGGGTGTCTAGTTTTAAGAAAGGTGTGGGTTTGGTAGGTTTCCCTATATGGCCGCCGAGCCCGGGGCCAAAAACTCATGGGACCCCCCTAGCAAAACCAGGTTGGTTTGTGATAGGTAATTTTGATGTCGCCTCAATAGGTTTTGGGCCCTTACCTGCTGCGGGTACTTTGCCCACCCACACAAGTGAAGTACCATTTCTTTTGGGATACTTGGAGAAATGCTGAGGGTTAGGAAATTTGTTTTTTCTTTCTGAAGCGTGAAAATTTTGGCACAATAATGTAAGGAAAATGTGACAGTCACATTTTGAGGTTTGCAGGACATTGTGGGTAAGATAACTTTTTGGGATCTACAAGAGAGACATCACCATGTACTCCCATGGGTGTTTAGTTTACGACAATATCTACAGTTGGTAGGTTTTTCTTAGATGGAATGTACACCTTGGCAGAGAGACAAAAAATACAAATATTACTGCACAGCCATCTATTCCTCAAGCACACATACATACTGGTTGGATTTGGCACAAGGGCGAGTGATGGTTCAGTATATAAAATTTTATTAACAAGAGATTTCACAAAAATGAAATGCACTGTCAATAATTGAAAGGACAAAAAACTGAACCAGTGACTCGCAGCTTGTGAGCTGTAAAGCCACGTCAAGGCCCCAACCGCTTTACAGGCCATTCACACACCTTTCATACATGATACACACAAGACCATTCACACCACCAGGCACGAAACCAACACATTACAACATTCACAAAAAGGGACAAGGTACACCCTGCTTGAGTAAGACAGAAAAGACAAATATTTCTGCACAACCACCTATTCCTCAAGGACACATACATACCGGTTGGATTCGGCACGAGGGTGAGTGATGGTTCAGTATATACAGTTGTATTAGCAAAACCAAAGGGAATGATGGACGGAGTGTTGAACATTGCAAGCACTCACCCCCAGTCAACTGATCTGGGTTTAATCCATCATCATTCTTTAGCTCACTCCGCCACCCCAGTTCAGACATGGCCATATGCAAATCAGTCTGACCCTGTGCCTCATGGGAACAGTCAAGCCCGAACTGCCAAGCCATGTCTTCCCTGGACCGGAAACAAGCATCCTGGGACCGGTTTCAGGTTCATAACCCTCATCAGCCAGGCTATCTTGAATCCAGTGGCAAAGTGAGCAAGGGACCCACGTCTGGGCATACCCTGCCAACTTAGGGCGAACTTAGCAAAACCAAAGGGGATGATGGACGGAGTGTTGAACATTGCAAGCACTCACCCCCAGTCAACTGATCTGGGTTTAATCCATCATCATTCTTTAGCTCACTCCGCCACCCCAGTTCAGACATGGCCATATGCAAATCAGTCTGACCCTGTGCCTCATGGGAACAGCCAAGCCCGAACTGCCAAGCCATGTCTTCCCTGGACCGGAAACAAGCATCCTGGGACCGGTTTCGGGTTCATAACCCTCATCAGCCAGGCTATCTTGAATCCAGTGGCAAAGTGAGCAAGGGACCCACGTCTGGGCATACCCTGCCAACTTAGGGCGAACTTAGCAAAACCAAAGGGGATGATGGACAGAGTGTTGAACATTGCAAGCACTCACCCCCAGTCAATCCCCTTTGGTTTTGCTATGTTCGCCCTAAGTTGGCAGGGTATGACCAGATGTGGGTCCCTTGCTCACTTTGCCACTGGATTCAAGATAGCCTGGCTGATGAGGGTTATGAACCCGAAACCGGTCTCAAGATGCTTGTTTCCGGTCCAGAGAAGACATGGCTTGGCAGTTCGGGCTGGGCTGTTCCCATGAGGCACAGGGTCAGACTGATTTGCATATGGCCATGTCTGAACTGGGTGGCGGAGTGAGCTAAAGAATGATGATGGATTAAACCCAGATCAGTTGACTGGGGTGTGTGCTTGCAATGTTCAACACTCCGTCCATCATCCCCTTTGGTTTTGCTATGTTCGCCCTGAGTTGGCAGGGTATGCCCAGACGTGGGTCCCTTGCTCACTTTGCCACTGGATTCAAGATAGCCTGGCTGATGAGGGTTATGAACCCGGACCCGAAGCCGGTCCCAGGATGCTTGTTTCCGGTCCAGGGAAGACATGGCTTGGCAGTTCGGGCTGGACTGTTCGCATGAGGCACAGGAGTCAGACTGATTTGCATATGGCCATGTCTGAACTGGGAGTGGCGAGTGAACTAAAGAATGATGATGAATTAAACCCTGATCAGTTGACTGGGGGTGAGTGCTTGCAATTTTCAACACTCCGTCCATCATCCCCTTTGGTTTTGCTATTACAGTTGTATTAACAAGAGATTTCACAGAAATGAAATGAACTGTTAATAATTGAAAGGATGAAAAACTGAACCATTGACTCACAGCTCGTGAGCTGTAAAGCCACGATAAGGCACCAACCTCTTTACAGGCCATTCATACACCTTTCATACGTGTGACACATACAAAATCATTCACACCGCCAGCCGCGGGCCCAGCACATTACAACACTCACACCAGCAGACAGTGCCATTCAAGGGCCCATCACTTTCACACACCCACATTCCTGACACAGCAACCACACCAGCTCACGGATTGCGTGGAGTGGCGTTTGGCTAGCAGTGTGTGTAGTGACCAGCAGCAAGTCACTACTCACACACCGCCAGCCAAGCGCCAGTCCACGCACACCGCCAGCCGAGCACCAGTCCACGTACACCGTCAGCCGAGCGCCAGTCCACGTACACCGCCAGCCAAGCACCAGTCCATGCACACCACCAGCCAAGCGCCAGTCCACGCACACCGCCAGCCAAGCGCCAGTCCACGCACACCGCCAGCCAAGCACCAGCCTACGCACACCACCAGCCAAGCGCCAGTCCACGCACACCGCCAGCCAAGCGCCAGTCCACGCACACCGCCAGCCAAGCACCAGCCTACACACACCGCCATCACATTTAGGATTTTTTTTATACAAAAAAGAAAACACAAACAAATTGCAAATAGATACAAATCTACTAACACAAACTCTGAAACTAAATACATTGCACAAATGCCAACCTTGAAACCGAACAAAAAATATAAAACAATAGAGACCAGGCAGTTCACTTTACCACTCATGGATGCTTCCAAAAATTCTTTTGCGTGTGGTACATTCTAAAACAAGCAGGCACACACAGCGCATGGTTAGAAGGACACTCGGGGCAGTATATACGAGTCTCCTTCCGCGTACCTCTTCGCCAACAGACTCTACATCTCCTACTGGGAAAGTCTTTGGAGGGTGTGGGAGGAATGTGATCAAGAAAGTGGCGATCTTTCAATCTAGCCACATCCTTCACCACTCCAACTCTAGGAACACTTGCCTGTTCCACTACAACAAGGCTGCCTATTACAGACTCCCAAAACTTAGCAAAAGTCATCTTTGACTCAGGACAACAATCCTTGAATACAACAAAAGCATTAAAGGTTGCCAAGTGGAAAAGTTGGTTAGCCAACTTCTTATACCAAATGTAAGCCTTACGAAGAGCAGTGTAAGGTTCCAACCTCTAATCTACTCTATCAACACCACCCATGTGCCTATTATAGTCTAAAATGCACACAGGTTTGCGCGCTTCAGCAACCTGACCCCAAACAGTCACAGGTGAAGTGCTTTTATCATGGATGGTAGTCAGCATGTAGACATCTCTCCTGTCTGAAAACTTCACAGCTAGAAGTTCCTCGCAACGCAACGCACTGCACTGACCCCACACAAGCTTTTGACAAACAAGTTCTTTTGGGAAACCTTTCGGTTAGAGCGGATTGTGCCACAAGCAACAGTGTCCACTTTGGCCAATTCCCTGAACAACCGCACACCAGTGTAGAAGTTATCTTCATATAAATGGTGACCTTTGTTAAAAAGTCCTCTACGAAGTTCCCACACAATTTTCTTAGTCACTCCAAAAGTTGACGGACAACTAGGGGGGTTAATCCTGGATTCCTTACCGGTGTACACCCTAAAATTAGAGACATATCCAGTCCTACTGTCACACAGCATATACAGCTTAATTCCATACCTTGCCCTCTTACTAGGAATGTATTGCCTAAAAACCAAGTGGCCCTTGAACAAGACCAAAGACTCATCCACTGCTATTTCTTTTCCTGGAGCATAGATCTCAGAAAATCGATCTACAAAGTGATCAATGACAGGCCGAATCTTAAAAAGACGGTCACAATCAGGGTGACTGACCACCGTTGCATCCACTTCACCTGCATGAAACCCACATCGCACCTCCACCTGCAACGGATCCCTCACCGCAACTGGAACAAGATCACCGACGACCAGCTGATCACCACGCTTGCCCGAGACACACCTACCAACACCACCGACACCAACTCAGCCGCCCGCAACCTCAGGCAATGGATCGAGGACTGTGCCAACACTCTCGCACCAAACAAGAAACCCCCAAACAGACGCACCGATAGAAAGGCCAAATGGTTCACCACCAACCTCCAGGAATCCAAGCGGACTTGCAGAAAACTCGAGAAAAAGTGGCGACATGAACAGACACAGGACAACCATGCAGCCTACAAGAACGCCAGCCGCAAGCACCACCAACTCATTCGACCCACCAAAAAGACCTCCTTCAAGGAACGCATCGATAACAACGCGCACAACAGCAAAGAGCTATTCAACATCGTGAAGGAACTCTCCAACCCCAGCTCCAACAACATCCCACCGTCACAAGACCTATGCGACTCCCTAGCCACCTTCTTTAACCGCAAGATCACAGACATCCATGACAGCTTCCACGCCCAGACCCGCTCGACAGTCACCGACACCACAGACTCACCGCCCCCAGCCGCACCAACCTCCTGCTCTCCTGGACCCACGTCAACGATGACAACACCGTCAAGTTCATGAACACCATCCACTTCGGCTCTCCATCCGACCCCTGCCCTCAAAACATCTTCAACAAAGCGAGCTCCATCATCGCACCCCAACTCCGAAAGACCATCAACAGCTCCTTCGAGACCGCCACCTTCCCGGAAATATGGAAGCACGCCGAGGTCAACGCCCTTCTCAAGAAACCCAAGGCGGACCCAAAGGACCTCAAGAACTTCCGGCCCATCTCCCTGCTCCCGTTCCCGGCGAAAGTCATTGAGAAGATCGTCAACAAGCAACTGACCCACTTCCTCGAGGAGAACAACATCCTGGACCCGTCCCAATCCAGGTTCCGCAGCAACCACAGCACCGAAACCACCCTCATCGCTGCCACCGACGACATCAGGACCATGCTGGATAGCGGCGAAACCGCTGCCCTCATCCTCCTGGACCTCTCGGCCGCCTTCGACACTGTCTGCCACCACACCCTACATACACACCTCCATGATGCAGGAATACGCGACAAAGCCCTGGACTGGACCTCCTCCTTCCTCACCGACAGAACCCAGATGGTCCGTCTCCCTCCTTTCCGTTCTGAAGCCACGAAAATCACCTGCGGCGTACCCCAAGGATCTTCACTCAGCCCAACCCTTTTCAACGTCTACATGGCACCACTCGCCAACATCGTCCGATCACACAACCTCAACATCATCTCCTATGCCGACGACACCCAGCTGATCCTCTCCCTCACCAAGGATCCCGCCACCGCCAAAACCAACCTCCACGAAGGAATGAAGGCCGTCGCCGAATGGATGATGAACAGCCGCCTGAAGCTGAACTCGTACAAGACAGAGGTCCTCATCCTCGGCTCTACCCCCTCCGCCTGGGACGACTCCTGGTGGACGACCGCACTGGGAGCCACACCGACCACGCACGCAACCTGGGGTTCATCCTGGACCCATCACTCTCAATGACCCAGCAAGGCAACACCGTCTCCTCCTCCTGCTTCAACACCCTCCGCATGCTCTGCAAGATCTACAGATGGATTCCCACCGAAACCAGAAGGACAGTCACACAGGCCCTCGTCAGCAGCAGACTGGACTATGGCAACACCCTCTACGCTGGAACCACAGCCAAACTCCAGAAAAGACTACAACGCATACAGAACGCCTCCGCACGACTCATCCTCGAAATCCCCCGCCGCACCCACATCACAGCTCACCTGAGAGACCTGCACTGGCTGCCAGTCAACAAGAGGATCACCTTCAAGCTCCTCACCCACGCTCACAAGGCACTCCACAACACCGGACCAGTATACCTCAACAACTGCCTCACCTTCTACACCCCGAACCGCCAGCTTCGCTCCGCTGACCATGCCCTCACCAACGTCCCACGTATCCACAGGTCAACCACCGGCGGCAGATCTTTCTCCTACCTCGCCGCCAAGACTTGGAACACCCTCCCCACCCACCTGCGACAGACTCAGGACCTGCTGACCTTCAGGAGACGACTCAAGACCTGGCTGTTCGAGCAGTACCTGCCCCCCTCTCCCCTCTCCCCTCTCCCCTCTCCCCTCAGCGGCTTGAGACCCTCACGGGTGAGTTGTGCGCTCAACAAATGCTTGATTGATTGATTGATCTCGTGGCAACGCTAAACCATTATCGACAAAATGCAGCATCCGAAGCAGAAGCAAATACCTATCACGACTCATGACTGCCGGAAATATAGCCGTTGCCATCAAGGGACTAGTAGACCAATATGAAGACATTGATGGCTTCCTTAGCAAGCCCATAAAAAAAGTTAAACCCAAGAACTTCTTAATCTCTTCCAGATTTGTGGGAGTCCACCGGGTAGTTCTAGAGTGGGGCCTAAGGCTGGCACTGTTGTCCCTCAAAAACTGTTCGGCATACAAATTAGTCTGCTCAACAATCTCTGCCAAACATACATCGTCCATAAACAACTGAAAAAAATGTATCGGCAAAACGTTTTCAGTATTCACTCTACACCCTGGAACACCAGTAAAGTCTGGCAATGCCGGCTGCACCATGCCTGGGGCTACCCAGAGGTCAGCACTTCCAACGGGAAGCCTTGCAGCCCCAGGCTGCAGCCCAGATGCCTCTTGCTGCACTATCGGCACATCAATATCCTCCTCTAAAACAGGCACTTCATCCGCACTAAGAGTAGCTTCATCCGCAGTAAGAGTAGCTTCATCCGCACTGAGAGTAGCTTCATCATCCGATGATTCCATGTGGGGAGAAAACTCACTGCCTGAATCTTCCTCTACCTCCTCTGCCTCAGATGCAGAGTCAGTCTCTGAACTATGGTCAGAGGAAGACTCAAAAAGCATTCCAACAACCTGCTGAGCAGTAATCCTGCGGCTAGCCATTATCCTTACTAAGAAAGGAGACTGCACAAACAAGTCAACAACAACCAACACTGTGCAAAATAAGTAAGTAAAAAAAATGTGTGCCTTTATCACAAAGATCTATATACTCAAAAACTATACGATTCACTTGCAAGAGACAGCTACACCTCACCAGCACCTACTCTGCAGAGACACAGCAAAAACCAACGATATCCCACTAGAAAGAAAAAAACAAAACCAATTACTCACAAGACAACAAAATACACATCGAGCACAAATGTAAAACGTTTTTGACACTCAAAAAACAGAAGCCAAACATACTGCTATTATTACACCATTTGCAAAAAACACATTCATGCAGAGAAATGAAACTCATTTACATTGTACAAAAAAAAGTCTCTTACCAAACACATGCAACTACACAAACAGCAGAACCACCAGTAACGAAACCGCAACCTGGAACAGTCTAAAGAGCAAAAGCCTTGAACTAGAACAAAAAGGGAGAAATAAAGCATTACAATTGCAATTCACAAGAAATAAAACAATTAACATTATAACACGCTATGTCACTACCCAAATGGTCAATCTGCCAGATGGGCCTTCAAATAGGGCTGAGAAAAATGGGGGTGATCTTGCCCAAGGGATCGGGTGAGGTTGTTTGCCAGGCCGATCTGTCTCCCAGGTGGGGCAGAAAACAGCAGACAGAAATGTATCCCCCTTGCAAAAGAAATAAATCCCTGGTGCCTAGTAGGGTTTTCTGCCTCCCCCCTCCAGCCTAGGACAGAAAGGCCAAAAAAAGGGGCAGATCTGTCCCCAGGAGGGGCAGAAAAAACATTAACCAAATGTTACCCCCTTGGAAGCAACCATGTCGCTACCATTACACACAAAACAAAATCCCTGGTGCCTAGTGGGTTTTCTGCCCCCCCGGGGGCAGAAGGCCAAAAAAACGGGCCGATCTGCCCCCGGGGGGGGGGGGGCAGAATACACATATAAAAAAAGTCTGCCCCTGGAAGTGACCCTTGCCCAAGGGGTCGCTTCCATTTTAATTGTAAAGAAGTCCCTGGTGTCTAGTGGGGTTTTCTGCCCCCTCTGGGGGCAGAAAGGCCAAAGAAAGAGCCGATCTGCCCCCAGGGGGCAGAATACACACACACAAGAATCTGCCCCTGGAAGCGACCCTTGCCCAAGGGGTCGCTTCCATTTTAATTTTAAAGAACTCCCTGGTGTCTAGTGGGGTTTTCTGCCCCCCTGGGGGCAGAAAGGTCAAAGAAACAGGCCGATCTGCCCCCAGGGGGGTAGAATACGCATTAAAAAAAATAGGCCCCCTGGAAGCGACCCTTGCCCAAGGGGTCGCTTCGATTTTTTTTTTTAAATCCCTGGCTCTAGTGGGCTTTTCTGCCCCCCTGGGGCCAGAAATGCCAAAAAATGCAGGCGATCTGTCCCCAGGGGGGGGGGGGCAGAAAAGTCTCAAAAATAATTTACCCATAAGGAAGCGACCCTTGCCCAAGGGGTCGCTTCCATTTTATTTATTTTTAAATTCCTGGTTCTAGTGGGCTTTTCTGCCCCCCCCCCGGCCAGAAACGCCAAAAAATGCAGGTGATCTGTCCCCAGGGGGGGGGGCAGATAAGTCTTAAAAAAAATATGCCCCCCGTAAGCGACCCTTGCCCAAGGGGTCGCTTCCATTTAAATTTTAAAAGAACTCCCTGGTGTCTAGTGGGGTTTTCCCACTAGACACCAAGCCAAATAAACGGGCCGATCTGCCCCCAGGGGGGGCAGAATACACATAAAAAAAATAGGCCCCCTGGAAGTGACCCTTGCCCAAGGGGTCGCTTCCATTTTATTTATTTTTTAAATCCCTGGCTCTAGTGGGCTTTTCTGCCCCCCCATGGGCCAGAAACGCCAAAAAAGCAGGTGATCTGTCCTCAGGGGGGGGCAGAAAAGTCTCAAAAATAATTTGACCCATAAGAAAGTGACCCTTGCCCAAGGTGTCGCTTCCTTTACATAAATAAAAAATCCCTGGTGTCTAGTGGGGGCATTCCTGCTGCACGATCGCGACGCTGTGCGCGATCGTGCAGCAGGAATGCCCTGCATTGAGAGATCAGGGGAGAGGAAAAACTCTTTCCTCTCCCCCGATGCCTCAATACATCCCAAATTCCCCCCCCCCCACCGGAGCAAGGAAACGTACCTTCTCCTCCTGGACGTGCTGGAAGCAAATGGCTTCCAGCACGTCCAGGGCTTCCTGATGACGTCGGCCCGCGCTGTGCGTGCTGACATCATGGGATTGCCTGGGGGGGGTGTTGGGGGTGGCAGCGGAAACTCCTCCGCTGCCATCCCCCTATGTGGGGGCTAGATGGGCTGTGTCTACAAAAAGAAGGACTATGGGCTCATTTTTAACTAGGTCCAGCATACAAGCCCAAACGCAATATACACCAGAATGGTATGCTGTTCCTCCTATTTAGTACAGGTAGATGTGTGTATAGAGTAATACATATGTTCACTCAGGGCAGGAGAAAGTAATCCTCCTTTCGGAAAAAGACCCTCACACACCCAATCAGCTAGGTGTCTTGCTTCATCATTGGGTCTGCTCCTCGTCGGGTCGGCGCTGCAATACCCGATCGGCACCCATAATGGGGCCTTTTAGCGGAGATATTTTTTCCTCGCCGTTGGGTGCAGTGCGTGTGAGGGCCCTAGTGAGTGTAGATGTGAAAATGTGAGACTAAAACAGGAAATAGTGGCCCACTCAGAAAAACTTTAATGAAGGTGGCCACTATCCTGATTAAAAAAGTTGTAAGCGTGCCCCTGTTCTAAGGTTACAGGGTATTACGCTATGGAATCAGGCCAACATGTTTCTTGCCAAAAGTCAAATGGACGGCAATTCTTTAGGACCGATATAAGATCTATCTACACTTTTTGGTGGTGGTCCAAAGATTGTGAAAATTAGTGACCACCCTTACAGCACCCTAAAAAGTGGTACCTGTAGACCTTGAACATCACCTGTAGAGAGAAAGAATCATAGAGGTTACTGTATCAATGCGATGCAGTATCTATAGTTCTAGAATAATCACGCTATCTAGATGAAAGTGCGTAAAAGCATGCATCACACTCAGGTGTCTGTGATCATGCTCCAGGCGTCTATAAACATAGTGACAATTGCAACCACAGAATAATCACAAGCAGGACACGTATATGGACTCACACAATTAGGGTCAAAACTGTATGGCAACGTGTACCGGCAGGTGCTGACACTGAATAGTGCAGTATCCTGATCATAGGAGAGATGTAAAGAGTTAAAAATATATATAGAGTTAAAAATGAAAGTTAAAAAGGGGGCAAAATATTCAGTTTCTAATGCTCAACGACTGGTGGCACATATTGAGCTAGTGGTTGACCGAGTTGGTGCAATCCCCTGTACAGCCACCAGCCGTCTGGAGTATAAGCATGTGTAAACACTCGGCGCTTTCATCCTCAGGGGCCCATAGGGGTCAGGCAATGTATCCCTAGATCCCCACTTGCATTCACAACAAGGTGTGCAGTAGGATCGAGATATGTCCTGCCACTCCCCATCGGGTACGTCCTGTAGGACATAGTCGCGTGTGGGTTACACGTCTACGAGCGTAACTAAGGGCGCTCTAGTAACCAAATGCCAAAGCGGGTCTAAAACTGTCTCCCCTGGCCACGCTAACATTGGTGGGAATGCTAATATCCCAAGGCCGGTAGTAACTGTGGACGGGGCAGTAGCAGGATCCCTAGCCATCTGACATTATGTTTAACGAGGCACCCTCTCTGGCAAGACTCGCATTTACACACTCACTCGTTGGGGAGTATCGCGTAGGATAACACCGTCTTCTTTGCGTCAACAGAAATGGTTTAGTACTCACGTGCAAAGCTCTGTCGTTGTGACTGTCGACCTACCCCTCACTCTGCCGGTCCCGGGAGGTAATGACTTACGTTGGTTTACTCGGTTAAGTCTCCAGCGGCCTGAAGTGGGGGCGGGACTTCCGGTCTCAACGTTCAGAACACTAGCATGTTAACCCATTGTGGATGTAGGCGCCATGTTGGAGTTCTCGTGCTCCATATCACACTCGTGTTCGTATTGGGTAAATGTTAGTGGAGGACATGTGTGCGCAAGCAAGTTATCTGTTTGGGATTTCTACTGTGTCGCTTGCCGAGCCTGCATGACAGGATCAGGTGGCCTGGAAATCCATGTAAGTCAGCAGCAACGGTCTTTCAATGTATTCTCATGTATTTTATCTACCCCAGGAAAAACGGAGTAGGGCGCTTTATCAGGCATAAATTGCTTATTACTATGGGCACAGTGGTGCTCAATATGTGTGTTAAACACGTGTAGTTGTCATGAAGGACGTTATTCCCAAGTAGAGACCTGGTGCATTAATGTAGATATTCATATTCAAAGCCAGGTACAACTGCAAGTCAGCGGCTCCTAATTGCAGTATCTATCCTAGTAAGCAGTGTGTGTAATAGTGGAAGCCACAGTTCCATGGTTGAAGTACTGGCAATACTAGTGACTCAGACCTAGGTGTTAGTGGTCATCTGGTCAACAAACACCAAGGGATGTCTTTGTTTAAGCCCTCCTTGTCTGAGGATAATCTCAGTACCCATCTCTGTTCAATGCGGATTGGTGCTTTTTTGTCCATGCCAGGGGGTGCTTCAAGTACAACCCAGTGCACTGAGTCAGGTGAGTGTTTGTGGTGATCGAAATGTGTCGTCATCTTCGTATTGGTTTTATGGCACCTGAAGTTACTCCTATGTTCTGTAATCCGGATTTTTACCAGTCTCGTGGTCATTCCCACGTATAGGAGTCCACATGGGCAGGTCAGTACATAAATACAGTTTGTTGTGTTACAATTAGTGTGTTTCTTAAAGTCCCAGTTGAACCCGTTCTTAAATGTCATCTCTTTTGTGACTTTGGTGAGGGGGCACACAGAACAAGATCCACATGGGTAATGTCCCATAATTGGTGGTAGGTCCCACAGCGTTCGTTGTACATTGGTGTGTTGGTTTTTGCGTCTAGTATGTATGATCATTTCTTTTAGATTACTCGTGCGTTTGAACGCAAATCTCGGTACAGGGAGGTCAAGTTTACCTGTTCTAAGTATTCCCCTATGTTTTCTGATGATATTTCTCACCCGGTTAGAGTTAGGGGTAAATGTGGTCACGCAAGTGAGTGAGTCCCCAGGCTCTTTCTGTCTGTTTTCCAACAGGGTTTCTCGATTGTTGTTCCTTGCTCTCTTACGAGAGAGTGAGACGCTCTGTTTGGGGTACTCTCTCTTGAGTAAATCTGTAGCCAAGATCTCAGATTCTCTTTGGTAGTCTGACACCGAGCTGCAGTTCCTTCTAATCCGAAGGAACTGCCTGAATGGTAAGTTTAGTTTCAATGCTCTAGGGTGGTACTACTGAATAGCAAAAGGCTGTTCTTATCGGTCGGTTTCCGATAGAGAATTGTGGCAATCTGCCCCTCTTCCAACCGCACCAATAAGTCCAAAAAGGGTATACTGGTTTCTGAGATGGTATTAGTAAATTTCAAATAGGGGTTCAAGGTATTGATCCAAGTACAGAACTCCTCACACCTCGTGCGATCCCCTTTCCATAGGATCAAAATGTCATCGATGAATCTCTTCCATAGGATCACAATAGCATGGTAAGGGTTGTTAGGAATGTAAATCTCCCTCTCCTCAAACGCTGACATGTACATACAGGCCACGCTCGGCGTGAAGGTACTGCCCATCGAGGTGCTCTGGGTTTGGTGGTACAGCTGTTTGTTGTACTCAAAGAAGTTTTCTGTCAACGCTAAGGTGGCACATTCGAGTATGAAGGCTCTCTGGGTGGGTGAGTCCCAGTCCTGTTGGCTCAGGGCATCCTCTATCACCTCTAGAGTCGCTCGTTGTGGGATGTTAGTATAGAGGGCCTCAACATCCAGGGTCACTAGAAGGTTGACTTCCTCTGGATGTCGGACCTCCTCAAGTAACCGTAGAACATCGGTAGTATCTTTCACAAATGACGGAGAAGCCCTCACTAGCGGTTGGAGAAAGTGATCGCAGAACCTGGATAAAGGTTCCAGGATCGACCCGATCCCTGAGACTATTGGTCTACCAGGGACCGGGGTGACCCCCTTGTGTATTTTCGGTAATGTGTGAAAGTAGGGGGTCCTTGGATCTTTTGTAATGAGAAACTCAGCCTCCTTTCTGGTAATCCACCCCTCAGTCTCAGCTGTGAATACCATGGTGGAAATAACGGTACTGAGTCGTGGAGTAGGGTCTTCTCTCAAGGGTGTATAGTACCTCTGGTTACTTAGTTGTCATAGACATTCCACGTCGTAGTCCAGAGTGGACATAATGACTGTGGCACCACCCTTATCAGCCTGCTTGATGGTGATCGTTGGATCATCTGCCAGAGCCCTGACAGCTGATAATTCGTTTGAGGATAAATTGTGGAAGGGAGCAGGTGTAGTCATGCTATTGAGATCTTTTAGCACAGCTTGTTCGAAGGTCAAGACCTCGTGTGGTACCATCCCACTGTTAGGTGTAAACGTGGATGGTTTGTGTAGGCCCGAGTCTTCCTCTTGTGTCATTGGTTTATCTTGAAAGAAGGCTTTTAAACGGATTTTACGGAAAAAACCTTGGATCTCACTTGTATCGCGAAATTTGTCACTCTTAGGGGTGGGTACGTAACCAAACCCCTTTTGTAATACGCTCTCTTCTGTAGGTGTCAAAAGCCTTGGGGAAAGATTGATGATTAATTTCTCTTCCCTCTTGTCTGGCTCCTTGTCTCCACCGAATGTGTCGGTTGTTCCTGCCACTGCACTCTCTTTTGGTACCCTCTTCTGCGCCCTCTTCCTTTGCCCCAACCTCTGTCTAAAAAAGGGGGTTCGTTACCGTGTTGGAAGAAGGGCGGCGGGCCCTGATGATACATCGGGTACTGCCAAAATTGGGGTCCCTGATAAGGTGGCATGTTATATGGTGGATACATGGGGCGTGTGTTCTGTCTCACATTCTTTCCACTCCAGCTTCCATTGCTGGGGTCGCTGTTAGACGAGGAACCCCTCCTAGAGGGGTTGGAGTTCTCATCAGAGGAATAGCTTCCTCCTGGTGCGGTATAGTCTGCTTTCAGATAGGGGTAAACCTTCTCCTTATCAAACTTCTGTATGTCCTTCTGAAGCTTGGAGATTTTTTGTTTCATAAGATATTCCCTATTGTCCGCGATCTCTGCATTGATTTCTGCTAACTTAGTCTTGTATGCAGTAGTTTGAACAGTCACTTTTATAGCCCCTTCTGCTGTCTGAATTCTTATCAGCAGAGCATCTGCAATTCTTTTAGCAGTATTTATGATGAGAATGAGCCAGTCCCTAGTGCATTTCCATGCTACTAGGGACCAATCTTTTTTAAAAACAACATCCTCCAGAAATAGGCGCGGGAAATTGCTGACAATCAAGCCATTTGGGGCTATGTTAGCCCGCAAATACTCGGTCATCATGGCCCCATGTAGAGATATTTTGAGCCACTCGCGTTTCATGGTAGAAAAGGAAGTCCAGTCTTCAGACTGGCTCCCAGAGGCTGAACTGCCATCAGTCCCCAGCAGTGATGGTGTTCTCAGAATCTCGGCTGCTTTGTCCCTGGTCCCTGTCCCTGGTCCCTTTGTCCCTGGTCCCTGCTGAGTCCCTGGTACTCCTCCATCATACTAAACGGGGGGTACTGGTCAACTCAGAATAGACCCAGGAGAGTACTACTTCCTGTGTCAAAAAAATGGGCCAGGAGAACCACTGGTATCTTCCTGGTAACCTGTGAGGTAAGTCCCATGGGGGTCGCCCGTGCATGTAGTGTCTACAAAAAGAAGGACTATGGGCTAATTTTTAACTAGGTCCAGCATACAAGCCCAAACGCAATATACACCAGAATGGCATGCTGTTATTCCTATTTAGTACAGGTAGATGTGTGTATAGAGTAATACATATGTTCACTCAGGGCAGGAGAAAGTAATCCTCCTTTCGGAAAAAGACCCTCACACACCCAATCAGCTAGGTGTCTTGCTTCATCATTGGGTCTGCTCCTCATCGGGTCGGCGCTGCAATACCCGATCGGCACCCATAATGGGGCCTTTTAGCGGAGATCTTTTTTCCTCGCCATTGGGTGCAGTGCGTGTGCTAGATGGGCTAGATGGGCTGCCCATGAGGGGAGCGCCAGCGCTTCCCCCATGGGTGGGTGCCATGACAGAGCGGTTCCGTCATGATCACACGCCCACTGTTGCTCATGATGGAACCGCTCCGTCATGAGCATGGAAAGGGTTAAAGACATGCATCTGCTGCTGTTCTGCTGCTTCCTAGACTACAGCACATCCTTTGATAAAGTTGATAGAGGCAGACTTTGGGGAAAATTTACAGCCTGGGGGATCCCTCCGAAGCTTTTGAAAGCAATTATAGCTCTCTACGAAGGGACTTGGGTCCAGGTCAAAATAAGCCCCACAGCCTTATCATCAAGAGTCAAAACCAACAACGGACTGAAGCAGGGATGCATCCTGGCCCCTCTACTATTCAATCTTTACACCGCAGATATGGGGAATGCCCTGAAAGAAGCCAGTTTAGTGCCCCCGAGACTGGGCAAGGTGAGACTCGCAATCCTCCAGTACGCTGATGATACGGTAGTATTGGACCACACCAGGGTGGGCCTCCAAAGAGCCTTAAAGGAACTTTTCATGAGGCTCATTGCCCTCAAAATCTCAGACTTCAACTCAACATGGGCCCGAAAAGACGGAGCAGTCTCTTGTCGGTTATGCAACTATCAAAGGGTATCCTGGCTTCATCTATTATGCTGCTGCCCTAAATTGGCCAGAGAACGACAACGGTTGCTTTGCCCCATTTTCAGGGTCAATGGCACAAGGTCCTGCAAGGAGGCTTCAGACTGGTGTTTCTCGGAAACAAAAACCTGCATCCTCGCAAGAGCGGCGAAGTTCACACACTCAATCAGAAAGGCACTAGAGGCCCTGCTACGGCTTCCCGAGTCAAGGGCAGGCAATGAACTGAAACAAAATAGGAGCCTAGTCCTCTTGCAGACCGTCTGCGAAAACGCTTACACAGATTCCATCAAGGAAAAGCCCCCACCATGAGCAGCAACCTGGCATCTAATTGCGGAAAGTGCATACCTCCTTATCTCCGCCCGTAAGTCCATTGTAAGAGTCAGTTTTGCTAACATTACAACTACTTGGCACGAGGCAGTAGCACCTTACCCAGGTCTTTAAAGTCGAATATTTTACAGCCAGCCCGGAAGACCACGAACCAGAGCAGAGCACCCATAAATCAGCAAGGTGACCATCAATGCATCACCTTACAGAACTGTTGTGCCCAATTACGGGCTCTCAGAATTCATAGACCTTCTAATGGGCTGCAAGGAAATGTTAATCATCTGCTCAAAGGCAAAGAAGAGACATTTTTAATGGGTTTTAATGAAACGCTTGTGTATTATGAAATTAACCCCCTGCTCGATGGCAAAAAGGGACTACCCAATAAAAAGGTCAATATCTTGATTTATGGGACCAAGCAGCCAAGCAATCGTAGGGTTTGTGGGAGGGGAGAGGCAAGGAGGGCGGGTGCAGATTTTAGTTGGTTTTAATGTAAAGATTTTAAATAATCGAACAGTCAATAAATTACTTACTTACTTACCCACAGAATCCAAAAAGACATTCACCCATGCACTCATCACCAGCAGATTCGACTACAACAACACACTCTACGCCGGCGTCACCCAGAAACTCCTCAGGAAACTACAGAACGTATAAAAAACCCTGAAGCCAGACTGGTCCTCAACATCCCCGGCTGCAGCCACATCACCGAACACCTTTGAGAACTTCACTGGCTTCCAGTAAACAAAAGAATCACCTTCAAGCTCCTCACACACACCTACAAAGCCCTCCATGATGCAGGACCAGCATATCTGAACCACCGCCTCTCATTCCACATACCTGCCAGACACCTGCACTCTGTCCAACTGGCCCTGGCCACCGTCCCACGCATCCACAAGACCAGAACCGGAGGAAGATCCTTCTCCCACCTCGCCACCAAGACCTGGAACACTGTGCCATTCCACCTCAGGAAATCCCAGTCGCCGACTCAATTCAGGAAGGATCTCAAGACCTGGCTTTTCGAATCAACCCCTGTGCCCAGACACATCAGCAGCCTCCTCCCCCGCAGCGCCCTGAGACCCTTACGGGTGAGTAACCATGTTATATAAACCCCTGATTGATTGATTGGGGCACATACAATCGTTGCGTTGCTGTAGTCTAGCTTGGGGAGGACTTGTGATTGCAGTACAGTTTTTAGGTCTTCAATGGGGATGAAGGGTTTGACTTTTTTTAGGTGTTTCAGCGTTCAGTGTGTAGAAATCACTCTTAGCAGAGGTATTAATATGCTCTTTCATGCTCAAGTGACTGTCCAGTGTGATTCCTAGTGATTTGACGGAGTTGGTTATGGTTTGATTGCAGTGTAGAGCGGTGAGGTTTTCAAGCCAGGTATTTATAGGAAAGGATTTATCTTTGGGTTGGATGAGAAGAAGTTCAGTTTTGTTGGCGTTGAGCTTCAGGTAGTTGTTGGTCAGCCAGGATTAAACAGTGGAGAGAGTGCTATTTAAGAGCTGGATGTCTTTGGTTGATGAGATTCTCATGTAGAGTTGACTGTAATCTGCATAGAGATGGTAGGCAATTTTGGCTTGTTTCAGGATCATTGAGAGGGGTTCTATGTAAGCCTGTGCAGAGTTTGTGGAGTTCCGCTACGTGAAACTCAGCGAAGTGACAAATAAACTCCGCCACACAACGCAGATTTTTGCAAGCGGCGGAGTGCGTTAGGGTCATGCCTTTTGCAGTGATTTTGAGCGCTGGGTGTTTGTTCCGCACTGTAAAATCATTGTGAATGGCATCATGTGCAGTGCAAGAGGGAGCAGCTTCCTTTCTGCTGCTCGAGCAGATTTTCTACTCGAGGGGCAGCTTTCTCAACGCGAACGGAAGGTTTCTCAATGTGAGTGGTCATGACCTGCTGCGACCACTCGCTTTAAGAAATCCGACCACCCACGTTCAGAAATCTCGTCAGGAGGTTGATTTTCCTTGCTCGCCAACTAGACCTTGGCGAGCATGAGCAAAGATAATCCTCACCAGGTGGTGGATTTTCCTCACTCGCGCTCGCCAACCTGATGTTGACAACCTGGAGCGAGGAAAAAAACTCTGGGAACGGAGCGAAGTTCACCGCCCAAGGTTAGTTCTATGTAAAGGTTGAATAGAGCAGGAGACAGGATTGAACCTTGCGGCACTCCTTGTATGATGGGTGCTGTGTTTGAAGTTGCATTAATTGGTTTGATTAGTTGAGAGCATTGATTCAGGACAGAGGCGAACCACTGAAGGACAATTCCTTTGATGCCTGTACACTGCGATAGAGTATTTAGGAGGATGTCATGGTTGACAGTATCAAAGGCAGCCGAGAGGTCCATGAGGATTAAGAGACAGGCCTGGCCATCATCTAGAGATCTGTGTAGGTCATCTGTGATGTTCAGTTTAGCCAGTTCTGTGCTGCAACCTCTCTTGAACCCAGATTGGAATGTGTCATGCAGTTTGTATTTTTATAAGTGGTTGCTGAATTGTGCAAGCACACATTTTTTGATGGTTTTGGCAAGGAGAGTGAGATTAGTAATGGGTCTGTAGTTGTTGTGGTTATTAAGGTCTCCTTCAAGGGGGTGATTTGTCCAAGTTTGAGGGGGTTCGGCATGGAACCGCTCAATAGGGAGGAGTTAATGATTTTGGTCCAAATAGGTTAAAGAATGTGCCCAAGGTTTTTGACAAGCGATGCTGGGAGGGGGTCAGAGATGTGCGATGTCGACTTTATGCTAGTGAGTAGCTTGCGGGCTTCTTCTGCTGGGACAAGATTGAATTCGGATAAAGATGCACCATTTTTTGATTGCAAGGGGTTGAGGTTGGTGATCAGTGTTGCTGGGAAGGGGGGACAGCCATCCTTTAGCGTTAATTCTTTGGGTGGACCTTTTCCGCATTTTGTGCGTCCTTGGTGCTGGGCGGGGTGGTAGATTGTTAAATAGAGAGTTCCATGTTGGATATTTTTTTCAGAGAAAAATGTTGCGAATTCCTCACAGTATCGTAGTAGAGTCCGTTATTGAGTGTTGTGTGAGAGAGGAGGTTTGCTGTTTGATGATGTTGAAGAGGTCTTTGGGTCGGTTCCTATACCAGTCGAGTTGGTCTCTGAAAAAGGAGGCTTTTTCTCTGAAGATGTGCTTTTGTATTTTAGTCTTTCAACCCAGAGGATCGAGAGGTTGGCTAGTGAGGGCGCTGTCTCCAGTTTCTTTCAGCAAAACAGAGTTGTTGCCTCTCTTCATTGAGGTCTTTATTGAACCAGGATCTCGAGGGGATCCTTTGTGTTTTCGTGAGTTTCCAAGGGGCTACTGTTTCGACGAGTTTTGCCATTTTTGTGTTATAATGGTCAGCGAGGTCTTCAGCAGAGGAGAGGTCAGGTAGGGGGGTATGATTTGGGTGCTGATTAAAGTTTTGAACTTTACCTGGGGAATGCGATGTAAATTCCTCACCCAGTGTTTGGAACGGCTAGATTGAGGGAAGGTCTTTGGTCGGGCAGTGTTGAGATTAAAAAGGATTAAATGATGGTCGGTCCAATTGGATGGTAGGATAGAGGGAAGGGTTATGGCATTGTGCTTAGAGATGATTGGGTCAAGGGTGGAGCCCTTATTTTGGGTTTGACTATTGCAGTGTTGGATGAGGTCATATGTTTCCAGGAGGGAGGATAGGGTTTTTACTGCAGGATCTTCGGCATTATTCAGGTGCAAGTTTAGGTCTCCTAGTATGATGTCTCTGTCTTCCTTTTAGGGAGTGTTGTGATATTAGGTCATTTAAGTCTTCTAAGAATTGTGTGTTGTCACCTGGCGGGTGGTAGAGGACGTGAAGTTTGATAGGGTTGGGGCCTTTAGGGGAGAGCTGAACTCCTAAGTATTCAAAGGTAGGATATTTGCTAGTGTGAAAGGGAGTCAGGTAAAGATCGTTTTTATGTATGATGGCTAGTCCACCACCTCTGTGATCCTTGCGGTCACATTGAATGATAGAGAAGCTCTGTGGAGTGAGGAGGTCAATGAAAGGGGATGAGTGGTCATTTAGCCATGTCTCGTTAGGAAGCAGATGTCAATATTGTACAGTAAGATAGTTTCAGCTATATCTGTGGCATGCTTGACTGCTGATCGACAATTTAGTAGCATGCAGCAAGGTGTAGGCGGCGACCTTGTGTCTGGCTGATTGGGTTGGATGGGGGCTAGATGGGCGGGCAACCTGGGGGGGGGCGCGTGGTGTTCCAGGTCCTACTCATGCCAAGGATGACCAGGATCTTTTGGTGTGAATGCTGGCTGAGCGCATTTTCATAGGTGTTGCCCTGTGTTTCGGGTTCCAGTTGTGACCTTCTGATTGTGGTGTGTCTAGGTTTGGGGTGGAGATGAATATGTGGGAAGGATTGACTAGGGGTGAGAGATGAGGGGTCAGGGCGAGTATTTCTGGCAGGATCGGTGTTCATTATAGAAGCGTGGGGTTGTGGTAGCGTGCCGCTCCTATTTTGTCAGAGTGCATATTTGCAGCAGGATCAGTATTCGTCCTGGAAGCGTGAGGTTTGGGCTGTATGTAGCTACTCTTTTCATCCTTATGATATGAAGAAATTTCTTCCAGAATTGTGTTCATTTTTTGTTCTAGGGTTAATATGGGATTAGTTGTAAGAAGGTTGAGTCTGTGTTGGGGAGGGGCTCTTCAGAGTTTGGGGTTAAAGTAGAGTCCCGCCTGTTGCGGTCGGTGGACTGAGAGGATGTGGGTGGGATAAGTAGATCGAGCTGGGCAGAAGCAGTGCGCCTTGTGGCAAGGTGAGGTATTTCTGGTATTGGGTTCGTGGTGTTGCGGGGTCTGAAATTGGGAGCGGTTGCAGGGGGTAGGGGAGAGAGTGTGACAGGTTTTGGGAGTGGGGGGTCGACTAGAGGTGAAAGTGTATGGGTTGGGTCTCGAGGCGAGAGTGGGGGGGGATGGGTCTCTGGGAGAGGTAGGAGGGATGGAAGTTGAGCCTGATGTCATAGAGGTGCAGAGCGTAGTCAAGTGGCGATCGATGACGGTTAGGTTTTGTTCGGTGACTTGGACTAGAATATTCCCATTCTGCAAATGGTTATGAACGCTACTCCTCTGAAGTACTGGGATGGGGACATAGTAAGTTTAGTTCCATAGGGGACGTTTGTAGTCTTAGTTACTTGAAGGTGTTGGAGGAAGTTCGCTTTCTATTTAGCTGGTTTCTTGGTGTGGAAGATGAAGTCAGTTTTGAGGTCTCTGTGTGCTGGACTGTAGTAGATGTTAGTTATTAGTGTCTCAGGATGTTCTTTGAGGATTCTAAGTTTGAATTTTAGGCCTGTTTGGAGAGGTTTCGTGGAAATGTAACGCAGTATGAGTTGGGGCCATGTCTTTCTATGATAGTGTTGAGGTGGGACATTGGAGTATGGCCGTACTGCAGAATTAGCACTATGGGGCCTTCTTGTGTGGGGTGACCTTCCTAGATGGTTGCTGTGGTAGTGGGTTACTCAGTGGGGTACTTCTTTGCAGAGATGTGCACCGTCGATATGACCGCAGTGAGTGGGAGTGATTTAGTGGGATACCTGCGAGGAGCATATGTGGCAGTATGAGCGAAGAAAACACATTAAACACACAACTAAAGGTGTCGGGGTACAATACCAGGATATGGACTAATAAGCATCACACCTGAAGGGTCACTACTGTTGGTAAGAGGTAGGATGGGTAGGAGGTAGATAGCAGCGTCAATGAGAAATCTCAGTGTGTTTGCAAGGAACAGGATGTGCATGGAACACACTAAAGTAGTTATAATGTAGGCTCAATCCCAAAATCAGATGTCAGTCAGAGCTAAGCCATTGATTTATTCTTGTTTGGTATATAAAAGGTAGAAGTCATCACAAAGCCATATGGTGGTAGTGGGACTAGTAGTTGTTAGAGAGTCACTGCCAAGGTGACCCAGATGTGCTCCCTTGGAGATGTAGTCCAAACAATATGCAGGGACTGGAGATTGGTCCAAGTCCTACTGAGAGAGTAGCGAAGAATACACTTTAAATGAGTAGTTCGCCCAAATGGCAGAGAGAAACTGGTGGTTGCTGCAAATCTTATTGAATACGAAGCCTATAACACAAATCCCTTTGATAGGTGGTCCGGAAAGAAAGATCTGCTGAGCGGGTATTAAGGGGGTAGCCCAAAAACAACTTCCTACTGAAGACGTAGCCCAAGTTTGAGGTGTGCTGGAGCAACAGTCCAGGCCTTCCTACTGAAAAGTAGCCTAACGCAAAAAGGTGAAATTAGATAGTACAAGACCTTGTTCCAGGTCTGCAGCGTGTTGCCTCCCTGCTCACCTCAGAAGGATGGAATTCCTTTTATTGAGTAATGCAATATCCGCAATATGGCGTCTGGCCCTGGGGTCCCGACCACAGGTTTGCAGGGGGATGCATCGTGTAACAAGTACGGCGGGGTTGGGACAATTGGGTGTACTTCCCAGACTTCGGTGTGTGGCACATCCACGGCCTGGTCATCCACCCCTCCTCCCATCTCTCCCCTGTGCGGGCACAGCCGAGACTCACCAGGTGGGCGTCACCAGGAAGTCTTGCATCCAGGAACCATCCCGTTCAGTCCGGTGAGTAGTGGGGCCGGGTGAGGGGCAGGTTGGGCTGAGCGATTGGATTGAGCTGCTGGCTGCGGGTACTGGTCCAGGGGTGCTTCACGGGTAGAGTGCGGTGCTGGCCCTGGGGTGCTTTGAAGGTGGAGCAGGGTGTCGGCTGTTGTCTGCGGCTGCTGCTGCTTCTGGCCCAGGGGTCCTTCGTGACTCTACCGCGGCTCCCTATTTGATCTTAATTCTCCGCTCCTGCTCTTTTTGATGGGGGGCTTGATGGCAGGGTTTTCAGGTGGGATTTTTGCCGACAGTGATCCCTAGCCCTGGGAGGCTCTAAACGGAGCTCCCTAACCGTAGGCCATCTTGTCATATGGTTGGGACAAGAAAATGCTAACGTCCTCCAAGTAGCATTTTCCGAATTGTGACTAAAAATCAAATTTTACCATTAAAGAGGGCTTTCAATTGCAATTCTTCAGACACCAAACTCAATATTCCCACCTATTGCCAATCTAAAGATATCACTTATTAAATGTAAGATGGAAACCCAATGTTATCCTATAAGTGGGTAGACCTTCTGATGGTGAAAAACAGTTTTTCACTACCACGACATGTAAAACTTAAAAGTACATGCCCATCTTTTTTAAAGTACACTGCACCATACCCTATGGGCTGTTTAAGGCCTACCCTAGGGGTGACTTATAGGTTAGAATGGCAGTTAAAAATTGTACACACAGACTGCAATGGCAGGACTGACACATGTTTAAAAAGGCTACTGAAGTGGGTGGTACAATCAGTGCTGCAGATCCACTAGTATAATTTCATTTACAGGCCCTGGGTACCTGTAATACCACTTTACTAGGGACTTACAAGTAAATTAAAAGTGGCAGTTGGGTGTAAGCCAATGCTAACGTGTTTAAAGGAGAGAGCACAAACACTTTAGTACTGGTCAGCAGTAATAAAGTGCGCAGAGTCCTAAAAGCCAAAACAAATGGGTTCAGAAAACAGGAGGGTTAAAGCAAAAAATTTGAGGACGACCCTGCAGAAAGGCCAAGTCCAACAGAAACCAGTATAAATACCCCTTCCCCCAGATCAGGCCGGCATAGGCATAAGTAGTATCATCCAATTTACATATTCAGATCATAATGGGAAAAAAAGGAAGGAAACATTATTGAAATCTAGAGCATGTAACATGACATTTTACAGTTCATCTGCCATTTGAGGCATTCGAATAGGCAGTTTGGGGGTCTCCTCAACTCAAAACCTAGCACAAGGTCCCTTCAAGGGGAATTCCTAGTGGAGCAATCTGCACTACTTACAGTTCCCACCTGTCAAATCATTGCAACAAATGATGACGCTCAGCTAGAGTTTACTTTTGAGAGGGCCACCTGGGTGTTCTCCCCCTCACTCACCTGCTGCATCTCCTCTTTTGATGCGGTCTAGGGCCCTACGAATGACCCTGATGATGAGCCTCTAGTCAGTCGCAAACTTCTGAGGGTTGCATAATGAAGTATGAGGAATCATCTACCATGATTTTAAGTTTAGCAGTGAAAAGCAGCATATAACGAATAGCCACCTCCTTAAGTGATTTCTTAACCTCCAAGAAGGAAGCACTCTTGGATTGCACAGCTACAGTGTAATCCAGAAAGACTGAGATTGAACAATTCTCCAAGGCATAGGGGGCATCCTGCCTGGCCAAGCGAAGGATCACATCCCTGTCGAGATAGTAAAGCAACCGTGCCGCAATAGGACCGGGCAGAGTCCCTGAGGTGGTCTTCTGGTGAGTGCTCTATGTGGCCTTTCTCATGCAAAAATGTGGACTATTCAGTAGGGGCAAGTGTTTTGACAATCAATGAGTCAAAAAAGTATACAGATCCATTTCTATCCAGTCCTTCCAGGGACCCACCATTCAAATATCGTTCCTCTGGTTACACACCTCAGACTCCTCAACCTTGTATCCATGAAATGGACCCACTGAGAAAGGTCAGTAATCCAAGCTTAAAGGGTGTCACTTATTGGGTGCAGTTCGCCAGTGGCCTCCTCGGTGACCTTCACCCTGTCAGACAACTTGTTTTGTTCTCCACGGAGATAACCCAGATCCACTGCTACTCCATCAATTTTATTCTCCATAGTTTCTCAGGAGGACTGAATGGACAGGAGTATTTCATCTCATTTGTTGTTGCAGGTTTGGAAGGTGTTGACATACATCCTGTGACAAAGAAAGCATCTCTTGTCCCAAATCAAATGTTGAGGAGTCCGCAGGCCGCGGGCAACCTTAACTCCTCTAGTACAACGCACCTTGTATCGTTGCTCTCAGTCTACCAACTGCGTTATCATTGAATGTTCACAGGAGAAATATATGGGCTGAGATTAAGTTCAATAGCAAGGAGAGGGAATAAGCAATCAGGAGTGACGCAGAGTGAGAACCTCAACCAACAGTACAATATAAGCCAATCAGAGGGAGGTACCCGGGGCCCTATTATGTAAAGGGTTTAAAACTGGTGTGCCGGGTGCAAACAGGGAAAGTGCACCCTATTACATGGAATGCGCTGCCCTCAGGGCAGTTGCAAACTCATGCTGCTCTTGAGTCAGCGCATTCAGGTGAAAAACTGATCCGCTGCTTTGAAGCTGCTCTGTGTTTCACTGTGCAGGCAGCAACCCCCTGCACTTTTAAAGGGGATGTCTGGGGGCGTCCATGAGACCCATTTCCCCCCTAGAGAGGGCTACAATCAGGGGGCACACTGACAGTGCGCCAATTTTGAGATGGCACCGTGTTACATCTTCTTTGCCTCCGCACCCACGTCTATAATAGGGCGTGGGCGGAGAGGCAAATATATTTCCTCATTCGCATGGGGCCACACCCCCATGCAAATGAGAGAACACCCTCTGAAAATAGCGCTGGTGCTTTATGTGCACCAGTGCTATCAGTATTACAGAAGGGGACACACAAGCATCTGCAGCCCCTTCTATAATACCAAAGTGCCCCAGGGGTGTGCAAAGCAGGCGCAAATGCCCATTGCGCCCCCAGGGAACATCCATAATATGGCCCCAGATGGGCAACAGCCCAGGCATAGTGGTAGGTCATCAATCTAGCATCTAACATTGAGAGAATGGCTGAGGAGGTTAAGTAAAGGTAAGAGTAGATAGGCCGCTGTGACTCACACCAACTGGGGGTCCCAGTGATGAGGAGATCAAACTCTCCCTCTCATTCAAGGGCAGCACAAATATTGTGCTAGGAAAAACTCCACTGGAGCTCCTCCTACACAGGAGCACCCCTCAAGGATCTCCAGGTGGTACTTTCAGGATGGCTGTAGTCTTGATGTGTGCAATGAGTGACGAACAGTGTAAGCTTCTCCGGTATGATGTCAATAAATAATTTTGGTCACAGATCACGTGACCCCCAGAGCCCCACTGAGTCCCTGTGGCCTCCCTCCTTTGGTTCCAAGTGGGAGAAACCGGGGCACAGAGGGCTAGCATGCTGAGCCCATAAGAGCTGTGTTCACTACAGGCAGGCTCTGTAGTGTCGTCCAGGGCCAACACGCAGCAGAAACAAAAATGCCTTCAAACCTGCCTCCAGAGCGAGATCTCCTCTAGGTTAAAACTGAGCTGCATAGAGCGACCCAGCAGGGGCACCAAGCCGATGGCCTCTGAAGCCCCAGGACACCGCACAGCACTCTCCAAGATTCCCAGGAGGAGTTGCACCACAACAGCCGCTGGCATGTTAGTGCAGGTCAAAGCTAGTTAGAACCAATCTCCAAGTCATTTGGACAGCCCGCTAGAGATTAGTGCTCAGGAATCAGCATTGTGGAGCCCCCACCATATTTTTCCCACTTAGCAGGTTAGATCACAAAGCTGTCCCCACTGTCCAAGATCAATGACATCAGTGGCTGGCTGGGAGGTCCCACAGGAGGGCATTCTACTACATGAGCAGCTGGTCATATCCCCCTAATTGGAGTAATGATGATAACCTGTAATTTTCAGCACATTACCAATTCAATCCTTCCTTGCTCCAGTCCAATAAATGACTGAATCTATTATTGGTAATTGTCAAAAACTCTTTCAGAGGGCCACAGGGCATGCAGGGGCTACTAGACCCAATCATGGTGGTGAGGCCTTTTACTCCTGATGTTCCAGGGCCTGACCTACTATGGATCCTGCTCAACTGGGCCAAGTAATCCTTCTGTACTGGACTGTCAGTGGTACAGTGCTTCATTTGTAAAATAATAAGTGCCAGGGCCCTGACCAGGAGGCCGTCTCTCTCGCTTGCAAGTGTGACAGTGCATATTATTCCAAGTCCCCAAAGCTAAAGGAATGGCTAGGGAGGCAGGTATTAGTAATTTTGTAAGTATATTGCATTAATAAACAACCGTTGTTCTGCTCATTTCTAAATTAGAGGAGCAGTGCCACCATGTGGCAGACTGTCATAAGTGTGGTGTTGACAATTAAGTGCCGGTGCCCAGCACTGGAAACCAATTAAGTGCTGGTGCTGAGCACCGGAAACCACCTGCTCAAATTAAGCACTGCAGTGGTAGCTATAGTGGAGCAGTCAAGGCTGCCCTGGAGGGGGTGTGGTGGGGGGGTTATGTAGATACAAGTCAGTGAAAATGACTCATCATAACTCAGAGTGCAGACAGTATGAACAATAAATCAATGTCCAGCCAAATACTTACTTTTATCAGAAAAAGTAGTATTTTATTTCCAACTCTACACATACAAAGGAATATGACATTCAGAAGCAAAAACACGATTGGTCGGTGCTCTAACAGTTGTCAGGCAAATCCCTGTCCCACCCGCCTTAGTGTAACATGTTCAGGATTATTCCCCATTCAATAGTCATTGCATCAGGTAATGCAAACGATTAGACTGTACTCAAACGTTTCCTTTTGACTCTTCAGGGTTTCAGTCAAAAGTGTCCATGGTGCCACAGCACCTTTAGCAGTGAATCTCCTGGGGCTCCAAAGGCTTGGTTTCAATCTTACCACTCCAGCGGTATGGTAGTGTCCAGCGGTGCAGTGAGTGCCCTCTCCTCGGGCGTTCACAAGTCCTGATCCTCAATGGCGAAGTCAGGCCACTCGCAATAGATGCTGCAGCACCCAGCGGCGTAGACTCTTCCTGTTGAGCAGCGCTGAAGGTCAGCTTCTAGTTATCGGAGCTGCTCCTGCTCGATGGACTTAAAAGGTAAGTTGCCCTTCCCATAGCAAGGCGGGAGTCCTTTGACTCCTGACTGGAGCTCTGGTGAAGGTGTGACATCCTCAGCAGCGTCCCGCAATCCTCGGGGAAACAGTAAGGTGTAGTTGGCAGGCTAGACCCGCAAGTCCCAGCAGAAATCCTTTCATCCGAGCCATGATCTGAACAGTTGGCCACCACAATACCAGCAGCCCCTTCTGGCATATGAGGTTTCTGCATTGCTCACTGTCGGGCGCAGACTCTTTGGTGCAAACGCCCTAAATGCGGCAGACAAAAGTCTCATGCTCTAGCCTAATTAAGTCACCCGTAGCTCCCTCTGGTATGGTATAAGGGGTCACCGCCAAAAGGCATTGTGAGCTCGGCGCCCTCCACACAGCACTCAATAGTTTGCACACTCTATGACGGCTCTCTCATGGCATATGGGTGTCGCCAAAAACATTCTTGCACACGGACTACGGCCCGATCGGTGCACAGACGAATCCTCACACTTTGCACAGGGAGTCCTCATGGTAGGGCTCCCCACTGGACCTCGCTCCCCCCAATGCTTTCCTCACAGGGCACACTGGTCTTTGCAAGCAGGCGGGTGATGGGGCTCCAGGATCCCTGGCATGTGATCCTGGTTTCCTTGAGTGATATCCCCTCACCTATCAGGGAGACTAGCAGGCCTTGTCCCCCAGTCCTGGTCACAGGCAGAAGTCTAGCAGAGCTTCCCCTCCTCACACAGCCCGTCTGGCTGCTTGGCAGAGGGCCACTTTTTGGGGACTCAAATCCCCTTCTTATAGGCCTTTACAGACACCAAATGTGATTTAGGGTCTGGGTCTTTGAAGTTTTATGTTAGAGTTCTGCTTCTTTTGAAGTGGGCACTTCTCATTTTCATCTTTGTCCATGAAAGAGGTCTGTCACAGCAGGCTCTACTCAGAAGCTGACTGCATAAAACATAATACATGGGAGTGACCAGAGTTAACACCTGGATTTCAACCACGGTGATATGTGCATCACCTGGTTAATTCCAGGCCCCCAGCCCTATTCTTTATGATACTCTTATCAGACCAATCTCCCTTCCTGAGATGTGTCCAGGCTCCTTCCTTGTGATCTATCACTGAATCAAAGAGCAGTCTTTTGAGATGTAAAGGGAGTCTCTTCCTTTCCTCCAGTGTGACCCCATTCAACTATGATCATTTTGTTTATTTGTCCAGCTGGCTGAGCTTGAATTTTCTAGGGCGCACACATTACATTGTAATGCTGTAAAGGTGTCTTAGATAACTAGATAATTTATAGTGTTTGTCTTTCTCTGGCTGCAACACATATGGGAGGAGGGCAGTCAATAGCCTACATGGATATTTAGGTCTGGCCTGACAGTGCAAATTCACTTGATCTTTTAACTTACTCCAATTTTATTCTACAGTTCCTTGCTTTGTCAGAAATACATGTTTAATTATGTGCTATTTACTTGTAATGCTTTACATTGCCATACAACATTCCTTTAAAGCCACATCTATTAGCATTGCAAATGCTTGTTACTTTCTCTTTCCAAAGAGTAATCTTGGCTTTGTTCCATTTTGTTAGCTTTATTAAAGACGCTAAAGAATGTTCATTGTCCTTTATATCCAGAATGCTGTGAGATCAAACAAGACAATTTTGTCAGTGACTCAGCACCCTGTGGAACAAGAATTGGCTTTTCATATCATTTGGAGGGATAAATAGCTACTGTGCTGAGTTATATATCAAGGTCCGCACTATAAACTAAGGGTCAAATTTATTATAGGTTTTGCATCGCTCTGCACCACGCAGGTCGGCCCAAAACCTACAATGAGATGTATCAAGCCACACAAGGCTACCCTGCATGGCCCTGTGTGGCTTGGTAGTGTTACATAAGGCAGTTACGCTGCATGGTGAGGGCGTTACATGGGTGGAGCATGAGTGTTTCCATTCACCCACCCTTTTATTCTGATGAATTCCCAGATTTACCAACAGTGCTAGACCTGTTTAATATATGAAAGAGGCAAAATGGGTAGAACATTATGTATGTACAAACCAGTCAGTCATGTTGTGTTAAGGGAGTGGCAGTCGTCTTTAAAAAAATCCATCAGAGCCACTTTGGGAGAATGTATTGTGGATAAACGAGGGAGATGGGTTATAATAAAAGCGAAGATGTACGGTAACTGGTATGCCTTTGCGTGGTACTACCGACCAAACACAGACGATCCGGCCTCCCTCTAAGCACTATATAATCATCTTGTGGAGGTCAAACTTCCTATAATACTTGGAGGAGTTTTCAATGTACTAATAGACCCGGTCCTAGATAAATCCACTACTAGGAATACGGCTAACTCACCTAAAATGAGAGCCCTAGTAAAAGAAACTATGGAAGGTTTAGACCTTAATAGGACATTAAAAGAGAAGGTAGCGGCCTGCTTTACTAAGCATAAGACACTACAATATGAATATGGGGACAGGATAGGGAAAGTTTTAGCTCATCAGCTTATGGATAGTCATCTTAAAACTAAGATTAAGGCTATTAAAGGTGAGGGTGGCACTATTTACAGAGGCCCCCAGGAGATAGCTGATCAGTTTTCTACTTTTTATCAGCAATTGTATTCCCCAGATCCAGCACAAGACTTGACTGATATGCAGAGCTATCTACGAGGGAGTAATCTGCCGACTTTGACAGAAGAAGATTCTCTGTTACTAGAGCAGGAGATTACATTGGAGGAAGTTTTGGAAGCGATTGGGGGGCTATCATCAGGGAAAGCGTCTGGGGATGATGCCCTCCCGGCAGAGTTTTACAAATGCTGCAAAAGCCTCCTGGCCCCGGTGCTTCGAGATGTAATCTCTCAAGTTGGGATCACAGGATGAGTTCCAGATTCATGGAACATGGCTAACATAATTTTTTTTCTAAAAAAAGATAAAGCTCCAGAGGAACGGGCATCATATCGCCCAATTTCTTTAATAAACGCAGATGCAAAGGTGTTTGCTAAGATACTGGGCACCCGGTTAGCTCCAATGATGGCCAGCCTGGTTTCTCCCCAGCAGCATGGGTTCATCCATGGGAGAGACACTACTGCCCATGTTACTACAGCAATAGTGGCCTTTGATGCTGCGGGGAAGTTCAAAACTGAACTGGGTATGGTCTTATTGGATGCAGAAAAGGCATTTGACCGGGTGGCCTGGGAATATCTCTGGGCAACACTTATCGCATTTGGGGTTAGGGAACATTTTCGGAAGCTGGTTGCGGCTATGTATCATAATCCGATGGCCAGATTACTGTATTCAAATGTCCAAACTATTCCCTTTCCCATTCGCTGCGGTACGAGGTAGGGCTGCCCTCTTTCCCCTCTATTATTTGCTCTTTATATAGAGCCTTTTATTCGGGCATTACTGGTTAATAATTTGATCTGTCCGTTGAATATTGAACAGCGCCTCCTCAAACTTATGGCGTATGCCGATGATATAGCTATTTTTACTGAAAAGCCAAGGGAGGCTATAGAAAATATTAATAGGGAGGCAAAGAGGTTTGGATGCTTTTCCGGCTTTAAGCTGAATAGCAACAAAACTCAAGTTCTTCTTAATTTCTAGCCGGAATTCCCAGTTGAAGGGGTTTGCTCGAAGGTTACATATCTAGGAGTGCAAATCTCGGCTAAAATCGGGCTTATACACTCATTAAATTATGATTCTCTACTAATCACTGTTACCAAACAATTGAAGCTGTGGCATAAGCTTCCATTAAGCATCCTAGGCAGATGCAACGTTATAAAAATGAAGATACTTCCCAAGTTCCTTTATTTTTTTAGGTCAATCCCGTTACGAATCCCTAATGGTTTTTTTAAGAAGCTGGATGGGGTCTTGAGCAGCTTCATTTGGGGTTATAAGAAGTCAAGACGCGCTATTGGATTGATGAAACTCCCATATAACCAGGGTGGTTTGGACATCCCTGATTTTAAACTATATTTTTGGGCTGCTTTTGTTGGCTGGCTACGCAGCCTCTTGAACCCCGAGCAAACGGATCTTTGGCATCGGTTGGTCCTTGGGGGAGAGAGCCAGATGTTTTTATATCGAATTAATGACCCTAACTATTTTAAACGCGTACGGTTCAAGACCATAAGAGATTGTGTATATATTTGGCAGGGCATTAAAACTAGATTTTCTTTATCTCTGGTACATAGTAAACTTCCTCTTTGGGGTAATCCAATGCTGCCCGGAATATTTCAGGATGGAATGGCTCGTCAGTGGACTAGGTATGGGGTGTACTCTATCGGGCAATTGTATGATTGCAATGGTTTCAAGACATTCGAGAATCTCCAGCTGATGTTTGATATTCCTCAACGAATGTTTTTTAAATATATACAGGTTAGGGACTATTTCGTCAGAAACTTAGCAGTTCGGAGTGTCACTGGGTCAGATATGTGGGAGTGTATGTACGCCCAGACCCGGCGGGCTACCATTAGCAAGGCGTATCAAATTATTTGCCAAAGTAGGGCAGAGGGCTGTGAGAAATTGGCTTCCAGGTGGAGCGAGATTCTGGGGGAAAATATTGCCATAGAAAACATGAGGATAGCTTTGGATATCATTGCCTGTTCTGTACACTCTGTGAACCTACGGCTCCAGCAATTTCGGACACTTTGTTTACTTTATTATACCCCAGAAAGGATTGCTAGATGGTCTCAAGGCAGGGTTGGGTGGGGAGGGATTTATGGAGGGACACGTCAGAACTGTCCTAAATGCGGGCTATATGCGGCTGGCATTGTTCATATGTTTGTTACGTGTCCTGCCTTAAGGTTGTTCTGGGATAAGATACTAGCAGCAATTAAATGTAAACTTGGCGGTGACCTTATGCTTTCAACAACTGAAAAGATGCTAGGATACAAGGAAGATTGTGGGCGGAACAGGTCTTTATTGACAATTATGCTGGTCGCTGCCCGGTTGGTGATAGCTAGAGCCTGGATCTCTCCCAAACCCCCTACTGAGATGGAATGGTGGCTAGTCCTCAAGGAAACTGGGGAAAGGGAAAAAGCGCTGGCTAAAGCAAGGGGTATTCAGGCCCTGCGAAAGTATAGGGCCATTTGGGGCTGTTTAGAAGGGCCATGAACATATGTTAAAAGGTTTTGGGCTGCCATAGGTATATATGGTTGTGCAATTGCTTAAGAGTGTTCCCATCATTTTGGTTACTTGGTGTTTTTGTTTTTTTGTCTCTGCTTTCGTTATCATGCTTTTCTGTTTGTATGACTGTACTTCTTCTTGACAATAAAAATATTTTTTTTTTTTAAAGAAAAAAAGGAAGATTTAGACCTTGTTGATATTTGGAGGGAAAAAGGAAGTAAAGGACACAGGTTTACTTTTCATAATAAAAAAATACTGACACCACTCTAGAATCGACTTCTTCCTCGTGGACAATAGAATTACAAACATTTTATAAAAGTGGAGCATGCATTCATCTGTTAGTCTAGAACTTAGATCAGACCAAACACCAACTCTTAGGAGATTGACAGTAAATCAAACCCTCTTTTTCAAAACACAAATAATTGACAAACTGAAAAAAGATAGAAATGAATTCTTTCAGTTAAATAACTCTTTGGCTCCCCTGCACATTGTCTGGGATACATACAAGAACCTTTATACGGGCTAGACTAATCAGTTTAGCTGTTGCACAGGATAGGGAGATAAAAGATAAGATAAATAAGCTGGAATCCACAATACTGAAGCTCGCAAAAGAGGTAGAGAATACCCATAATCCTCAAGATCAGGCACTGATTAATGAAAGAATACAGAGTGCCAAATTTAACTTAGCTAACTTTCTAGAGGAAAGAATTATAAAAAAATGGGAGGGTAGTAAACTGTCCATTACGAATACGGGGAGGGGTATGGTAAACTACTGGCCTAGAAAACCAAAACAGAATATATTAGAAACAATATCAAGGCCATTCAAGATCCAGAAATGGGCAAATTATGTATAGAGGACTCGGATGGAACAAGCTTTTGAGTACTTTTTCCATACTCTGTGCACTGATGATTTAGTGGCGACAGAGGAGCTGATCAAGGGCTACCTGGGTGAAATAAATACTCCATCTATACAATTAGTCTTAAAGGAAGAACTGTGCTGCGAGATCAGTACTGAAGAAGTGTCCAAGGCAATTTGGAAATTGAAGAGAGGGAAGGCAGCAGGCCCTGATAATCTCCAGAATGAGCAATATATATAACTTTGAATGAAGAGCTGGGTCCCAGTTTTACCGAAGTACTGAATGCGGCCTTTGTAAAGGGACAAAATCTTCCACAATATTGGAATGAGGCCACAATCAATATAAATTAAAAACCAAATAAAGACCTCAAGCTATGCGAGTCATATAGGCCGATCTCCCTATTGAACAGTGATTATAAAATCTATACCCAGATATTAGCAAAGCATTTGGAGAAGGGCTTTGGAGCATTAATACATGAAGAGCAGAAGGGTTTCTTCAAAGAGAGGCAGCTACATGACCTCATACATGATCTGATTGGGGCAATAGATATGGCCACAAGTTCAATTGGCCGTTCTCACCTTTAACGCGGCCAAAGCATTTGACAGGGTCAGTTGGCCTTTCCTGCACTAGGTGATTAAACAACATGACTTGGGAGAGGCTTTTCCAGTGCCGTGGAATCCCTATATAAGAATCCAACTGCTAAGATCTTGGTTAATGGAAATCTTACTAAGCAGATTAATATTAGAAGAGGGATACATCAGGGCTGTCTACTGTGAGCTTTGCTCTTCAATTTGTACATCAAGCCACTGGCAGACAGAGTCAGAGCATATCCAAACATCATCCCCTTTGAGTTTAATGGTATACATGAGCAATTTGAAAATATCACTCCCAGGGATTTTGGGTATTTTGGAAGATTTTAGGAAAGTATTGGGGTATTTAATTAATCAGCAAAAACCTGAAATCATGGAGTGGAATACTCACTACAACAGCTCATTGGTAAAACAGGAAATGACATATTTAGGAATCCAGGTGGTGCAAGGTCTAGACAAACTGACCCAAATAAATTTCAATAAAGCAGCGATAGAAACCAAAAGGTTACTTAAGGCCTGGGAGGATCTTACCTATTAAAAATGTCCATACCCCCGGAATTTACATTTATGTTCTACATAATACCTCTAGAATTCAAGCCAGAAGGCTTTAAGAAACTATAGGGGGAGTTGAGCAGTTTTATATGGTCAGCTAAAGGGGTGAAATTAGTGTGGAGGAAGCTACGTAGAAACAAAGAACACAGAGGCATTGCAAGCCGAGACTTCCACCTACATTGCCGGGAGTTTCAACTGAAGAATATCAGATCTCTCCTTTTGGACAGCTCTTTCTTACTCCATGTTTTAAGACTATGACAAGGGAGTTGCCGACAAAGGGAAACTACTTCCTTTTTAAATTTGGCCACCCCAAGTATTTCAAAATGGTTAGGCTAAAGACATTGAAGGCTGATTGTAAATTATGGTACCAGTTCAGACTGACTCTAGGGATACCCTATTACAGTGGCTCCGCGCAGGTATGAAACTCTCCGGGGAACCCAATATGCCTTCTAGACAAGCTGGCAACACAACTATTTGAAGCAGGAGTACACAAATGGGGACAAATCATGGATGAAAATGTATTGATCTCCTGGGAAGCTTTATTGGTAATCACGGAGGGCAACCTGTCTAAATTTAAATATTACATATCAAAATGAGAATGGATCACTTGACCTGAGTAACCAGGGTTTTATGAAATTCGTGCAGTGTACCGATAAAAAACCCTCATTCACGTACAAAAGTCGAAAAAGCGGTATATCTTGATTATCCGCCCTGCTCTTAAAGACGTGATAGCATCATCATAGGGTTAGTTTTTGTATGCTTCCTCCATCCGGAGGAAAACCACTGGTTATTGCAGTAGTGATCAAAGAAAGGTGAAAGTGTTTTTAGTGAAGTGAATCTCAAAATGTTAAAAACTCGTAGACCCCGATTTGTGAAATTTAATCAATCTGGGTTCGAGATATATTAAAATCTGTGTCGTGCGTAGGAAGACTAGTTAGTGGTCTAACGCAATGTGAGTGTCCATAAAAGGTCGACATGTTTCAGCCCCAGTGATTGCCCTTGTGGGTCAAGTGGGCTTTCTTCAGGACCTAAAAAAGGAAAAGTGGTGGAGACCTTATTTTGTAGGGGTCTCTATGTATCAGGGTGTATTGACCCGATTCTCATACGGTCAAGTAGTACCTGTTCAGAGTAAAGGAGGAAACAAAAAGAAAAAAGATGCGAGTATCATTTAGCGCATTTTCTCAAAAAATGGCGTGCTGTCTTTTCTCAGAAGAAATAATGATAAAGAAGAACATTAAAAATAACTAAAAAAATTGGCAATTCTTTCTCTCCTGCGTGAAATTCTGGCAAACTTTTTAAGAAATATTTTTTCTCTTTTGTCTCCCATACGGTGCTCAATATGGAAATAAAATTACCATATTGTCTTTAAACTCCTGAGGTGTCATGTTAAGATTGACAAGAAGAAAATTGGGTTAGTCTAATAGTTCTGCACCTTATTCTTGGTGATAGTATGGACCCCGATGTCATATGTGCAGTATACCTATAATTGCGAGTGTTCCTCAGAGAGAGCGACTTGGTAGGCGGTCTGTTGTAATTACTGTTGATATACTAATGTGTGTTAAAGAAAGGTTAACTGAAGTTGTGGTAGAAACAGTCTTATAGCAGTGTTTTTAATAGATGACCGCAGCTTATTCTCATCAGACCTTTCGGTAAATATTAGTATATCATGCACTAGCTGTTTATTAAATAAATGCTAATGACTAGATTTGAATTACGTATTATCAAACAGCTCTAAAACGGCATGGTTTCATACCTTGAGTCTTAAATTGTGGATTTCAACGGGCAACCAGGGAGCTTGTTACCTGCTAGGGACAACAGTATAAAGCAATTTAGATTCTGTTGATAAAATACGTTACGGTTTTACAGGTTTCCGTCCTTGTGGCTCCTTCTCAATACCTGCTGTGCAGTGTAGTACGACTTGTGCTGACACTTCCTCTGGTTGCCTGGATGTGTTTGGCTTCCGGCTTGTGATGTTTTATACAGCCAGGGATAGAAATAAAGGAAAGACTAATTCCATTGTTAAAGAGGGAATGTCGACTTGTGCTGACACTTCCTCTGGTTGCCTGGATGTGTTTGGCTTCTGGCTTGTGATGTTTCATACAGCCGAGGATAGAAATAAAGGAAAGACTAATTCCATTGTTAATGAGGGAATGTCAATAAATGGTTATAGTGGTCTAGCAAGTTGGTTCAGAAGTGTTTTTATAAATAAAAATAGATAGTAAAGAATCTAATTGGAAGGTTTTTCTTATTGCAATAAATACCTGCTGCCCAGTGTAAAAATGCCTTGTGTTGACTCTACCTTAATGTATTTAATTCGGCTCTGGTTTAAAAAGGGGGGGTGAAATTTCGGCTTCTGATATATTAGAAAAGAGCCGGTTATGAAAGGAAAAAATGGAAAAAACAGACTTAGTGTAGCTCTATCACTTCAGTAAGGTATACAACTTAGGCAATTCTAGTATACTTGTCCAACCCAAGAGTTTTATAGGGTGGTTTTCTAAAGTACAGATTATATTTTAATGTCCTATGCTCAGCCACGGAATATTATCATTGAGCCCTTGGATGTTCATTTGAAGCCGGTGCACCCATCTCTGTTCTTTTCGAAGAGTATTTTTCTGCATTGTGATTTTTTGTGATTCTTTTGCACAACAAAAATGAGCAACCACTTTATAGAAGCAAAACACACCCCCAGTGATTTAAAATGGGTAATTTTGGAAACCTTGGCAACAAAAAATCACAATGCAGAAAAAATACTCTTCGAAAAAGAACAGAGATGGGTGCACCGGCTTCAAACGAACATCCAAGGGCTCAATGATAATATTCCGTGGCTGAGCATAGGACATTAAAATATAATCTGTACTTTAGAAAACCACCCTATAAAACTCTTGGGTTGGACAAGTATACTAGAATTGCCTAAGTTGTATACCTTACTGAAGTGATAGAGCTACACTAAGGGGCCGATTCCGATCTCGGTCGGAGGCGCACCCAATACCATTCGGTCGGGAAAAAAGCCATGCGAAAGCCAGTTTCCCGACCGATCCGTACAGCACACCGAACGAGCAAGTACGATGCGCACAACAGCAAAAATTCCGGCCGAGCCGTACTCACCCAAACCAGGTCCTGTTCTCCGACCGAGGCGAATCCGGAAACGCCGAATCGAGTCGCACGGAAGGGAAAATGCAGCCCCGTCCGGCCGGACAAGTACGATGCGCTTTCCGTACGCGCCGAACCCGTCGCTACGCACGGCACGTCAAAGCATCCGGGAGAGGCGCACATAAGCTCCGAATCGCGCCACAACACGATCCACGGCTACGAGACGAACACAGCACAGACGAGGACGACGCGAAGCGACGAGGACGAAGCGAAGCGACGAGGACGAAGCCAAGCGACGAGGACGACGCGAAGCAACGAGAAGGACGAACGACACGAACCAACCATGAATCCCTTCGTCCCGATCATACCAATATTCTACATCTACTACCGGAACAGGCACGGACGCGTACGGCGCAGAAGGTAAGTCAGACACCAACCACAAAACACATACAACACGTACACGACACATCACACACATACACTGGGAATCTGAATATACTTGCAACAGCAGCACCATAGGGGCGGGATGCCCATCACCAATGCCACATATGCACACAGGGGCCTGAATGCGCGCCACCACCCCAACCCAGGGGGGCTGGATGCCCACCACTACTACCACCCTCACCCAGGGGGGCTGGATGCCTACCACTACTACCACCCTCACCCAGGGGTGGCAGGATGCCTACCACTACTACCACCCTTAGCCAGGGTGGCAGGATGCCTACCACTACTACCACCCTTAGCCAGGGGGCAGGATGCCTACCACTACTACCACCCTTAGCCAGGGGGCAGGATGCCCACCACTACTACCACCCTTAGCCAGGGGGGCTGGATGCCTACCACTACTACCACCCTTAGCCAGGGGGCTGGATGCCTACCACTACTACCACCCTTAGCCAGGGTGGCAGGATGCCTACCACTACTACCACCCTCACCCAGGGGTGGCAGGATGCCTACCACTACTACCACCCTTAGCCAGGGGGGCTGGATGCCTACCACTACTACCACCCTTAGCCAGGGGGCAGGATGCCCACCACTACTACCACCCTCACCCAGGGGGGCTGGATGCCTACCACTACTACCACCCTTAGCCAGGGGGGCAGGATGCCTACCACTACTACCACCCTCACCCAGGGGGGCAGGATGCCCACCACTACTACCACCCTTAGCCAGGGTGGCAGGATGCCTACCACTACTACCACCCTTAGCCAGGGGGCAGGATGCCTACCACTACTACCACCCTTAGCCAGGGTGGCAGGATGCCTACCACTACTACCACCCTTAGCCAGGGTGGCAGGATGCCTACCACTACTACCACCCTTAGCCAGGGGGCAGGATGCCTACCACTACTACCACCCTTAGCCAGGGGGCAGGATGCCTACCACTACTACCACCCTTAGCCAGGGGGCAGGATGCCTACCACTACTACCACCCCAACCCAGGGGGGCTGGATGCCTACCACTACTACCACCCTTAGCCAGGGGGCAGGATGCCCACCACTACTACCACCCTCACCCACGGGGGGCAGGATGCCTACCACTACTACCACCCTTAGCCAGGGGGCAGGATGCCTACCACTACTACCACCCTTAGCCAGGGGGGCTGGATGCCTACCACTACTACCACCCTTAGCCAGGGGGCAGGATGCCCACCACTACTACCACCCTCACCCAGGGGGGCTGGATGCCTACCACTACTACCACCCTCACCCAGGGGTGGCAGGATGCCTACCACTACTACCACCCTTAGCCAGGGTGGCAGGATGCCTACCACTACTACCACCCTTAGCCAGGGGGCAGGATGCCTACCACTACTACCACCCCAACCCAGGGGGGCTGGATGCCTACCACTACTACCACCCTTAGCCAGGGGGGCTGGATGCCTACCACTACTACCACCCTTAGCCAGGGGGCAGGATGCCCACCACTACTACCACCCTCACCCAGGGGGGCTGGATGCCTACCACTACTACCACCCTCACCCAGGGGTGGCAGGATGCCTACCACTACTACCACCCTTAGCCAGGGTGGCAGGATGCCTACCACTACTACCACCCTTAGCCAGGGGGCAGGATGCCTACCACTACTACCACCCTTAGCCAGGGGGCAGGATGCCCACCACTACTACCACCCTTAGCCAGGGGGGCTGGATGCCTACCACTACTACCACCCTTAGCCAGGGGGCAGGATGCCCACCACTACTACCACCCTCACCCAGGGGGGCTGGATGCCTACCACTACTACCACCCTCACCCAGGGGTGGCAGGATGCCTACCACTACTACCACCCTTAGCCAGGGTGGCAGGATGCCTACCACTACTACCACCCTTAGCCAGGGGGCAGGATGCCTACCACTACTACCACCCTTAGCCAGGGGGCAGGATGCCCACCACTACTACCACCCTTAGCCAGGGGGGCTGGATGCCTACCACTACTACCACCCTTAGCCAGGGGGCAGGATGCCCACCACTACTACCACCCTCACCCAGGGGGGGCTGGATGCCTACCACTACTACCACCCTCACCCAGGGGGGCAGGATGCCTACCACTACTACCACCCTCACCCAGGGGGGCAGGATGCCTACCACTACTACCACCCTTAGCCAGGGGGGCTGGATGCCTACCACTACTACCACCCTCACCCAGGGGGGCAGGATGCCTACCACTACTACCACCCTTAGCCAGGGGGGCTGGATGCCTACCACTACTACCACCCCAACCCAGGGGGGCTGGATGCCTACCACTACTACCACCCTTAGCCAGGGGGCAGGATGCCCACCACTACTACCACCCTCACCCACGGGGGGCAGGATGCCTACCACTACTACCACCCTTAGCCAGGGGGCAGGATGCCCACCACTACTACCACCCTTAGCCAGGGGGCAGGATGCCCACCACTACTACCACCCTCACCCACGGGGGGCAGGATGCCCACCACTACTACCACCCTCACCCAGGGGGGCAGGATGCCTACCACTACTACCACCCTCACCCAGGGGGGCTGGATGCCTACCACTACTACCACCCCCACTCATAGGATGGACAATGCATGACACAACAAGCACACCACAACCTAGGGAATGCAAGATTAAGACATCCCCCCACCACCATGACAAGCGTGTGTAGGCTGTGTCAAATGCCTACAACACCGAACATGACTTTCAACATACAATGTGACCCCCTAGCACATGTGCCACACATATATGTGTGTGGCACCCACAATGCAAGCAGCCCATGACCATTGTGGCAATGGGGCCTAAACCCCCATCATCACAGTGACCAAAAGGTAAGTGTGGGGTCCATAGCTGAAGCACATTTTGACCATTGTGGCAATGGGGTCTAAACCCCCATCATCACAGTGACCAAAAGGCAAGTGTGGGGTCCATAGCTGAAGCACATTTTGACCATTGTGGCAATGGGGTCTACACCCTCATCATCACAGTGACCAAAAGGTAATTGTTGACAAAGAAAGAGCTGCAACTGCCAAACTGCATGGATCATTCCTGCTCACAGAACCAAAAACTCATCTGTGGCAAAGTAGTGTATGTGTCCCATTGCAACATAAATTGGGGGAGCCAAATACTGCAGTGCAAATGAAACATTCCTTTGGCCATGTGCAGACAAACAACACCCATGGGGGCTGAGACCGTCAACAGTCATCAATGACACAATGACAGAAGTGACCATCAGAATGCAGAACCACATATTTGCACCAATGGGCACACAAATGCAGATACCCTGTGGAGACAGCAGATGTGAGGTGAACAGATACCATACCATGGCAGCAATGGGACACACAAACCATGATCACTGTGCTGACCGATGACCTAGGAGTCCCAGGGACAGCAGGGGAAACACACCAAACAACATACAGCCAATGGCACACCCAAGATATGCCAATGCAGTGGTGCAGATGCACAAACACAAACAGGCAGACCAACACTGTCATCATACACAGCAGGTGAGGGGTGGGGGTGCCAGTGTCCCCAGGCAACCACACAACACATGAGGAGAGCTGAATACCAATCATACAGATGTGCATACACTGCCACACTAAGGTAACTCATGGATCCAAATCCCCTATGTGGGCAAGCAGGCATTGTCAGGTGAGAGGGAGCACAAAACACACATGTCACACAGGCACGTAGGAACAACAACTGACACAGCAAGTCACAGACACACCACAGCACCACCCCCAGGGCCCCCACAATGTGGTGACCCTGGGCTGAATAAAAATACCACTGTGATGACAAAGCTAAATGTCGTTCACACTATGAACCACAGTCAGGTGTCCTGAGCAACAAACTACCATCACACCTACACAAGCACAAATCAATCAGCATGGCCAGTAAGCCAAGGCCAACATGGAGGCAGGGGCCTAGCCGGGCAACAACTCTCATCTGCACACACTCAACACCACACCCCTCGACCTCCAACAATGTGCAGCAGTGAAGTACACATGCACTGGTGACATTGCACATGCACCCATGACTATTCCAGGGTGGTGGGTGGGAACCAAGGTGTAGAAACACATCACACATGGACACTCAACAAGACTCCTGAATGTCTGACACACTGCACACTACGCTGTACATGGACATGACGGCAATACCACACCGACCAATGGGATCCCAGCCACAGTCACACACCAATGAAGAAGCCAAGGTCACCCACAAAGAACACACATAGACAACAACCAACATTGCAGCCCGGACCCTGAGGAGTGCCAGCAGTCACACACACAACGTGTCACAATCACTGAAAGATAACACAAACTGGAAATCACATGACAGGGGCAAACAACAAGTGCCAAGGGGAAACCTGACTGTGACCCATCTGCGTCTGCACACAAACTCAGCCCTGACAGCAAACACACCTATGGGTGACACCCTGATGACCAGTAATGTGCCATGCACCCACATCACAGAGAACACAGGGAGAAGACTTTGGGGAACATAGCTCAAGTCAGCAAGCATCACAAACAGGTACAACACTAGGGATCACAGCATGCGCAGATGAATGGAAGTGAACACACAGACATGCACATACAACACACACCTTGGGTGCAGGCAATGTCACACGTGTACACACTGCCATGAGGGGACTCCACTCCTGTGTGAGGAAAGCTGTGCCATATGTTGCCTCAGTAGGGCCCCATCATGTCAGCTGAGCACTTGGTCACACAATCAACAATTAGCACCAAATGAGGGCTCCCATCACATCAGCCTGGTCATGGATGTGCCAACGGAATCATCAGCACAGATCCAACACACTTGTATAGCAATGTTGCACTGACTACACGGATGAGTCCCTCCCCATTGATGCCCAAACCTGCATGTCCACTGGAGATGGCAACACGGTCAGGGAAGTAGACAAATGCAACGATGGCAGGCACAACAGATGTGCAGGGGTGGAAGCCACAGATATGAAATTGCCAATGTAAGTAGGAAACCCATTGCCAAATACTGAACACATGACACCCTCAGATGCTGCTATTGATGACATGGATACACCACATGATAGGACACATTCCCCCTGGACCACATGGGTTCCTGCACAGTAACACTTCATAATCATGAGACCAGATATCACCATCACTGCAGCAAGGGCATGGTTAGCTGCACCAACAACATGTACATCTGAAGCATGAGCACTAGAGAAAAGAAAGTTGCTTTATTCAGCATATGTGTTGAGGCCAAACGAAGTCCTGAAAAAAGAGCAAAGGCCAATGGCCAGTCCATTGTCAAAGTTCAAACAGGGTGACACTGGCAGATGTCACCCTACGCATGCCTGCACAATACCAGGGACAATCCACTAGGAGGGGCAACCGGGGGGCAGGCCAGGCACCGCAGGGACAGGATCAGGGCTCACCAGGGGGAGTCAGGGAAGGGGTGGTGGGTGCAGGAGAGCCACTGACAACTGCAGTGGAGGTGTCTGACATGGTGTGTGCCGGCACAACTGGGGGCATGACACAGATGTCGTGGGTGCCGGCACAACTGCAGTGGACCCTGCAGATGGGGTGGACAGGTCCGCCACTGCAGTGCCCAAGTCAGACAGGGCGGTAGTGGACTCCACTGCAGTGCCTACCTCCAGGGGAGGAGAATGGGGAACAGGCAAGGTGGGTTGGACAGAGGGGGGACACCCTCACCACATCAGTGGCACAGACAAGCGCAGCGGGGGTGTGGTGCTGGGAGAGCAAGTGGCAGGGGAGAAGGCCGGAGCATCTTGGGGATGGTATATCTGTGGGTGGGGGAACCTGGGGCAGGGTGTGGTGGGGGCACCTGTGCAGTGGGGGCCTGAGGGATGGAGGACGGAGACCTTGTGCCTGAGCTGCAGGGTGGTGGCGGGGTCTTGCTCTTAGCACTCCGGGGGACTTGCGGGTGGGGGCCTCAGTCCGTCTGCGCCTGGGGGAGGGTGTCCGGGGGCGAGGGGCACTCTGCTCCGTGTGGGTGGGCTTCCTCTTCCCCCGGGATGCTGGAGCAGCTTCATCGGTGGGGAAGAGGCCGAGGTCACAGAGGAAGAGCTGCTGTGACTTTGGGGTTGCAGGTGAGGCAAGGGAGGGTGCTTTGGAGGGAGAGGGAACTGAGGACTGCGCAGTGCATGTGGATGCGTGTGTGTGTTCCAGGGCCCCATCCCCTGTGAGTCTGGCTTCAGTCCCCTGAATGTGCGTGCGTGTGCGTTTTGTCATTGGCGTGTGTGTCAGTGTGCTGGATGTGTGTGTGCTGGTGTGTGCCTGTGCCAGTGTGTGTGTGCCTGGGATGGGTAAGGTGCTGGGGAGTGTGGATGGAGCAGAGGCAGGAGGGGTGAGGGACCGTTTGAGGAGGGACACTGCTGCCGTCAGGGAGGAGTCCATGGACCTATTGCCCCTCTGTAGGTCAGACATGCCCGATGAGATGCCCTCCATGAACGACACCAGCTGAGTCAACAGCGCGGTGTGCGCATGGAGGACACTCAGCATGGCTGTCTGCCCTACATGGAGCTGGCGAAGGAGGTACACAGACTCCTCACTCAGGGCAGCAGGGGACACAGGGGCAGGGGGTGCGGTGCCTGGCCCAAAGGAGACACGCTCCCGGACATGGGAGCCTCCACGGACCTGGGGAATGGGAGCCGATGGGAGGGCGGTGGTGGTGCTGGTGGTGGCGGGGACAGCAACACTAGCTGGGGTGTGGTGGCTGCTGACACCCGCCTCCACAAGGGAGTCATCCTCCGAGTTGCTCTGGTCCTCAGCTGAGGTGGATGCTGCTGAGGACTCCTCGGTGTGGCTCCCCTCGCCCTCCGTGCCACTGGGTCCCTCCGACCACTCCTCGGCTGCTGACCCAGTCTGGCTCTCCGGCTCCTCCTGGTCCGTGGAGCTGTCCCCTTCCGTGGCCGTGGATGTATCTGCAAACAATGGGGAAACAGACAGACATCAGTCACCTGCACCAAACGCACACACCACTGTGAGCACAGCACATTACAGAGCAAGCCCTGGCATCATTAGTTGTACATTGCTAAAAGTGCCCTAATTGAACAGGAGAAGTCAATTGTCAGTCTGATGCCAAGCATGGCACTCACATCCCACATGGCCTTGCACCCATCTGTCTGGTGTCTGTTGGATTGCAACACCCCAGTGTTGACACATGCACCAAGTACACAGTAGTTGGACAGTGCAGAGGACACGGTGTGGACACATCACAGCTCTTGCCACTGAGTCAGTACAGGTTTACGGATGTAAGGGATGCCCAGAGTCAAATAGGAAATGCATGTGATGCATTCCAGCGACAGACACCATGATGCACCCATGTCCTGATAGCCAGCGCCACTATGGTGTGCATGTAGCACATGTCACTCCCCTGCAGGATCACCAATCAGTAGACACATGCCATGGCGGAGGCATGACTGCAAAGTCATACATCACTGTCTCAGTGATGTATGACTTTGCAGCCAGACAACAACACTCTGCACTGTGTCACAATAGTAGGTCATGGGGAATGCAAGTCCTGGAGCTGCACAAGTGCACATGTACATCCCCCCACAACACATCCTCTTAACCCTCATCTGTCCAGGTCATACCTATTGGACATATGGGAGACCTGTGACACTACCCTCTGAACCTGAGCCCCTCACACTCTGCTGTGCATGGGGAACAGCTGCCTGAACTTCACATTTACATGCCCCAGTCTGCATGGGCAGCTGATCAGACACCTATGTGTCACACAAGTATCGTCTCCTATGGTCACATCTCCAGTGGCATGCTGAGCCCCTACCAAGAAACTCCACAGCAGTCCTGGCGACTAATCCACAGCACACTGACACAGAGGCAGACACCTGAGGGGTCAAATCACTGTGCACAATGTGTCCTCTGATACACGGGAGTGGGAGTACAGAGTGTATTGTATGGCCTGGAGTAGGCATGACTGTCCAGCCCCACATGAATGAGGGATGAGCCCTGGACTGTAGGCAGCTGGCTAAGTATGTGTGACACACGTCATATACATACTCCTGGGGCCCAAACATTGTTCCCACCCGCAGCATGGGTGTGTGCCAGGTACCCCAGCCACATGTGGTGGATCAGCTCAGCAATTGGACCACAGATCAAAGTAACACGCTGAATACATGTCAGAATACAGGCATTGTGTAAGCAATGGACCCACCCATGATGCCCACCACAGAGTCAGGGAAACAGATGCTGTCTCCCACCTTGAGTCAAGCAAACTGCAAGGACACAGTCCTAAGTGACAGAATTCCCTGCATGTAAGGGCCACACCTGGGTATCAGATGAGGAGTGGGCAGTGCACAATAGAGGGACATGGCTCCTGGACAACATGACTGCTGTACTGTGGCAGTTCAACCTGGCCCGAGGAGGGCACATAACATGTTAGACAGAGTACACAGTGCAGTCTTTGACTCACCCCCTCCTTGCTGCTCTCTGGCCTTCAGCTGCCCATCCAGGTCTGGAAAGACCACCGCCAGGATCCTGAGCATGTGGGGGGTCAGGGTCCGTGTTCCGCCCCTCCTGCGAGGAGGCGACAGCTTCAGCTGGACCCGTGCAATCCTCCGGGTCCAGCCCCGAAGGTCCTGCCACCTCTTTTGGCAGTTGCGGATCCGGCGCTTGTAGACCCCCACGGACCGGACAGCCCGGACGATGTCCTTCCATATCTCATGCTTCCGATGGGCAGAAGCCTGTCAGGATGACAAAGTGATAAGGCCATTACTACACATGCAACATATCCGTGCATGACACAGTTGCATATACATGTCGCAATCACAGGGGCACATGGTGTACCCAGGCAGTGCACGGCTGCCCATGGACAGTTTTCCAGAAGTCACTACATGGTATCATAGCATGGGGAGTAAAACCCTGTTCAGAAGCACTGTCACTGCACCATACCTGTCCAGTGCAAGTCACTACACACTATGGGGGGTGACAACTACTCAGTGAGCCTGCTAGCCAGTGGTGTGCTGACTCTCAGCCTTGCTAGTCAGACAAAATGCACATTCAGAAAGGCAGTGCACAGAACACTCACCTGCTCCCCTGGTGTCCCATACAGCTTGCTGTACTGTGGAAGTAGGCTGTCCAGCAGGGCCTGGTTCTCTTCAAGGCTGAAGGCTGGGGCTCTCTCCACAGTACGTGCCATTGCAGGGTCCAGAGGGGCAGAGACAGCAGCAGTGCAGTGGCAGATGTCGTCCTGGAGCATGTAGTGCAGGCAAGTGGGCTCTCAGGGGAACATGCAGCAATATATATGTGCTGGAGAGGCAGATACTGTCCCTTGTGTCCAAAGTGATAGGTCCAAGTCGTTTGCATCTTCTGAATCTGGCCAATCCATGGAATAGCAGCACCAAAACACGCCCACAGCATCCTTCAAAATTTCAACTTCATGACATACATGATTTTGCAACATTGTTGTGGGTGACCAACTGATTTTCCAGCAACCGACTCGTTCGAATATTCGAAAACGCGTCCGTTGCCAGGCAAGCCCATTGTCAATGGGTGCGCACCGATCGGTCCATTGAGGTACAACGCGCACAGGGGTACAACGCGTACCCGCACACATTGAAAGCAATGGGCCGGCCGGAGGCACCGATCGGTCCATTGCAGTACAACGCGCACAGGGGTACAACGCGTACCCGCACACATTGAATGCAATGGGCCGGCCGGAGGCACCGATCGGTCCATTGCAGTACAACGCGCACAGGGGTACAACGCGTACCCGCACACATTGAATGCAATGGGCCGGCCGGAGGCACCGATCGGTCCATTGCAGTACAACGCGCACAGGGGTACAACGCGTACCCGCACACATTGAATGCAATGGGCCGGCCGGAGGCACCGATCGGTCCATTGCAGTACAACGCGCACAGGGGTACAACGCGTACCCGCACACATTGAATGCAATGGGCCGGCCGGAGGCACCGATCGGTCCATTGCAGTACAACGCGCACAGGGGTACAACGCGTACCCGCACACATTGAATGCAATGGGCCGGCCGGAGGCACCGATCGGTCCATTGCAGTACAACGCGCACAGGGGTACAACGCGTACCCGCACACATTGAATGCAATGGGCCGGCCGGAGGCACCGATCGGTCCATTGCAGTACAACGCGCACAGGGGTACAACGCGTACCCGCACACATTGAAAGCAATGGGCCGGCCGGAGGCACCGATCGGTCCATTGCAGTACAACGCGCACAGGGGTACAACGCGTACCCGCACACATTGAAAGCAATGGGCCGGCCGGAGGCACCGATCGGTCCATTGCTGTTCAACGCATCACTGTACATGTGACTGGCATATGTCAGCATGCCTGTCTCAGATGGACATATGCCAGCCACAGATAGCTCCCAGGGAGTGAGGGGCACACCTACATCACGACAGCCTGTCCAAACCTTATCATAAGGCATGTAAGGCTGCATTTCCTATTGTGTGTATGTTGGTGTACATGTTGTCCTGTGGGTGTCACCTGTGGGCAGCCACCCCCAGGCTGTGCACGTGTTAATGGGGACAGGATCCTGGGTGTTACGTGTACGTGACCACTGTGATGTGCAACTGTTCATATCTGTGCATGTGCCATGGTCACATTTCACAGTGGTGTTTGTGTATGTCATGTCACATACCCCGTGAGTCCCATGTGGGACGGTATGTTTGAGCCAGGGTGTCCCAGTGGCACAATAGTGATGGCCCTCCACAGTCTTTGTGCATGTAGTGTTTACAATGTCTCTGATTTCATGTGCACAATGGGAGACAGTCTCCACATCCACGTTGTGTGTGCATGGACTCTGATGTTGTGCGTGTGTGTCACAGACGTCCATGGCTCTCCTGCCATGGCAAGTGTGGCCACTACCTGTGGGGGTCATGTTTGTTTTGTTGTGGTGTACACATGATACTCCAGGTGATGCCAGTGTCCATGTGGCATTACAGGGTCCCTGGGAATGTGCCTGTCGTTGAGCTGTGGTGCCTGGGGCACATCTGTCCTCACATGTCACTGGGGGGTGACTGTGACACAGCATCATGATATCCAATGGGCCAACCTGGGACAAATTGATGCCACCTGTAGGACCGTGTTGACAGATGTTGGCCATGTATGTACCATACATGTCGTTCCGGTACTGCACACTTCATGTAGTTGTGCCTCATGATGATGTATGTTGGGATCTTGAGTGTGTTCAATGCCGCATATGTGGGGTGACTGACGATCTTGCTTACTTCTCCTCTGCACTGCAGGGCTCCTGCTGTCCATCGGCCATTCCCAGACCTGGCAACGATGGTGGAACGGGACAGCATCCGACGGTACCGCTTCACCAGGCAGCTGATTGAGGATTTTGCAGTGCAGTTGTCCCCACATTTGCAGCCTGGCCGGCCGTATCCTACAGCGCTGACCCCCAAGGTGAAGGTGATGGCAGCCCTACACTTCTTTGCCACCGGTACCTTCCAACATACTGTGGCGTCTGCTGGTGGGATGTCACAGACCATGTTCAGCCGTGTGCTCCGCGATTTCTTGGCGGCAATGTTGCTCTTCCTGAACCGGTACATCTATTTCCCTAGACTGCGACGACTCACTGACGTGAAGAGTGACTTTTATGCCCTGGGGAGGATGCCGCATGTCATTGGCTCCATTGATGGGACACATGTGGCTTTGGTACCACCACAGGCCCAGGAGCAGGCCTACAGGAACCGCAAGCACTACCACTCGGTCAATGCACTGGTGGTGTGTCTTGCAGACATGACCATCACACACGTGTGTGCCCGTTTCCCTGGTTCAGCACACGATGCCTTTGTGATGAGGAGTAGTCGCATCCCCAGGTTGATGGCACAGATGCAGAACCAGCGTGCCTGGCTTGTCGGTGTGTACTGACTTTGTGCCATTGTGTGTGATCTGATCTGTAGTATTCCGCCCACTTTTCCAAGTCAGCTGATGTGCACTTGTCTGTCCGTAGGTGACTCGGGATACCCCAACATGCCGTGGTTGCTGACACCCCTCAGGAACCCTGTGACACCTGCCCAGATGCGCTACAATGAGGCACATGGTCGGACCAGGAGAGTGATTGAGCGGACCTTTGGTCTCCTGAAGAGCCGCTTCCGCTGCCTGGACAAGACCGGAGGGTCCCTCCCATATGCCCCTGCGAAAGTGTGCAAGATTATCATCGTCTGCTGCATGCTCCACAACCTGGCAGTGCGGAAGGAGTTGCCTCTCATCCAGGATGACGATGACCAACATCCGCCACCTGTGGAGGATCCTGGCCTGGAACACGATGCCAGTGACGATGATGATGATGATGGTGATGGTGATGTCCGCACACAGCTCATCACCAACTTCTTTAGCTGAATGTGAGTATCCTGAGGTGTCATGTCAATGATGTGAGTTGGCATGATGTGTGGGTGGTGCTCTGGTGCTGTTGGAGTGTGTCCATGGGCTACTTGACTGGATGTGTGTTGCGATGTGTGGTGACAGGTGGGCTGTACTCCCCAACAGTGTTGACATGCTAACTTGGTTCTGGGTGGGTATCTTGTAACATGTATTGTGCATGAGTTTTGCTGTTCTGTCCTGTACTCCATTGCTTTTGACTGTGTGTCATTTCTGTCCTTCACAGGGTACTTTCAGATTCGTTTGGTCAACTGTGTCCACCGACAACGTGATTGCACATCCAGGCTGGTAGCTGTTGTGTCCCTACAGGTGATGTGCGCCACACCCATGGACTTCCTTCTGTCTACAGTTGTTGACTGTGTGCCCGCTACCAGGTGGGGTTACCTTGCATCTGTAGTGGTTACGGCATGTTGCTACTGTGTAATAAACCTGTGCTTCACTTAGTGATGTGCGTTGTCTGTGGTCACACATTTGACTGCCATTTGCTTACTGCACCTGTGGGCTACTTGACTACAACTGGGAATGGGTGTGGTGTCTGTGCATTGCACCGTCTTCCCTGGCAACATCAGTGTAGGCAATGAGTCAGATGGCCTAGGTGTGTATGTGTTGTGTAGCCCTGGTGGTGTGTCTCCCTCATATGTGTCACGTTGCCTGTACTCACATGCCTGTGTTGTCCTTGCTGTTGCAGTTCGCATACACAGTGTAATTTTGTTGTTCATCATCCCCATAACAGTACCCACGTTGGAATCACGACAGAGGCAAGTATGGTGTATTATTGTGTTTATTGTGATACATCTGTGATAATAGTGCATAGGATGGATTGTGCTGTACATGAATCTTGCAATCCCAAGTTCCTAGATGAATAGAAAGTCCAGGTAGACAGGATCCCCAGTATCGGGGCCACAGTTGTCTGACACATTGTTCCAACTTGTACTCCCCATGCAATGTGTGGGAGTAGTGTTGCCATCAACAGGGTGAACAGTCTGTGCACAAAGGCGAAAATCCAGAACAGGTTCAGGCTTCCTGGGAGTTGCGCTTGGCCATCAGCCTCTCACTTTCCCCTCCTCGGACGACCCCTCTTCTTGGGGGGGGGCCCTCAAGTGCAGGCTGCTGCGGTGCAGGGGACTCTCCGCCAGAGTCCTCCTCCCTCCCTGTGGCAGTTGCAGTTTGTTCGGTACCAGATGTTGTTGGCACACAGGGAGGTGTGGACTGGTTGCTGTTCATCTGGCGGAGGCATTGTAAAATGTCCCTGTGCACCGCCGTCATCTCATGTAGTACATCCCACTTGGACTCCACGCGGGTCATGTGGGAGTCCACACGTGACATGTGGGAGTCCACACGTGACATGTGTGACTCCACATGGGACATGTGGGAGTCCAAGCGGGCATGATGGGCAGCCTGCTGCTGTTTGATGTCTCTGAGGAGCCCCACTACCTGGCTGAGCTCTCCGGTGCTGGACTGGTACGCATCAGCTATGCGTACCAGTTGTGGGTCTTCATGCACACCAGCAACGTCTGCAAGCAGCGACCTCTGTCTCCCACCCCTCCCACCACCCCTGCTGACATGTGCAGTGTGTGCAGTTGCACGCACAGATAACCCTGGTCCACCTTGGGGGTTGGTGGTGGTGGTGGTGTCCATGGCCCCAGGTTGGTCCAGGGTCACTGCGCTGGTGTTGTTCCTTATTCTGTCCATGTCGGCAGGGATGGTATTCGTGGTGACAGTCGTTGGAGGGGTGGGTGCAGGGGGTGCAGCTGGTGGACCTGCTGGTGCTGCAGCTGGTGGTCCTGCTGGTGCAGCATGTTGACTTGCACCGGATGTGCCAGGTTGTTCTTCATCGTCCGAGGAGGACAGAGGCTGTACGACGCCAGTGAGCTCGGCATCCTCTTGAGCCTGGGACTGGGACTCCTCAGCGTCTGCTGCTGTGTCCCTATCATCACCTGTTTTTGGGAGACACAAACAATGTATGTCATGTTTCTGCAGGCATCAGTGGTTGACACACCTGACAGTTGTGACTGTGCCTCGGGGTGCGGGCCTGTACATTGTATTGTCCTAAGTCGTCACAGTCAGGGGTTGATATTGGTGTGGCACATTGTCCTGCATTATTTGGGCATTTCTATGTATTCTCTGGGGTGTGAACATGGTCTGCATTGATTGTGTTTGGTTGACAGCCAGACCTCCTTCCCACCCACCCACCCACCCAGTCAGTTATCCCACCATGGAACGTGCTTGCATTGCAGGGAGTGTAAGTTGTCTCTCAGGATGTCAGTCAGAGGTGTCCTGCTGTTTGTTGGTGCACAGTTGGCAGCAGGGCCTTGTGCTCCCCGCAGCAGTAGCCAGTGTCAGCCATCTTGTGAGTCCTTCTCCACTCCCTGTGATGTGAGCATGGTTCAGGGTGGTGTTGATGGGCCAGTTGTGAGGCTGAGCAATGTCTGTGACTACGACTCCCATCATGCTATTGCCTCCACCCCCTTCCCAGCATGCCCATGCTTCCTTCCTTTTGACTCTGCTTCCCTGTGGGGTGGGCTGGCTGTGCTGACAGGATGGCTGGGAGTGTTGTCCTGGCAGTTGTTTGGCTAAGAGTCCCAAGAGTGTCCCTGTGCTTCACACAACATAACCCAGGGTGGTGGTGCTTTGTGGGATCTTGTGTTAGGATGGAGGGCATTGCATTCTACCAGGTGGGTACTGTGGAGTTTGTGTTGGGGGGGGGGTGTGAGGGGAGGTGCTGGTGACTATGGTCAGTGCTGCAAGTCCCCCTTCCCACCCAGCCAGCCGGATATCCCACCATGGAACGTGCTTGCATTGCAGGGAGTGTAAGTTGTCTCTCAGGATGTCAGTCAGTGGTGTCCTGCTGTTTGTTGGTGCACAGTTGGCAGCAGGGCCTTGTGCTCCCCACAGCAGTAGCCAGTGTCAGCCATCTTGTGAGTCCTTCTCCACTCCCTGTGATGTGAGCATGGTTCAGGGTGGTGTTGATGGGCCAGTTGTGAGGCTGAGCAATGTCTGTGACTACGACTCCCATCATGCTATTGCCTCCACCCCCTTCCCAGCATGCCCATGCTTCCTTCCTTTTGACTCTGCTTCCCTGTGGGGTGGGCTGGCTGTGCTGACAGGATGGCTGGGAGTGTTGTCCTGGCAGTTGTTTGGCTAAGAGTCCCAAGAGTGTCCCTGTGCTTCACACAACATAACCCAGGGTGGTGGTGCTTTGTGGGATCTTGTGTTAGGATGGAGGGCATTGCATTCTACCAGGTGGGTACTGTGGAGTTTGTGTTGGGGGGGGGGTGTGAGGGGAGGTGCTGGTGACTATGGTCAGTGCTGCAAGTCCCCCTTCCCACCCAGCCAGCCAGCCAGATATCCCACCATGGAACGTGCTTGCATTGCAGGGAGTGTAAGTTGTCTCTCAGGATGTCAGTCAGTGGTGTCCTGCTGTTTGTTGGTGCACAGTTGGCAGCAGAGCCTTGTGCTCCCCACAGCAGTAGCCAGTGTCAGCCATCTTGTGAGTCCTTCTCCACTCCCTGTGATGTGAGCATGGTTCAGGGTGGTGTTGATGGGACAGTTGTGGGGGGGGGGCAATATGTGTGAGTGCGACTCCCATGATGCTATTGGCTACACTGACTTGGCCAGCATACACAGAATTCCTTCCTTTGAGTGGTCTTCACTGTGTGTTGGTGTTGTTGTGGTGGCTACATGTGTGGATGTGTGTGTTAGTTCTATTTGTGCCACTGCCTAGCTGTAGTTGTGGTTGTGTTTGTACATGTGTTGGCACAGTTGGATGTGACTTTTTTGATGGCATGTGTTGTGTTTATCTGACTGACATACACATTTTGGGATGATTCTGTTCTAGTTGCTGTGTAATTGCTATGAGTGCATGGTTTGACTCTCCCCTTGACAGTGATGTGTGTGTTTTGTGGCAGTTTATTGTGTACATTTGTTGTGTACTCACCAGGCTCTGGGATGTCCTCTAGTCCATATACGCTCACTGGCGGAAGGATGGCCCGCACCTTCTCCTCCCAGGGCCTGAGGTATACTGGCTTGGCAGGAGGGCCACTGCCGGTGTATTGGCTCAGGTGGTAGTCTTTCTTGAGCAGCTCCCGGACCCTCCTGCGCACGTCATACCACCTGTTCTGGATGTCGGTCTTTGTGCGCCGACATGGTGATTGGGCGTTCACCCTGTTGATGATCCTCTCCCACATCTTGGTTTTCTGCGACATGGGGGTCTGTTGGACCAGAGTGCCAAACAGCTGTGGCTCCACCCTGAGGATCTCGTCTACCATGACTTCCAATTCACTATCTAGGAACTTGGGATTCTTCTTGGGGGGCATGGTGATGGGTGGTGATAGTGGGTGATGTGTGTGTTGGTGTGCAGGTGAGGGTGTGTGGGTGTGTGTTGTGCTGGGTGTATGTGAGGTAGGTATTTGTTGGTGTGCTGCTGGTGTGTGGCTTGTGTGAGGGATGAGCTGTGGGTGTGTGGTTGCTTTCTCTTGGGTGCTGGCAGTGGAATGGCATTTGCAAAGGCTCATGGTAGTGATTTGTGTCCTTTATATAGGTGGAGTTGTTGGTGTGTCTTTGTTCTCTGTCCCCACCCCCCCAGTATTTATTGGCTTGGTAATTGCTTGTTTGGCCTTTTTTTGGTTGATTTTTCCTTTGTGCTGTTTGTGTATGTTGGAAACGTTCTTGTGACCGAGTCGGACCCTGCATTGGTCTCGTACGGTGTTTTCCGTTTCGTTCACGCTGTGTTTGTGCAGTTTTGTATGCTGCGTACGCGTCGGTCGCGGTGTATTGTGTTGCTTCGGCTCGGTTTTGTATGCGTGTCGGTCGTACGGCTTGTCCTCCGTCCGACTCGGTCGTGTTTTCGCGCCTTGCATCGTACTTTGCAGGTTGGAGTTGGCGGGTACGATTCGGTCGGATTTGTTCCGGGTGCGTGTCGGTCGGTTGGATTCGCGTGTTTTTCCGGCCGGATTGCTATTTTCCGAGCGGGTCGGTCGGTCGGCTTGGTTTCCTGACGTGTCGGTCGGATTTATCGCGGCTTGCATCGTACTTGGCGTGTCGGGCGCCACTGGTACGTGTCGGTCGGTATTTTTTCCGGATCCGAGTCGGTCGGTGCTTTTTCCGGCCCGAATCGGAATCGA